>CAMRHE010000125.1:0-542500 GCA_947044405.1 Leptodactylus fallax | reverse complement strand
CACTTTTCAGTTTTTTAATTTTTACAAAAGTTTAAAATATCCAATAAATTTCGTTCCACTTCACAATTGTGTCCCACTTGTTGTTGATTCTTCACCAAAAAATTAAAATTTTATATCTTTATGTTTGAAGCCTGAAATGTGGCAAAAGGTTGAAAAGTTCAAGGGGGCCGAATACACTGTAGCACCAAGAGTAGGGCAGCATGGTGGCTTAGTGGTTAGCACTACAGTCTTGCAGTGCTGGAGTCCTGGGTTCAGATCCTGCCAAGGACAACATCTGCAAGGAGTTTGTATGTCCTGTGTTTGTGTGGGTTTCCTCACACACTCCAAAGACATACTGATAGGGAATGTAGATTGTGAGCCCTATATGGGACAGTGACTGTCAATGTCTGTAAAGCGCTACGGAATAAGATGGCACTATACAAGCATAAATATGGAACAGTAAAATGTGATGGACCAGGCAGCAGAAGATGTCTGACTGAGTTTTGGCAGCGGTGGTTGCTGTGGCAACATGAGTAGAAGTACAGAATGGAATAACATGACAGACCAGGTGGTAGCTGTGGCAGGTAAGCAGAAGATGTGGCTAAAACGCAATGTTTATTGAAAAACAATATTTTCAAAGGGTAGTATGTGGTAAAAAATATTTTTGGAAGCAAGCTGTCGACAACACTGAGGACAGTGCTGAGAATGTACTGCTCTGTATATTGGGAGATGTAGACCATGGTAAACACAGTTTCACCACAAGTCACTTGAATGCATTAATACTCTTTAAGAATCACACAACACACAGATACCCTTTGAAAATATTGTTTTATTTGTATTTCAATACATGTTAAGCTACAAACACATTCTCTGCTTACCTCTTAAGCCACTGGTTAATAGCGAGGTGGCTCTGTTTCCAAATCGGCTACTGCTGGGAATTATGGTAGCTGTGGCAACATGAGTGGCAGTAGAGTATGGAAGAGAACGCAATGGAGCAGGCCGTGGGAGATGGTGCTTGACTGTGTAGATGTAGAAGGCAGTATCAGTAGTACAGTAAATGGAGCATGATACTGCTGGAATATTGGAGAACTCTAGGTGCAACTTGGTTGTAAAGCCAGATACTATACTTTCTGCTACTGCTTTTCCTCCTACTACTTTAGCTGTGGCACTGGCAGAGGCAGTGAAGAACTGTCTGAATGAGGTGGACTGGGAGAGGGCAGAGGACTCCTGGGCAGACATGCAACTGGCACTGGAAGTGTTCTTCCTAAAAGCTGCATCAGCTTATCCTGATAATATGCTAATTTTGCCTCCCTTTGGGAGGTAGGGAAAAATTCTCCCATTTTGGCTTCATAGTAAGTTTCTAAAAGCTCAATGATCCAGTACTCCTCTGTTTGCCATGCTTAGAAGTGTGTTCACACACCAAGGGGCCTACCATGGCTGGACTTCTTGGCCAGCACGCTCATCATCATCATCATCTTGAAACAAAAAAGGGTAGGCCTTTTGCCCTGGCTTTGAAATATCAAGGACCCCATCTGCGTCCAATGTCTCCCTCCTCTAGTGTAGGAGTTCCAGGTATTCCACCGCGATGACCCAGGCCCAGTTCTTTATCCTCCTCCAGTTCCTCTTGCACCCCATGTTGTTCTTGTTCATCCATCTTTCATTGCATAAGTGTGTTTACTGTAAGATATACTGTATATTAAAGGAATGACATCACTGATGGTGCAGTTGTCCTAGCTGACAAATTTGATGGTTTCCTCAAAGTGCTTGAGAAGGTGACACAGTGCCCTCATGAGTCTCCAATAGTAGATGTCAAAATAACATAAGGTGAATGTGGTTTTTCTCATGCTGTAATTGTTGTTCATATAAATGTTCCAGCATGTGCAAGGTGGAATTCCAGCAAGTTGGAGCATCACAGATAAGGTGGTGTAAGGGCAGGCCATTTGGTCACTGCAAGTCCAGCAGGCTGTTTTTAGCTACATACAGTACAGTACAGTCATGGCCATAAGTGTTGGAACCCCTGAAATTTTTCCAGAAAATTATTGAAATTACACATTTTGTTATACACGTTTATTTAATTTGTGTGTGTTTCAACAGCACAAAAAAAACTGAAAAAAAAAAGACAAAAGTGATATAATTTCACACAAAACTCCAAAAATGGGCCAGACAAAATTACTGGCACCCTCAACTTAATGGCACACCCTTTGGAAAAAGTAACTGAAATCAATCACTTCCTATAACCATCAACACGCTTCTTATACCTCTCATCGGGACCTTTTGGACCACTCTTCTTTTGCAAACTGCTCCAGGTCTCTGATATTGGAAAGGTGTCTTCTACCAACAGCAATTTTAAGATCACTTCACAGGTGTTCAATGGGATTTAGATCCGGACTCATTTCTGGCTACTTCAGAACTCTCCAGCGCTTTGTTTCCATCCATTTCTGGGTGCTTTTTGAAGTATGTTTAGGGTCATTGTCCTGCTGGAAGAATCATGACCTAGGAAGCAAACCCATCTTTCTGACACTGGGCCCTGTATTGAGACCCAAAATCCTTTGGTAATCTTTTACAGTTCTCATTTCATGATGCCTTGTACACAGTCAAAGTACTCAGTGCCAGAGGCAGCAAAATAACCCCAAAACATCTTTGAACCTCCACCATATTTGACTGTTGACACTGTGTTCTCTTCTTTGTAGGCCTCATTCCATTTTCGATAAACAGTAGAATAATGTGCTTTACCAAAAAGCTCTATCTTGGTCTCATCTGTCCACAAGACATTTTTCAGTAGTGTCAGCAGTGGGGTCCTCCTGGGTCTCCGGCTATATCATTTCATTTCATTCTAATGTCGATGGAAAGTTCGTGCTGACACTGATGCACCCTGAGTCTGAAGGACAGCTTGAATTTCTTTGGAACTTGATTGGGGCTACTTATCCATCATCCGGACTATCCTGCGTTGCAACCTTTCATCAATTTTTCTCTTCCACCCAGGGAGATTAGCCACAGTGCTATAGGTTGTAAACTTCTTGATGATGTTCCGTACCTTGGACAAAGGAACATCAAGATCTCGGGAGATGGACTTGTAACCTTGAGATTATTGATATTTTTCCAGTATTTTGGTTCTCAAGTCCTCAGACAGTTCTCTTCTCCTTTTTCTGTTCGCCATGCTTAGTGTGGCACACACAGACACACAATGCAAAGATTAAGTCAACTTCTCTCCTTTTTATCTGGTTTCAGGAGTGATTTTTATATTGCCCACACCAATTATTTTCCACAAGTGAGTTTGAATGAGCATCACATGCTTGAAACAAAGTTACTTACCCACAGTTTTGAAAAGGTGCCAACAATTTTATATGGACCATTTTAGGAGTTTTGTGTGAAATTATATCCAATTTAACCTTTTTTCTCAGTTTTTTATGTGTAGTTCCAATACTCACAAAGGAAATAAACATGTGTATAACAAAACATGTGTAACTGCAATAATTTTCTCAGAGAAATGCTTCATTTTCTGGAAAAATTTAAGGGGTGCCAACATGGCCATGACTGTAAGAATGGCTGAAATGTGCAGATACTTTTCTGGCCATGAGCAGCTTTTCCATAAGCAACTACCAATGTGTTATTCTACCCAACTGCAGTGCACCCACAATATTCAAGTCTTTTTCGCTGGCAAAACTGCTTGATGTGGGATAAATGGGAGCAACTCATCCACTATATGACTTCTCTGATCCAGGGTAAGTAGCTGTAAAGCTGCATTACAGTTCTTCATCTTAAACCCATAAAATGATGGAGGTGGAGTGGAAGCAACAGATTTTCCTGGTGAAGTGACCAGTGAGGAGGAACTGGGGGAGGCGGATGAGCCCCACCTGGAGTTGGAACTGGGCCTTCACAAATTGGGTGTTATTAGCACCTGGCCTTGTTTTGTTTCTGGACTGTAACCACTGCCGCTCAAAACATTGACTCAGTGGGCTATGAAAGCCATGTATTGTCCCTGCTCATAATTGCAGGTCGACGTGTCGAGGGAGGCAAACATCTTTCCCCACACTGACATATCCGGGGAGAGGCCCTCATTCCCCAACATATGGCCAGATAAATTCGGGACAGCTTTCCTGGATAAATAATGGTGGCTACTGGCTAGGCTGAGCATATGCCATCAATCCAGTACAACAGCAACTGCACCACCAGCAACTTGGCCAGGTATGAATTAAAATGCAGAACTGATAGATGACTAGCTGCATATTGCTGTTTCCTGGACATACATTCCCTCCTGTTTGCCTGACATTGGCATGGAGGAGTATGAGAAGCAGACAGTGATGAGAATAATGATGAACATGTGTTAATTGTGGCAGTGGCCTGTCTGCAAGGATTATCATGGGGAGAAGGAATAGGATGGTCTTGCTCACTTTCCCTGCCAGTGCCACTAGCAATTATATTTTGCCAAATGAGTGATATCTTTTTATGTGAGTATGGAGAGACATAGTTTCTACGTTTGTTATTGCACAGCTACAACTAATTTTCTGCTTACAGAAGTACAACAACCCTGGGGCTGCTGGGGGTGCTGTCAAGACCAAAAGTGTTATTATTCCCACCCACATTCTTAATGTTGTTGGCATGAGAGTTGCACTAGTGTTTTCTCATCTTTATCCTTTAGCCTGTTCCCTGCTCTGTTTTTTTCCAGTCATTTTACAGCACAGCTTATATAATAGTGAATGTCAACAATTCTGACACAGTGTATTTCTTTATTTTTATCATTATTATTATATTTTTATTTTTATTTTTTTACAAAAAACTCAATTTTAAGAAAATTAGTAAAGAAATTAGATTTGGCACTCAAAGGATGACCCAGCTAGGGAAAATTATAGTAAAACACAGTCACAGTCAGGTTGGATTTTTGGTGTGACAATGGCAGTTTTTCTTTATTTTCTTACAAAAAAAAAAAAATATTGGAAAAAGTCCTTAACAAATGAGATTTTGCACTCAAAGGGTTATTTGGCCAATTAAAATAATGTAAGACACTCTATGGATAGTCACAGATTACACTGATCTACACTGTATGTAGAAAAAAAAAATAACTACTGCAAAGAAAACAACCTTAACAAAATTAGGTGACCTCACCAGTGTATGTGTATAACAGTATAGTGCAGAGCTTTTCTCCCCACTTCTATGATTTTTCTGCCTCTTTCTGTCTTAAATTCTGTTAGTTTCACACTAGCATCACCTGACTGTTGTTCTGGTCAATCGAAGGACCAGAACAATGGACAGGTGGACTGATAAAAATAGTGGTTACATATGGAGCCTGGCAGACCTCATTGACTATAATATGTGTGAAGGATCTCGCCTTGCCATACTACCTGACACACCTGCCATCAACCTTCTTACCTCCCACTCACAACCTGTGAGTGACCAGTTTCATAGGAGAATATGAAACAAGCTTTATAAATTTTATATATTTATTAACCCAAGTGGGTCGGTACTTAGCACTAACATATACAGAAAAACATAGCAATTAATTATCAAGCAAATACAGGTAAAAGTAAAATACAGTACAGAAAATAAAATGGGAAATAAAAGATAGGAAAATACCAGAACAAGTTGATAGGCCGTTTCTCTAGGACTTAGCGAGTTTTGGGCCTAGGGAGCTTGCTTAAGTCTGTAAAAGAGCATATGTCTTCTACATGCTGTCCTGAACAAAGAAAAAGGCTAGGCCTCATGGCCCATGCTTCAGTCCACAGCATGACATGCCCTCACATCTTCTTCAGGAACCAGAGAGACCCTTCCCTTGGTCTGAGACCTTTTACTATCCTGGTCTCCTCCCTAAGTGATGTCACCAAAAAGGAGAAGTCCCGCCCCCCAACCTGGCATCCCAGAACTAGGATTTGTCATATCTCCTTGCTGGATGACCGTATTGTAAAGCAAGAGGTCTGGTGGGGCTCGTGGTGGGCTCTGCATTATGCAGACACCAAGAATGACACCCCAATCCCCTTTGGGTAAGGAGATCAGTGTCTGGACCTTTTCCGGGCTTTAAACAGTACCTTGTGTGGGCTTGAAATGTGAGCCTTGGCCGGGCGCACCTGAGGAATTTATCAGGGCAACTGTAAGAGCCTCCCCGGGGAAGATATTGTCATAAAACCATATCCCTTTTGTTCTGTGGCCTGGAGACACAAAGTCTCTCCTGTGTTTGCTCAAAAGCCTTTCAGCCCCCTCTCAGCAGGAAACCCCTGCTGAGATAATGAGTTGTAAGAAGGGTATGCTAATTGAGTCATGGACAGAACAACAAACGGACTTGGTTACAGGGTAGCCATACCACATTCCTGTGGCCAGAAGGGTTATTATGACCAAGTGATAAGATATGAAAGATATGAAAGAAATATATAACTGGAAAATACATCTTGGGGACCTCTCATCATCACAATAGGATCCATCAGATATCTATTGTGAAAAAAACCAGGCATGCAGAGACAAATTTTTTTTTTTTTACTGCAGTGCTTCTTTAACCCCTTAACGACCTTGGACGTACTATTACGTCCTGGGCGCTAGGTACTTCGTGCACCAGGGCGTAATACTATCACTATCTGAGCGGGCGGCATCGGAACCAGGCGTTAGCTGTAACTGACAGCTAACACCCTACTCCATAACCCCCGGTCGGAACTGAGTTCCGATCAGAGGTTTTAACCCCTTGGATGCCGCGGTCAAACATGACCGCGGCATCCAAGGGGTTCCGCCATCTTGCCGCCCCCCCGGCACCCCCCGCGGCGAGATCGGGGGGTGCCGATATCTATAATCTGCAGCTCGGGGTCAGCCCAGTGACCCCACTACCTGGTTGATCCTGCTGAAACCTGCGGAAGTCAGCGCTATGTGTTTCCATAGCGATGACTTCCTATATAGGCTGCAAGACACTTGCATGCTTGTGTCTTGCAGTCTATAGTACTGAGCCAGAGATCAAAGCATCTCTGGCTCAGGTGTCCTAATGGGACACATGAAAAAGTAAAAAAAAGTGAAAAAATAAAAATAAAGTATGTGAAAAAAATTTATAAAAATTCCCCAAAAATTCCCTTTTCCTATATAAAATTAATTATATAAAAAATAAACCTAAAAATTAATAAAAACAATACATATTTGGTATCGCTGCTTCCGTAACAACCTGTACAATAAAACTGAAATCATATTTAATGTACACGGTGAACGTCGGGAAAAAAAAAACGGAAAAAACCCGACAAAAGTAATGATTTTTCGCCATCTCACCTTACAAAATATGCCATAAAAAGTGATCAAAAAGTCATATGTACCCCAAAACAGTACCAATAAAAAGCACAGGTTGTCCCGCAAAAAATAAGCCCTAAACCAACTCTCTAAACTGAAAACTAAAAATGCTACGCATCTTAGAAGATGGTGATGCAAAAAAATTGATTTATGTCCCCAAATGGGTTTTTGTTCTGCAAAATTGGTATCGCATAAAAAAACAGTATAAATGAGGTATTGCCGTAATTGTACCGACCCGCAGAATAAAGGTAATATGTTACTTATGCTCTACACTGCATGGTGAAAAATTTAAAAGGTAAAACGCAGTGCCAGAATTGATGGGGTTGTTTTTTAATCCACCAAGAAAGAGTTAATAAAATTTATTTAATAAGTTGTAAGCAACTAAAAATGATGTCATTAAAAAATACATCTCATACTGCAAACAACAAGCCCTCATATGGCTACATCACCAGAGAAATAAAGAACATATAGCTCGTACAATGTGAAGACAAAGACCCCAAAAATCGCCAAATCATTAGAACATAACTGGCTGCGGCAGGAAAGGAATGTATAAGCTGTGCGAGCGTATATTAGGGTACAAACCAGATTTAGAACTTACGAGGGATAATAAACCAGAAGTGACCCCCAGAGTGACCTCCCCAATAATAGGAACTACTGGGGAAATAGTAGGGAATTTAGTGTACCCAATGTACTACGCACAGCTTACATATTCACTTTTCCCCATCCGCTGTGCAGTCACGTCTGGGATACTAATGCTCACTACACCCCTTGATAAATTCTTTGAGGGGTGCACTTTTCAAAATGGGGTCATTCCCTAGGGGATTCCACTTTACTGGTACATTAGAGGCTCTGCAAACATGACATGGCATCTAGATCCCAAACATCTGAATCTGCGCTCCAAAAGCCACATAGCGTTCCTTCCCTTCTGTGCCCTACTGTGTGACCAAATTGCAATTTATACCCACATGTATTACACTTGTCGTATCCAGAATAACGTACTTAATGTCATATGTGGGTATAAACTGCTGTTTGGGCACAGCCGAGCACAGAAGGGAAGGAGCGCTATTTGGTTTTTGGAGCACAGACTTGGACGGTTTGGTTTTTGGACACCATTGCACTTTTGCAGAGCTGAAATGCCAGTACAGTGGAATCCCCTGACATGTCACCCCATTTTGGAAACTTCACCCCTGAAGGAATTTATCCTAGGGTACAGTGAGCATTTCTAACCCCCAAGTTTTGCTATAATTTATTATCCGTAAATGAATACGCAGCTGATTGTGAAAGGTAAAAATGACAATTTTTCCAGGAATACACCATTTCAGTGCGTAATATGTTGTGCCTGTCTTGTATCAGAGATGAACGCTCCAAAAGCTGTTGTGCCCGGGATCCCCGCTCACCAGTTTTTGGAGTGTGTGTCTGTGCAGACATAAACTGGGCACAACATATTGGGCACTGAAATGGCGTATCTATAGAAAAATTTCATTCTTAACTTTTCATTATCAGCTGCGCATTCATTTCTGGAAATTAAAAGAATGCAACACTTAAGGGTTAATAATGCTCGCTACCCCATTGATAAATCCCTTGAAGGGTATAGTTTACAAAATGGGGTGACATGTCTGCGGATTCCACTTTACTGGCAATTTATGGGCTCTGCAAAAGTGGCATGGTGTCCAAAAAGCAAACTGTGCTCCAAAAACCAAAATAGCGCTCCTTCCATTCTGTGCCCGGCTGTGCCCAAACAGCAGTTTATAGCCACATATGGCATTGTTAAGTACGTTATCCTGGGTACACCAGTGTCATACATGTGGGCATAAACTGTCATTTGGGCACACAGCAGGGCGCAAATGTGAAGGAGCGCTATGTGCTTTTGGAGCGCATATTTGTTTTTTTTGGATGCCATGTCACATTTGCAGAGACCCTAAAATTGCCCCTACAAAATGGGGTCACTTCTTGGGGAATTCCAATTTACTGGCACCTCCAGGGCTCTGCAAAAATAACATGGCGACCAGAAAGTACTCCAAAAGCTAAAAAAACAAAGTGCTCCTTCCCTTCTGAGCCCTGCTGTGTGACCAAGCAGCAGTTTGTACACACATATTTAATTTTTTTGTCCCCGGGATAGCCCACTTAATAGTTTTAAGAGTTCATGTCTCTGATGCCACAAAGTGGCCGCAACGTATTAGGCACTGAAATTGGATATTTCTTTTAAAAACTTAAATTTTCACTTTGTACATTAATTTTTGGGAAGCATTTTTAGGCTCAAAATGATAATACCCCTTGATACATTCCTTGAGGGGTGTAGTTTCTAAAATGGGGTCACTTTTGAGAGGTTTCCATTGTATTGGTACTTTAGGGGCGACATGGCACTCAAAAACTATTCCAGCCACATCTGCCCTCCAAAAGCCAAATAGCGCTCTTTCCATTCTGAGCCCCACCATGTACCCCTACAGCAGTTTATGACCACATATGGGGCATTTCTGTGTTCAGAAGAAATTGTGTAACAAACTGTGGGGTGTTTTTTCTTCTTTAACCACTTGCAAAAATTAAAAATATGTCGCTAAATGGACGGTTTATTGGAAAAAAGTCATTTTTGATTTTTACATCCCTAAGTCAATAAAATCTGTGAAACAGCTGTGAGGTCAAAATGCTCACTATACCCCTAGATAAATTCTATGAGGCGTGTAGTTTTCAAAATGGGGTCACTTTTTGGGGGTTTGTATTGTATTGGTACTTTAGGGGCTCTGCAAATGCGACATGGCACCTGAAAACTATTCCAGCAAAATCTGCCCTCCAAAAGCTTAATAGCGCTCTTTCCATTTTGAGCCCTGCCATGTACCCATGCAGCAGATTACAACCACATATGCGGCATTTCTGTGTTCAGGAGAAATTGTGTAACGAACTTTGGGGAGCTTTTTCCCCTTTGTAAAAATGAAAAATTTGGGGCTAAATTGACGGTTTATTGGAAAAAAAAGTAATTTTTCATTTTAATGTCCCAATGTTAATAAAATCTGTGAAACAGCTGTAGGGTCAAAATGCTCACTATACCCCTTGATATATTTTGTGAGGGGTGTAGTTTCCAAAATGGGGTCACTTTTAGGGGGTTTCCACTGTATTGGTACTTTGGGGGCTCTGCAAATGCGACATGGTACCTGAAAACTATTCCACCAAAATCTGCCCTCTAAAAGCCAAATAGCGCTCTTTCCATTCTGAGCCCTGCCATTTACCCATACAGCAGATTACGACCACATATGGGGTATTGCCGTGTTCAGGAGCAATTGTTTTGCAAACTGTGGGGTGCTTTTTCTCCTTTAACCCCTTGTGAAAAAGAAAACTTTGGGGATAAAGTGACATTTTAGTAATGTTTCATTTATACATCCCAGTGTTAGCAAAATCTGTGAAACGGCTGTAAGGTCAAAATGCTCACTATACCCCTTGAATTCTGTGAGGGGTGTAGTTTCCAAAATGGGGTCACTTTTTGGGGTTTTCCTTTGTATTGGTACTCTAGGGGCTTTGCAAATGAGACATGGCACCTGAAAACTATTCCAGCAAAATCTGCTTTTCAGACGCCCAGTGTCACTCCTTCCCTTCCGTGCGCTGCCATTCACCCAAACATCAGTTTACACCCACTAGTGGGGTATTTCCGTGCTCGAGAGAAATTGCATAACAAACTGTGAGATGCATTTTTTCCTTTAACCCTTTGTGAATGTGTTAATTTTAGGGCTAAATTAAGGAATTAGTGGGAAAAAATTAAATGTCTAAATTTCACCTCCATATTGTTTTAATTCCAGTGAAATGCTTAAAAGGTTAACAAACTTCCCAAATGTTATTTTTAATTATTTGAGGGGTGCAGTTTTGAAAATGGGGTCATTTATGGGGGTTTCTAATATATAGGCCATTATAATCCTCTTCAGAACTGAAGTGGTCCCTAAAAAATTAGTTTGGGAAATTTTCTTGTAAATCTGCAAAATCGCTGTTACACTTGTAAGCCTTCTAACATCCAAAATAAATTACAGGATTATTAAAAAATGATGCCGATATATAGCAGAGATATGGTAGATAACATGTATTAATGTATTTGGGTGGTATGACGATCTGTCTGAAAAGCAGAGCATTTCACATTTTGAAAATTGTGATTTTTTTCCAAATTTCCATCAAATTTCCTATTTATTTATAAATAAATACAAAAATATTCATTAGTGTTTACTACTAACATGAAGTACAATGTGTCACGAAAAAACAATCTCAAAATCACTTGTGTAAGTTAAGACGTCTCAAAGTTATTGCCATATAAAGTGACACATGTCAGTTTTGAAAAACAAGGCCTGGTCCTTAACGCACTTTTGGGTTGGGTCCTTAAGGGGTTAAGGCCAAAATTAGCTCAGTCTATCAGGGATTAAAGAAAGATTAGTGCCAAGCAGCAGTATACATCTTTAGGGCAATGATCTCCACATTTTTGTAGGTCATGGCACTCAAATATCTTGGTTTTGAGCAACACTGAATTTAAAGATATGAATCATGCCCCAGTCTATGGCCAATGATATATTTTTGACCCTAGTACTAAGTTCTTAATATCTACTATCAATGCTATGATATCTCTGATAGCATTTGTGCACTAGGGGCTGGGGAACCATATACAGTAGGGCAAAGAACCACATGCAGCTAGGAAGTTACTGGTTGAATAGCACTGCTTTAGGGCAAAGTGCTGTTTTTTTGCTTTCTTCAATTCTTTATTTATTTATACAAGTTTAACAAGGTATAAAACAGGACAATACAAAAATACTGTTCAAACAGGGATTGGTTCCAATAGAAAAACTAGCTCGTGCATCATATATAAAAGACCAAGCAAGAGAAATCATGCTATCCCCTACTGGGGGAAAACAACATACTATTTTGCTTTTCTAAGCTAAGGCCCCACGTTGTGGAAATGCAGCATTTTTACTGCATTTTTTTGAGCCAGGAGTGTCTTGAAGGAGAATGGAAAATATAAAGGAAGCACTTAGATATTTCCCTTCTGTTAAATACACTCCTGACTTTGGCTCAAAAAAACACAGCAAAATCTGCAGGCGTTTTTTAAAATAGCAGCATGTCTATTATACCCGCAGAAATGCTGGTGTTTTCCGTATAGGTATGATAGTCCACAGAGGAAAACTCAGCGAAATCACAATGAAAAACCCAATACCTTTCTGTCACTTTTTTTGCTGCGAGAAAGCGCTGCAGGAAAAACCACGGCCAAAAACGATGCGTTTTCACAATGTGGGACCCCAGCCTCAAGATTACAAATGCTAAAAAGGTGGTTTCTTACCTGAATTACTCCTCCACCTTCACCTTTATTACCAGCTAAAAACTGTTCAGGCAGACCAACAATCTTCCCCAGCCAATCTAACATCACTGTTTCTAGTTCTGTGCATGCTGGACTTGAAGCCTTGAAAAAAATTAGATGTATAGGAAAATAAACATGTAAATAGTATAAATAATCTTAAAAATATCCCTGTTCAAATATTACAAGAATATTACATATATATTATATACGAAAAAACTGAATTTTTCATAATTTTTAAGGAACACCCATTCCTCCAAATGTCTGCTTAGCTCATACTGTCTCACATAAACATACCCTCTGAAATCTTCTTTTTAATAGCTACAATATGAGCTAATAATATGATACACAACACTTACCCAAGAAAAGCCAATGCAGCCTATAGCCCCGCACAGCATATCAGCAAGCATTGCTGGGTATGAACTCCCAGTGGGAAAATAAGCGAAAAAATATGGACTGTGCCAGTGAGTAACCTGAAAGAAAATGTTGAAAAAGAAACAATGAACCATTAAATAAGTCACATTTTAATGTTCCAGCTGAATATTCATAAAGACAACCAAAACACTAATTCAAGTACATCTTGGTTTAGAGACTCTCATATTAGACAAAGAAACAAGAACATTCCATATTTAACCCATTGAAAAGCTGCTTTTTTGTTGCAGATGTTGCTGCGTTTTTTTGAGCCAAAGTCAGGAGTGGATTGAGCAAATGGGAGGAGCATAAGAGCTTCCTATATATTTCCCATTCCTGCTGTAGCCACTTATAGATTTGGCTCAAAAAAATGCAGCAATAACTTTAAAAACACAAAAATCAGTGTTTTTAAAGGTGGGGACTTAGCCTCGACTTTTTTTCTTACAAGCCATAATAACTTTTTAAATCTTTCTGGTTATATACAGTGCCATGCAAATGTTTTAGGTAGGAGTTAAAGAAATCTTGCAAAGTAAGAATTCTTTCAAAATAGACATAATGGTTTATTATTGCGAATTAATAAAAATTAAGTGAATAACCAAAAGAAAAATCTAAATCAAATCAATATTGGGTCTGACCACCTTGAGAAAGAGCCCTGGAAAGGATAATATGGCCCCCACAGAACCCTGATCTCAACATCATCCAGTCTGTCTGGGATTACATGAAGAGACAGAAGGTTATGAGCAAGTCTACATACACAAAAAATCTGTTGTTAGTTCTCCAAGATTTTTGGACAACCCTTATACTAAATTCCTTCACAAACTGTCAGCAAGTGTACAAGAATAAATGCTGTTTTGATGCATTTATGCAAAGAGTGGTCGCACCAAATATTGATTTGATTTTAAATTTCTCTTTTATTTATTCAGGTTGGGTTCACACAATCGCTTGGATTCCGTTCAGGGATTCCGTCTCCGAATCTGCTTGAAAAATGTTAAGAGAAAAGTCCTGCAAGCAGGACTTCTCTCTCCGCATTTTTCGGGCGGAAAACGGGTGGAAACCCGACAGACCCCATTATAGTCTATTGGGTACGTGGGCTTCCTCTGGTAACTGCTTTGTAAACGGATTGGGTTTCCATTTTTCATGTGCAAGTGTGAATCTAGAGTCATTAATTTTGTTACTTTACAAAATTTAACACAACTATTTTTTAAAGCATTCTTGCATTGTGGTATTTTTTCATGCCTGACTAAAACTTTTGCACAGTATTGTAGCTGTAGGAGGGCTTGTTTTTTGCTGTATATATAACTTGTCTTCAGTTTCAGGGGCATTTTTTTGCTGTGTCACAAAAATAGTCGTTAGTCTCTAGATTGGTAACCAATGTAGACATATACAGTGTGTGTGTGTGTGTGTGTGTATGTGTGTGTATCTATCTACCTAATCACAAATAGGCAGCACTCCAAAATAGTGAAAAAGAACTCATGTGAATTTATTCCAAGAACTATGTTTCGGTCCTAGGATTGTTGGACCTTTCTCAACTGCCGGACCCTATGGATTTGCACCCACATTTGAACTTTTACATGGTGCTGCTCTAAATAATATGTGTTTTCTATCTATCTATCTAAAATGCATTTTAGGAATTTTGCACAATAAAAACATTTTTTATTCAACTAGTAATAGATGTCAATAGATTTTGCGATACACGACAATATACATTAGAATTGCAGTATATTGTACTTGTGATTGATCAGACTCCCTAGGAGACTTGAACCTATGGGAAATTAAATGACTGTTCCAGTTCTCTTTTTTTAGAGCAGTGGTTCTAAAACTGTGGGTCAATAATTCACTAGGCCTCATGAATATTCGTTGAAACAAATTGTATGGGGTTTGCCCATCTCTACTAATGAAGTGGCCTGAGGTATTATACTTTGGGGCCACTGTAGAGTATTAAAATGTGTTGGGCCACTGTGGAGCATCATACTGTCTGGGGCCACTATGGAGCATTATACTGTGGGGGGAGGTGCTCTGGAGTATTATACTGTGTGGGGCCATTGTGGAGTATTATAATGTTAGAGGTCACTGTGGAACATTGTTCTGTGTGGGGCCACTGTGGAGCATTATACTGTGTGGAGCCACTTTGGAGCATTATACTGTGTGGGGTCACTGTGGAGAATTGTACTGTGGGGGACTGCTCAGGAGTATTACAAATTATGGGGTCCCATGATTCCTGGTGGAAGAATAGAATAAAAGGCAGAATACAGTGGTAAAATGCACAATTAAAGGAAGATCACTGTGAAATCAGTAGCAGAATACAGTTAGGGACATTTATTTTTCAAATAGAAAAGTATGGTAGAGGGAGTCCCCTGCAAAATTCTCATCTAAAAGAGGCTCCTACCTTCAGAAAGTTTGGAAACCAATGTTTTAGAGCATAGTGAGGCTTAAGAGAAGAGTCTCAGTTCAGGTCCCTATGCTTTAGCCAATCAGGGGCTGAGAAGTTTTACTTTTTAACCTCCCTATGCCCTAAAAAGAGAACTGAAACACCTCATTAATTGTTACTAAACTTTAAAAAGGAGGGGCAGATAAAACTGATGTTTCCATGTTTAATGCCCTAAACCCAGTTGCATAAGCATATGCTAGTTATCGGCTCCAAACCTGTTGATAGGCTCCCTTTACAGGGAGTCTATCGTATCCCTAAAGCATATTCAACTACCACCACTGAAGGCACAGTGCACCCACTGCCTCATTTGTATAACAATTCAAAGTTGTTTTTCTCCAAATCTGCAAAAGTGACATACAAATAAATGTATGTATTTTATCAGTGTAATGTGCTCTGTAATGCAGTGATAACAGGTGAATATGCTTGAGGGAAGTGATAGACTCCCTTTAACTAGTTCTGGACCGCTCATTGACTATATATGTCCTGGCAGTACACGATTAATCATGCAAGGATGTATATATTACGTCTTTGCAACTGCATGAAATAGTGCAGCTGGAGGATAGAGTTACCAGCTGTTTCTACAGCCGGACCTCCCATAGGGAAGGTAGGGGTGGTTTATTACCGTCCCTGTCTTCCCAATCTCAATGACCACTGTGTGCACAGGTATGGGAGTCAGCAAAGAAAAAAAAAAGTAATGTTAAAGAACCTTCCAAAGGTCTATTATGACCTTATAGATGGCACAATATATAAAAAAAAATCTCAAAAATAAAAGGACAAAAAAAAAAACGCCACTACCGTGTCCATGTCACAGGGTCTAGTTCCACCCCTGGCGACACAACTATATATGTCACCTTTGTTAAAACTACTGTAAGGGAAAGGGAAAACTATTTAAAAAAATTCTGTAGAACTCTGAACTATTAAAAAAAATATATGAAAAATGTGAAAAATAGACACGTCTCCCTTGCTTTTTTGTTTACATTTTATCGGATATTAAAATAAAATAAAAACATGCAAAAATAAAAACAACAGGAAAATGAAGTCCTATGTACTGAAAAAAGAAGCAAAAATTATTTGAATAACCGAGAAAAAAAAATGTTATAGTTATATACACATGTATAAAAAAAACTGAAAATGTGTCCGATCCTGAACCAGGAAAAATAGCCTAGATCTGAAGTGGTTAAGCTAGTTATACACATTGTTGTGAGTTTCCCCTTCTTTTTATGGTTGTCTCTCACTAACCTAGCTATTAAAGGGGTTATCCTACTTAAAGGGGTTGTTCAGGAATTGGACAAATCACAGAGGAGGTCAGGGATGGTGTAATATAACAAAAAATTCATACTCCCCTGTTTTTGGTGCTCCGCTGTTTTTTGCCACTGTCAGTTTAGATACAGGCTGTGCCTTTTCCGTCAGACGTGACCAATGAGGCCAGTCAGTGTCCTCAGTGGCCACAGGAGAGGACGCATGCGAGTAATGTCACGGGGTCCTTTCAAGCCAGGGACAAGTAAGTATGAATTTCTTTTTTTGTGTTACACTGACGCATCCTCCTCTGTGATTTGTCCAATTCCTGGACAACCCCTTTAATAAGACAGGCCATCATTTTTAAATTGCTTGGGGTCTGACTCTCTCTGCATTACAGCCCACAAGTTTTTTAAAGGGATATAAGACATAAGAGCGCCATACTTATAATTGCAGGTGTTCAGGGTATTGCAGCATTGCCCAGTTTAAGTGGATAGGACAACACTACAATGCCCAGAACAGCTGGTACTAAAAGTACAGCATTCTGAGAACTATCGCTCGATATACACAATGAAGAGATTGCAGAGCTCACTTAAATACCACGGCCCCTTCAAGCAACTGATCAACAACAAGTTACCATAATATACTGAAATGCAATATTTTGAAAGTGTAGTCACTGTTATTAGTGGTCTTCATACAGGTACTTACCCCAGGCATAATAACTCTTTCAACATCTTTCATTATATCCTCATATGCCTCTCCTTCTTCGGGTGCAGAATCTGGGATCATGGGTTTTAAGTATCCAGGCTCCACATCAGGAAAAACTTGCCTTGATTCAATTTGGTCCAGGTAATTTGCAATGTAGTCTACCATATCCTTTCCTCTCTTCCTGAATTCTTCAGAGTTCATTTTAGTATATTCTTTTTGTAGGTAAATATACAGCCTGATAACGTAATCACATGGTATATTAGCTGTAGCTATAGTTGTTATATTTCAGAAATGACTTATACTACGAAAAACCATGAAATTAAATTGTTTTATTTTTATATGAAAAACTACATTAAATAACCATATTATCAGGAATCAGCAGATTTGACCCCTCAAAATTGCTGACAGCACTAGATACAGTTGAATTGATATGTTTACATACAGTACACCTTTGCTATAGTCATTAAGGCTAAGACCCCATGTAGCAAGCCAAAGCCAAAAAAGTGCTGCAGAAAAGACAGCGGTGGAAGCGCATCGCGTTATTATTCACAGCACTTTTTACAGAAAGTTCCCAGAGTTTTCCTCTGCAGACTTTCTGTCCCTATTACACCTATACCTACCTTATACCATAGGTATAATTGACATCCTGTGATTTACAAAAACACAAAGGTTTTTGAAATCGCAGCATTTCCGTTGAGAATATTTTTCTGCAATGTGTGGATGGGATTTGCTAGAATACCATTCACTTTGCAGGTACTGTAAAACGCTGTGGCAAAAAGCGCAGCATTTTTGCAACGTGGGGCCCCGACCTCAAACTCAGTTTTTCGTAATTACAGACATTTAATCTTAGTACTGTCTTCGGTCAGTTAGGATCACTACTATATTTCAGGAATGAAAAATGTCAGAATAATACTAGAGACAATGATCTATTTCTGTTTTTATTTCTCTCATCACATTCCTAGAGGCTCAAAAGTTTACATGCACATGGTTAGTATTTATTAGCATTGCTTTTAAGCTGTTTAAGTTGGGCCAAATGTTTTGGGCAGCCTTCCACAAGTTTTTCGCAAAAAAACTACAATTTTATCCTATTTTCCATATCTAGTTGTAAACTGCTGTATGAGTATATGATGTGGCTTGGAAGGGAAAGAGCATTATTTGACTTTTGGAGGGAAAATCTTGCTGGAATAGTTTTTGGGTGCCATGTTGGATTTGCAGAGCCCCTAAAGTACTAATACAATGGAAACCCCTAAAAAAAGGGCTATAGTGAGCAACTTGATCCCGCAGGTGTGTCACATATTTTATTAACACTGTAATGTGAAAATCAAAATGACTTTTCTCCCAATAAAATGTTGTTATAGCCACAAATTTTACATTTTCACAAGGGATTGAAGGAGAGAGCGTGCCCCACAATTTCTTCAGTACAGAAATACCCCACATGTGGAATAAAACTGCTGTTGGGGTATACAGTAGGGCACAGAAAGAAATGAGGGCCATTAGACTTTTGCCCCTAAGGTGCCAGTGCAGTAGGGAGTACCAAGAAGTGACCTAATTTTGGAAATGGCAGTCCTCAAAAAATTTAGCAAGGTCTATAGTGATCATTTTGATCCCAGAGATGCTTTCCATACAGAAGTGAGCGGCAGATGGTGCAAAATGAAAATTACAATCTTCCTAGATATGATATTTCAGTGCCTGATATATCATGCCCAGCTTGTGGCATTGCGAAAACTCAGCTCTCCAATTATTATACTGTTTTCGGATTTTGGAAATACAGGGTTTAGAAGTGAAAAATCATTTGAGGCCTAATCTGGTTATTTGCACTGCATTGTCAGGCAATTGCAGAGGTGAGATTAAAAAAACATCCCCAAAATATGACCCCATTTTACAAACTAGACCCCTCAAGGAATTTATCAAGGAGTAGAGTAATTATTTTGAGCCAAAGAGTGCAAATTGAAAATTGATGTTTTTAAAGAAATACCCCATTTCAGGGGCCAATATGTTGTGTCCACTTTGTATCAACAGAGACACACACTCCTAACATTTAACCATTACAAAGTACAATTTGTCCCGCAAACATTAGCCCTCATATGACTTATGAATGGAAAAATAACAAACTTATGGGCTTTGGAAGGCGAGCGAGTCAAAAATGTTGTTTATGAGGGCATAAAATACTGTTTGGGCACATAGCAGGGCTCAGAGGGAAGGAATGCTATGCTTTTTTGCTTTTGGATTGTAGATTTTGAGGAACTGTTTTTTGGGCATCATTTTGGCAGAGCCCCAGAGGTGCCAATAAAGAGGAATTCCCCAAGAATTTTGTAAACTGCATCACTCAAGGAGCATAGTGAGCATTTTTAACCCTTGCGTGTTTCATTAAGTTAGTAGCTTCCACAAATGAATGTACAGCTGGTAGTGAGAAGTTAAAATTGCAATTTTTCCAGAAATATGTAATTTCAATGCACAATATATTGTGCCCAGTTTGTGTCAGCGAAGTCATACACTCCAAAAACAGTAAAGTAGTTTATCCTGGATACAACTGCTTTTGCAGTTTTCATCACTTTTCACCAGCTGCACATTCATTTCTGGAAATAAATTAATGCAACACTTGGGGGCTAAAAATGTTCACTACACCCCTGGATAAATTTCTTGACAGGTGCAGTTTCCAAAATGGACTCACGTGTCAGGGGATCCACTTTACCAGTATTTCAGGGGCTCTGTAAAGATGGCATGGTGTCTAGAAACCAAACCATCTAAATCTGTGCTCCAAAACCCAAGTGGCACCCCTTCCATTCTGTGCCCTGCTGTGTGCCCAGTCAGCAGTTTATATCCACATATGACATTAAGTGGGTTATCCTGAGTACAACAATGCAGAGGCGTAGCTAGGGGTTCAGCACGGGGGGGAACGAACATGTCCAAGTGGGCCCCCAACTTGGACATGTTCGTATACCGATACTATGAGTATATGGTGAGCGTATAGTGGTATATAGTGGCTCTACAGAGGGCTTTGCAGACGATTTAGGTGAATACAGTGCAGTAACATTTAGTGACTTACCGGTGACGTCTCTGACTAATCGTTCACATTCCCCGTCTCTTTTATATGGATGGCCATGATCACTTCTTCCAGTCTCTGTAAAGTTTGCAACACAGACATCTTTGGCTCCTTACTTTTCCAGGCACCTGACCCATATTGTCCTCACCTACACAAAGCCCCCATCCTGCTGCTACCCCCAATTATAAAATATATAATATACCCCCCCATGATGAATAATACCCCCAAGTGCAACTTTAAATTAATAACTTTAAATAGTTCCCCTTATTAATAATGCCCCAGTTGTTTCCTAATTAAAAAGAAAAAAAAAAAGGGGAAAAAAAAATTATTGGGGTTCCAATACCCGGGACCCCGAGGATCAGCTGTTTGAATGAACCGTGGTACCTGTGTAAGCATCATGACACCTTCTCTGTTTACATAGTGTCATTCTTTTCATAGCGGCCATGTAATGTAACTACAGCCTCGTCCTATACACATCTATGAAACAAGACTGTAATTACATCACACGGTCACTATAAACAGACAGCGTACGATATAAACAGGCGCCAGGGCCCCTTCTTACAGCTGGTCAGTGGTGAATCACTTATCTCTTATTGATAATTTATTCTGAGGATAGATCATCAATAAAAATGAGCTGGAAAACGCCTTAAGGCTAAGGCCCCAAGTGGGAACAGCTGTGGGAAAAACCACGGCGGCGACGCATCGCGGTTCTTCCTGCAGCACTTTGCACAGAATGTTTGCAGAGGTTTCCTCTGTGGACTTTCTGCTTCAATTATATCTATAGGGAAACCGCTGGCGTTTCCATAGGTATAATTGACATGCTACGATTTCCAAAACTGCGTGTATTTTACTGCAAAGTGGGGATGGGATGGGGCCCAATGTGGCGAAAACCCACAGAAAAAAAACGTGGCATTCTAGCAAATCCCATCCACTCATTGCGGAAAAATACGTGCAGCAGACGCACTGCGATTTCCAAAACCGTTGCGGTTTTGGAAATCACAGCATGTCAATTATACTTACAGAAACACTGGCGGTTTCCATATAGGTGTATTGAAAACAGAAAGTCCACAGAGGAAACCTCTGTAGACCTTCTGTGAAAAGCGCTGTGGGAAAAACCACAATGTTACCGCCATGGTTTTTCCTGCAGCCCGCTACGTGGGGCCTTAGTCTTAATAAAGCCCAAGTGCCACTTTCATTAAATTAATTGACCCTCATATTATGCCCCTGATTCCCCCTGACATAAATACTGCACCTCTAATGACCCTTTATATCAATGACCACCCCCTTATGTTCATAATGCCTCCTAATATAAATGATGCCCCCTAAATGCTCTTTATATAAATAACCTCCCCCCCTTGTATTCATAATACCCCGTAATAACCCTTATATAAATGACCCCCCCATCGTCATAATTCCCCCTAATGAATCCTCCCTTTATAGTTATAATTCCCCCTCTTATCCACCCCTTATACTATTAATATACCCACAACTGCGCTAAAAAAAAAGAAAAAAAAAAGTCATACTCACCTGCGATGCTGATGAATGGAGCCGCCGCTTCCTCCCTGTCCACGCACAGGATGTCTGTGTCTGAGCGTGGGCGGCGCGATGTTGTGACGTCATTGCGCCGCCTGTGTAAAAAGCAGTCATTGGTCTGTGGTCTCAGGGATTTGTAAACCGCAAGCCTCATGTGGCTTGTGGTTTACAATACTGTGAAGTTGCAGGATACGTTTTAACTAGATAGGTGTCTGCAGACACCGATCCAGTTAGAAATAAAGGATGTATTAATGGCGGCCCCAGGTTGGGCCCCAAAAAGTCAGTGGGCTCGGGCAGCCACCCCCTCTGCCCCCCGCTAGCTATGCCTCTGCAACAATGTCATATATGTAGGCATAAACTGCTGTTTGTGCAGTGTCCCAGAACGGGATGTTAACGTTCTGTTTAAATCGTCATTATGCCGCCATAATATCTTGTATTTTGTCAGGTGGTAATTTCTCATGTCAGCCTTTTTTTTGTGTGCTGTATATTGTATTCTACTGCATTACTTAGCATACACTGAGGATTGTCTGCAACAGTGTAAGGGTTAACTAGCTTTGCACCTTGTCTTAGCTCTGCAAACTCACATGTCTAGTCTCGTGCTGCTTCAGTCACATGTTTTGCTCTCGGCCTATAGAAGCACACGCTGCTTCTGGGGCAAGCCCAGACAAGTCCCTAGTCCAGCGCCTGCCTGCACAGGGGAAGGTTGTTGCAAAGAGAGTCTCAGCCTGGCCTCCAGCCAGTGCACATGTCTGCCAGCATTGCTCCAAGCTGGTAAGACCCTCACATGGGCTATATACAGCTACCAGTCCATCCCAACTACTGAACTCCTGCCGAACCGCACCTGGGAGATAATCTAAAAACCTAACCCTGTTCTATCGGCCTAAGCCAGAGGAATAACCTGCTGGATAGAGAAGTCCTCTGCCTGGATCCACGCTTTTCATGAGTTCCCCAGCTGGATCTAACCTAAATGGCTTCCACGTCATTGAATCAGCGCTTTAGCACCCTGCGATAGGGCATTGCTCTAGCACCTACCCTGTAAGTACTCTCTTGCACCACATTGCACATTATAGCCGAGCTGTGTTATATCTCCCAAGGTAGAGTTAAAGCTGTACAGGACTGTGTACACATTAACTATTACGTACTCAGTATCTGCATACCTGCTATTACAGAGGATATATGGGACTGTGACTGAAGTACTGCAACTACTTGTAAGAAGTGTAAAGGTTGTACTGCCATTTACTACCAAAGAGACTGTGATATATGTACTTTGCCTTACAAGAGGTGTTCCTAGTAAAGTTCTTTAAAACCGTTGTTACTGGACTCTTTGTCACAGAAGTCATTCCAGCCTGTGCTCTGCAGAAAGGTAACAGCTGAATTGAAAGAGGTCCATGTGTGTGACAGGGGAACAGGGTTGTAGACCACTCAGGCCAGCGACACAACTGTGACTACTACCCCCATTAGCCCTGCACTACCATCACCATCATGCATCCTCTTGCTCACCGCATTTGGACACACAGCAGGACAAAGAAGTGAAGGAATGCCGTTTGGCTTTTGGAGCACAGATTTAGATTGTTTTGCTTTTGACGTCATGTCATGTTTTCAGACCCTATTTTGAAATCTGCACCCCTCAAAGAATTTATCAAGGGGCATAGTGAGCATTAGTTTTCTAAACGTGAATACACAGCGGAGGGTGAAATGTGGATATGTAAGTTGTGTGGAGTATACAAAATTCCCCACTATTTTCACACTAGCTGTTAGGGTTGGAGGGCATTGTGGGAGGTCAGGTCTGGTGTCCTTTTCCTCATAAAATCTAAGTCTGAGTTGCTCTCTGATTTATGCTTACACAGATTATACATTTCTCTTCTTGCCATAGCCAGTTCTGTCCTAAAGATGTTATTTTTTTAAGGTGTCGTATTTTACAGGCTATACTTTTTTACTTTTTTTTTTGGTGTAGCCATATGAGGGTTTGTTTTTTGAGGATAAGATGCACTTTTTAATTACACCATATTGAGCTGCCTATAATTTACTGACTAAATTTTATTAACTCTTTCTGGGAAGAATAAAAAAATCAATTTAACCTTTCAAAGTTTTTACTGTTCACCATACAGCACAAATCACATGTTATCTTTATTCTATGGGTTGATAAGGTTATGGCAATATCTAGTTTTTATTGGGTTTTTTTTGTTTGTTTTGTTTTTTTTAATGTGTTATTAATTTTGCACAATTCAATTTGGGGAAAAAATAGTTTTAGTATCACCATCTTCTGAGAGGCAGAACATTTTTATTTTTCTGTTGATAGAGATGTTTGAGGGCTTATTTTTTTTGAATGAGCTGCACTTTTTATTGGTACCATGTTGGGCTACATATGACTTTATGATCACTTTTTTCTTTACATATTGTGAGGCGAGATCAATACTACTTGTGCTTTTTGTGCCATTTTAGACATTATTCACTGTGCAGATTAAATAATGTTTTGGTGTTATTGTATGGGTTGTTACAGAAAAGTTGATACCAAATATATAATTTTTTTCATTATTTTTTTTACATTCTAAATCATTTTATATTGGAAAATGGGCATTTTGGGTGGTTTCATTTAGTAATTTATTTTTTCATACTTTTTTTTCCACATTTTTTTGTTGTCCAACTAGTGGAGTTGAACCAGCGATCTTCTTATTGCTGGTTCAATGTAATAAACAGCAATACACATATTGCAGTGTATACAGGCTCAAACCAGCAGCCTATCTAATTGAGCAAGATCCAAAATGGACATCGGCATCCCCAAAACATCGTTGGGGGTCGATCAAAGACACAACAGTTGCAGGGGTTAACACCCGCAATCAGAGTTCAGTTCCAACCGAGGGTATTACAGGTAGATGTCAGTTGTCACCTGCTCTCCATGGCACCTGCTCAGCTCCTTAGCAGTCACAATGTACATGACATATTAGTATGTTCTGTGTCGGAAACCCCTTGCTGAACATGACATACTATTATGTCATGTGTCGTGAAGGGGTTAAAGAATTACCTAAAGGAGTGGAAGGAGGAGTTCACAACAGGTACTGCAAATACCGATACCAAGTGGAAAGTTTAGACAGCTTTAGGCCTATAGCCTATGAGAAGCTGGGAGCATTCTACTGACGTCAGCATCCTGGTACAGGTGGTGTGGATCAGATTACCTCATTGAATAGGGATAGGTGAGTATATATATATATATATATATATATATATATATATATATATACTGTATATATATATGTTCCCCATGGAAATGAGATAGATGAGTATGTATATGTTTTTATTTTAATGGGGACACTATAAAGGCATTATTAATGATTGGGATGCAAAGGTGGCATTATTACTGCATGTGGCTCAAAAGGGGGGATTATAACTGAAATGGGGCAGAATGCAGGCATTATTTCTGAGTGGAGTGTAAAATGAAGGGGGCATTATTATTAAGTGGTGGAACAAAGGGGGTACTATTATTGAGTAGCAGCATTATTAATTAGTACTAGTAGGCATTAGTACTGATTGGAGGCACTAAGAGGAGCTCAGGCACACTTTTAGAGTATGAGTGTGCTAAAAATGGCTGTAACATCTCTGCCTGTTCGGGTGTCTGCACCACCCTCCGCCCGCATGCTGCGGCGCAGGGGGCGTATTCAGTTTGATTCCTTGCTTAAGGTTCTTGATGCTCTGAACACTGTCCTATGTAATTGAATTTCAGCCACACCTGCACCTTGCTTCTCTCTGCTCCTCTATCAGTTAATCTTAGCCTTGCTTGTGTGATTGACAGCCTGTCTACCAATCAAGTCTGGGGCAAGTCCTGACTTGCTATAAACAGGGCATCAGTTCACACATGGTCACTGGCTATTGAGATTCTGTCTTGTGACTTTGTCCATGCTAGTTCCTTTTCTGCTATTACCTGTATTCTTATTCCTGACCTCTGGCTTTGACTTTTACTGTTCTCTTGGATTGTAATTCTGTATTGCATTGCTCAACTGTTACTGACCACTTGACTTGATGACCTCCCTTTTGTTGTTTGTCCTGTCTGCATTCTGTGTTGTCACTTATTCAGAGTAGGGACCGTCACCAAGTTGTTCCTGTCATTAGGACAGTGACACAAGTAGACAGGGACAGGGTCTGGGTCTACTTTAGGGCTCACTGTCTCTGTATTCCCTTCCTCTCAGGTTTCTGCAGCAGCACTGGGGAATTGCTCAACTGGCAATTCCCTTACAATGGCACTTATTTTGTGAGATGTAAAGGGGCAATGTACTGTGTGGGGCAGCTAAAAGTGGCACTTGATGTGTACGATTTATAGGGGGCACAATAGAGGGATACTATTTCTGGGCTCCAAAGGTGGCATTATTACCATCTAGGGCACCATGGATGGAGTGTGCTACAATATCTATGTCAAATTCGGCTAGTTGTGGTCGGGAAAAGTCACCATGGAAGTCTAGATCAAATGAATACAATCAGATGTCACCAATAATTCACTGGATGTAACTTTAATCATTTGTATGGTCTATAGCAGGGGTCGGCAAACCACAGCACATGTGCCAAGAGTGGAATGCAAGGCATAATTCGTTAGCATGGCAGCAGGAGTCCCAGACGGGGCAGCACTTGGGCAAACACGCCCAGAAATTTTGTTCAGACTAAACACATCTGAAATGAAACTGCTATTAAAAATAAAACAATATCAAACATAAAAAACAATGTTACTTACCTGGACTCCGGCGCAGTTCCCTGTTCGCTTCGGCACTTCTTCCTGAAGTCACAGACTGCCGATAGGTCCTCATGGGTTACGTTGGCATCATTATGCGTTATGACGCCAATGTGACCCCTGAGATCCAATCAGTGGTTGCTGATGTCAGGCAGAAGTGCCGAAGAGAACAGGGAGCCGCGCCTGATTCCATGGAAGGTGAGTAACATTATTATTTTTTTAAGTATAATAAGCCTTTGGTTATTATAGTTTGGGGTCTGAGGAGACCCCAGAGTATAATAATAGCTCGTGATTGGCAAATACCAAAAATTTGTTGGGGCCACTATGGAACATTATACTGTGTGGAGGGGCCACTATGGGACATTATACCAGGTGGAGGAGCCACTATGGGACATCATACTCTGTGAAGGGGCAACTATGGATCATTATACTATGTGGATGCCAATATGGGACATTATACTGTGTGGAGGGGCCACTATGGGATATTATCCCATGTGGAGGGGCCACTATGGAACATTATACTGTGTGGAGGGGCCACTATAGGACATTATACCAAGTGGAGGAGCCACTATGGGACATTATACTGTGTGAAGGCGCAACTATGGATCATTATACTGTGTGGTTGCCAATATGGGACATTATATTGTGTGGAGGGGCCACTATGGGACATTATACCATGTGGAGGGGGCCACTATGGGACATTATCCCATGTGGAGGGGCCACTATGGTACATTATCCCATGTGGAGGGGCCGCTATGGGACATTATCCCATGTGGAGGGGCCACTATGGAACATTATGCTGTGCGGATAGGCCACTATAGGATATTATCCCATTTAAAGGGGCCATTGTGGATTATTATACTGTGTGGAGGGGCCACTATGAGACATTATTCTGTATGACGGTATAGCTATAGCTGCATCCAGATACAGTGGGGAAAAAAGTATTTAGTCAGCCACCAATTGTGCAAGTTCTCCCACTTAAAAAGATGAGAGAGGCCTGTAATTGACATCATAGGTAGACCTCAACTATGAGAGACAAAATGAGAAAACATATCTAGGAAATCACATTGTCTGATTTTTTTTAAGAATTCATTTGCAAATTATGGTGGAAAATAAGTATTTGGTCACCTACCAACAAGCAAGATTTCTGGCTCTCACAGACCTGTAACTTCTTCTTTATGAGGCTCCTCTGTCCTCCACTCATTACCTGTAGTAATGGCACCTGTTTGAAATTGTTATCAGTATAAAAGACACCTGTCCACAACCTCAAACAGTCACACTCCAAACTCCACTATGGTGAAGACCAAAGAGCTGTGGAAGGACACCAGAAACAAAATTGTAGAAGTGCACCAGGCTGGGAAGACTGAATCTGCAATAGGCAAGCAGCTTGGTGTGAAGAAATCAACTGTGGGAGCAATAATTAGAAAATGGAAGACATACAAGACCACTGATAATCTACCTCGATCAGGGGCTCCACACAAGATCTCACCCCGTGGGGTCAAAATGATCACAAGAACGGTGAGCAAAAATCCCAGAACCACATGGGGGGACCTAGTGAATGACCTGCAGAAAGCTGGGACTAACGTAACAAAGGCTACCGTCAGTAACACACTACGCTGCCAGGGACTCAGATCCTGCAGTGCCAAACGTGTCCCCCTGCTTAAGCCAGTACATATCCGGGCCCGTATGAAGTTTGCTAGAGAGCATTTGGATGTTCCAGAAGAGTATTGGGAGAATGTCATATGGACAGATGAAACCAAAGTAGAACTGTTTGGTAGAAACACAACTCGTCGTGTTTGGAGGAGAGTGAATGCTGAGTTGCATCCAAAGAACACCATACCTGCTGTGAAGCATGGGGGTGGCAACATCATGCTTTGGGGCTGTTTCTCTGCAAAGGGACCAGGTCAACTGATCAGTGTACATGAAAGAATGAATGGGGCCATATATCGTGAGATTTTGAGTGTAAACCTCCTTCCATCAGCAAGGGCATTGAAGATGAAACGTGACTGGGTCTTTCAGCATGACAATGATCCCAAACACACTGCTAGGGCAATGAAGGAGTGGCTTTGTAAGAAGCATTTCAAGGTCCTGGAGTGGCCTAGCCACTCTCCAGATCTCAACCCCATAGAAAACATTTGGATGGAGTTGAAAGTCCGTGTTGCCCAGCGACAGCCCCAAAACATCACTGCTTTAGAGGAGATCTTCATGGAGGAATGGGCCAACATTCCAGCAACAGTGTGTGCCAACCTTGTGAAAACTTACAGAAAACGTTTGACCTCTGTCATTGCCAACAAAGGATATATAACAAAGTATTGAGGTGAACTTTTATTATTGACCAAATACTTATTTTCCACCTTAATTTGTCTCTCATAATTGATGTCTTCCTATGATGCCAATTACAGGCCTCTCTCATCTTTTTAAGTGGGAGAACTTGCACAATTGGTGGCTGACTACATACTTTTTTTTCCCCCACTGTACATAGTGTGTCACCACCATAAGGGTTCTATCACATGGTGTTCCTGGAAACATACATTTACAACTGATTGTAAACTTACTTTCTAATTTTACTAATTGTAAATGCACTTTCATTGCTTCTAATGGAAAGGAACAGGTGCATCCCACGAAATAGCAGTAAGCGCATGTGTCCATAAGCATCTGGTGGCAGCATTTCTGTGTTATGGTTTGTGGTATATGACTTTAGTATAGGGGTCATCAGCCTAACAATTATTGTGCGGCATTCCAAGCACCTCATCTTCAATTTTTTTTTATTTTAAATCGGCACGCCATACAAAAAAGGTTGCCTACCCCTGGTCTAAAAAGTGCCTGTGTAAAACAGGAATCTACCACTATACAGTCACTCTATGGTGTATAGTGTGTTGTATTTAGTGCGGTGGTAATATGTGTCCATTTGGCTCTTATACAGTGATATTATTGGTAATGTTGGCCTTGATATAGTGACTTTTATTGTTATATACAATGTTATCCCAAACTATTATGTACAACACAGACCCCTATAATTACTTATGGTCTCCTCCTTATTATATGCAGCACCATCACTTATTCTATGTAACTCTGTCCCTTATCATTATTTACAGTGTCCTCCTTACATTTATATACATTATAGTTTAGGATTTTCTATAGGGTCCCATACCTGATATTTTATTTTTGGACTCCATCCGGCTGGTATATGTTTGATTACCTGTGTGAATGTATTTGCTCTTTAATAATTTTAGGACGTTGCAAATGAGGTATGTGCTATGTGAGGATCACATGCTGTAGGATAAGGCCACACCCTGTAAAAGACATCAGTATTATAGGTTTCACATGATAAATAGGAGCCTCATTACATATTTTGCATTGGGTCCCAGCAGTTTCAAGTTACACCTCAGATTTAACCACTATTCATGGACCTGGTCTTTGCTGCAGGGAACTACCAAGTCACTACCTTGGAGTAGCCCTGATGTAGTTGACAGCTTACCCAGGATGGTCCAGAGACACCAGTGCATAACACCAAAGATTCAGACAAGAAACTAGTCAAGGTATGTACCAAGATCAGGGCTGGCAAAATACAGCCAAGCAGCAAACTTCACGGCACAGAGTCAATATGGTAATCCAAGCAGAGATCAGGGCAGTCGGCACAAAATCAGGTACAAGAGACAGGTAACAGGTAGAGCCGTGATGGCGAACCTATGGCACGCGTGCCAGAAAGGGCACGCAGAGCCCTCTCAGTTGGCACGTGCGCCGTCGCCATGATCACTCACTAACGGGGAATCCGGTACAGGATTCCCCGTTAGTGAGTGATTGCTTCTTTTAGCTATATGCAGGGCCGCTCCGGACACAGATGAGTTACATACAGTGATGAATCAGGAGCCGTCCGCGGACAGCCCCTGCTTCACCATTGTGTGTGAAGCACATCCTTGTGTACTCCGGTCCCTGGAGCTGCGGGCGCGATGTGATGACGTCACTCACATCGCGCTTGCAGCTCCCTGAACAGTTCGGAAGAAGAGACCTCACAGAGCGGCAGCGGAGCGAGGAGGGGTGAGTATCAGTGTTTTATTATGTTAAACTGGTGACAGATAAAGGGGGGACATCAAACTTCTGGCAGATGAAGGGGGGGTATCATACTGAGAGCAGATGAAGGGAGGACATCAACCTGGTGGCAGATGAAGGGGGGACATCATACTGAGAGCAGATGAAGGGAGGACATCAACCTGGTTGCAGATGAAGGGAGGACATTAAACTGGGGGCAGCTGGAGAGGGACATTAAACTGGGGGTAAGTTGTAAGGGGGCATTAAACTGGGGGGCAACTGGAAGAGGACATTAAACCGTGGGGGTAGCTGGAGGGGGACATGTCTGCCTCTAGTTGTCCCCATCCAAGTAACCCCACGGTTTAATATCCTCCTCCAGCTGCCCCAGTTTAATGTCCCCCTCTAATAATGAGCCTGAGGCAGGAAATAGTCCCTGAACTATGGAAATCTTCTTGTGTGGTACCAGTTCCAAAGAAACCTCACCCTATGGACCTCAACGACTACAGACCTGTAGCACTGACATCCCACCTGATGAAGATCTTAGAGAGATTGGTTCTCACACATCTTCGCCCTCTAGTGAGCCCCGCTATGGACCCTCTCCAGTTTGCTTATCGGCCAGGCATTGGGGTAGATGATGCCATCATCCACCTTCTGCACAGGGCTCTGTCTCACCTGGAGAAACCAGGGAACACAGTGAGAGTAATGTTCTTTGATTTCTCCAGTGCTTTTAACACCATACAGCCCAGGTTACTGAGAGACAAGCTGGGCCTTGCTGGAGTGGAAAACCACCTCTCCAACTGGATCCTAGACTACCTCACAAATCGACCTCAATACGTGAGAGCCCAAGACTGTGTGTCAGGTACCGTGATCTGTAATACGGGGGCACCTCAGGGTACAGTTCTCGCCCCTTTCCTCTTCACACTGTACACTACAGATTTTAGGTGCAACTCATCTAGCTGCTACCTACAGAAGTATTCTGACGACTCTGCAATAGTAGGCCTCATCACAGACGATGATGACAGGGAGTACAGAGAACTGAACCGGATTTTTGTGGACTGGTGCCACCAGAACCACCTGAAGATTAACGCGGGGAAGACCAAGGAGATGGTGGTGGACTTCCGTAAAGGCAGATGCCCTCCAAAACCAGTGGACATCCTGGGGACGGGTATCGAGATTGTGAACACCTATAAGTACCTGGGTTTGCTCCTTAATAAGCTGGACTGGGCAGATCATATGGAGGCCCTGTACAGGAAGGGCCGCAGCAGGCTCTACCTGCTTAGGAAGCTAAGAGCCTTTGGAATCCGGGGGGCACTTCTTAGGACTTTCTTCAACTCGGTAGTGGCATCAGCCATCTTCTTTGGCGTGGCCTGCTGGGGGAGCAGTATATCAACCAGGGACAGAAATAAACTTGACAAGCTGATTAGAAGGGCCAGCTCTGTCCTGGGGAGCCCACTGGACCCAGTGCAGGTGGTGGGTGACAGAAGGATACTGTCCGTGGTGAGCTCCATGCAGAAGAAGAAGTCCCATCCCATGCATGAGACTCTGATTGCGCTGGGCAGTACTGTCAGTGACCGACTGCTCCACCCTAGGTGTGAGAAGGAGCGCTATCGGAAGTCTTTCCTCCTCACCGCGGTTAGGCTGTACAACCAACACCGACCTAAGCGGAGATCATTACACACAGAGAACTGAAATATCTCTCTGCCTGTTAAACCACCCCCCCCTCCTCTGCTACTTCCTATCTGTCTTTCTGCTATTAATGTAATGCCTCTCACCTTGGAACATTCCTGTACATTTTGTATTTGTAACTGCTTATCTTATCTTTGCTGCTGTAACACACTGAATTTCCACATTGTGGGACTATTAAAGGACTATTATTATTATTATTAATTGCCCCAGGTTAATGTCCTCCTCCAGCTACCCCAGTTTAATGTCCCCTTCTAGTTTCCCCCAGTTTAAACTGGGGCACCAGGAGAGGAGACTTCATACTGTGGGGCAATTGGAGGGGAACATTATAAAATGGATGAGAATGGGCGGAGTCAATGTAGAATTGGGTGGAGCTAAATTTTTTGGGGCACGCTCTGAACATAGCATATAACCAGGAAGTTATTGGCGCTGTGACTCAGACGATTACCATTGTCTAGGTTGCAGCTCCAAAAGAGTTTCACCAAACACCTACACAACACATACACAAAAAGTCATCAATAAAGATTACATGTGACCCTGTCTCTATCCTGTCCATACCTTTATAGAGTAAAATACTCCGACCGCCTCTGTAGCAATATCCGTTACATGCTAAAATAATAGCGGTTATTACTAGAGATGAACGTATAAAACATTTCTGACAGGCGGAAAAGTTCCATCAGTCACGTAACACATTGTCACCCATTGAATGTCACCATATAAAATCCCAGTTTTTGTCAGCTTTCAGATGGATATAATAGCAGGTGGTGATGGGGGGGGGAGGACTGTTGAAACCTTTGCACTGGGCCCACCAATGTGTTAAAATGGCTCTGGCTATATATGCAAATGCGGAACGCAGCTTACACTGACTGCAGAGTGTAACCTTGCCCCGACGCAAGTCATCAGTGCCTGTGATCAGAAGAAGAAGGAGGACGCTCTATGTGGGACTGCAGCCATACTGGGTAAGTAGCATAAACTACTGTGTGGGGGCCACTGTGGAGCATATAATACTGTGTGGGGGCCCACTGTGGAGCATATAATACTGTGCGGGGGCCACTGTGGAGCATATAATATTGTGTGGGGGCCCACTGTGGAGTATATAATACTGTGCGGGGGCCACTGTGGAGCGTACCATACTGTGTTTTAGAACCACTGTGGGCATATAATACTGTATGGGGGCCACTCTGAAGCATATAATACTGTATGGGGGCCACTGTGTTGCGCATTGTACCGTGTGGGGGCCCTCACTATTTATATCACACAGTATCTGTTTTATAGGAGACATGCGATATTATTACAGGATGAAATAACATCGCATGGTCACTATAAAACAGATCCTGGTTAATTTAAGGTTAAATTGCCGTGTTGGCACTTTGCGATAATTTTGTGGGTTTTGGGTTGCAGTTTGGGCAATCGGTCTCTAAAAGGTTCGCCATCACTGAGGTAGAGAATAGATAAACATATTTGCTGCATGTCACCCCTGCAAGGAGCACTTTGCATACAGCAGATGCTGCAGTTAATGCCAAGCCAGGACCCATTACAGCAGACATCAGCCATTTTATTCTGAGGGACAGTGGATTACATTTCCCTACACCCCTTACTCCAGAGGGAGAAGTATCAGAGAAAGGGACTGATCGACTGAGCAGGGAATTATGGGAAAGATCTGCACAGTAAAGAGGTAGGACAGCCACATGGGCTGCAGAAAATGGTTCTTCCAGGAACTGCCAGGGAGCACATAGCTTGGCATTGGGTAAACCAGGACATAGAGACAGTCCTGCCAGCCCACCAGCTCACTCTGAGGGAAGAAGCAGCATCCCTGCAGCAGTACAAACTGTCCAGATTGACCAGACTCCCAAAAGGTACTCAGGGCTGCATCCAAGAAGACTCCTGCCTCATACTCCATTAGTATCCTGTCATCTGAAAGCTGAAGCACCCAGTGAGACTCCAGGCTGGCACCAGAATCCCTGCAAGAGTTAGTGAGTAGACTTTGCTGGAATTTGCTGTACCGCTGTTAGAAAGTTTCTGAGAACTGTTGTAGAAAGGATCTGCTATGTCTATAGTGCACCAACCTTTTCTGAATGCACACCATCGTCCACGGCAACTGGGCCCCAACGGATAGACTGTTCTTTTCATTGTTGCAGCCATTAGTAATTCTGCATTGTTTGCTGTTATTTAGGAGTGCACGCTTTTACCTGCAGTATGATTGCATGTGTGTGATGACTATCATCTTTGGGTCACTATCTTAACCCTGTGCTTTCCCCTATAGTTTACTATACCTGCCAGGCCTGGCACATATTGCATTCCCACCACTAGGGGGTTTAATAGTATTGGATGTACCTGTGCACTGTCATGTGAATCACTGAAACATTTCTCTGTTCGCATTTTATCAAGTTTGCCCATGTTTACCCTTCCCATAATAAAACAGTTAAGTAGTTTTACCCTCAACATTTGTGAGTGTGTACTGAGCTTAGGTGGGGGTTTCCCGAGTCAACCCCTAGCAGAAGAGGAAGACCCTCCTGATTTCCTACAGAGCTCCTAGCAAGATTTGGGTGAAGGCACTGCTCCATAGTGAGGTGAGAACTACAACACACCCTACCTACAGAGGTCGGCCAAAGGTATGTTACATGCACACTATGGGGCTTTGCAGAAGCATATCTCTGTGGGATGAGCTGCCTTATATAGTCCACAAGAGCCTGAAATTGGCTGGAGGCAGAGACCAAGGTTTAGGGTTTCTTGAAGGGCCCTACAATTACCAACTGAGACCAAGAAGGCAACTGAACAGCATTCCACCCTACTGTCAAAGATTCCTGGTGAAGACAGAGTAGCCACTGAGCATGTTCAGCCTGATTCCTCAAAGCCTATGCTGAATGTTGTCAGAAAAGTCTCTTAAGTCAATGTTCTCAGGGCTGCGTCTCTCTCAAGGCTTCATCAAATAGTAGTGCAATGATGAACACCACCTTGGAAATATCAGTAAGGTACTGCATGCAGATTGAAGTATATGAGACACTGATTAAAATTCCATGACAGTTCCCTGTCAGGACTCCCTGCAACTCTATCCCCAGTATAGCAAGCTGGGAGAGGTACAGAGGTGGAGTAGAGGAAGCCATCTTGTGGAGCCGATACTGTCTTTGGGCACCCTCCTAGAACCAAGGCTGGGGTTAGGACACTGCAGGACTACTACCCCCATCTCAACAACCCGCCAACCCCCCTTTCCCCCCCCCACCAACAAAAAAAAAAAAACTGCACCTCCACCCCCCCCCCCCCCCCCCCCCCCCCCCCCCCCCCCCCCCCCCCCCCCCCCCCCCCCCCCCCCCCCCCCCCCCCCCGGGCCGCCCCCCCCCCCCCCCCCGCCCCCCCCCCCCGCAGCCCCCCCCCCCCCCCCCCCCCCCCGGCCGCGCCCCCCCCCCCCCCCCCCCCCCCCCGCCGGGGGGGGCGCGGGCCCGTTTGGGGCCGCCCCCCCCCCCCGGCGGGCCCCCCCCCCCCCCCCCCCCCCCCCCCCCCCCCCGCCCCCCCCCGCCGGGTTGCGGCATTCGGGCTACTCCTAAAGGTCTGGTCTAAATGATCCCCTGGTTTTCACCCTTCAATTTATATACAGTTATCTGATCTTCATTACAAAGAACCACCAAGTCGCTATCTCTAGAAGTAGTCCAATGCAGGTGACAATTAACTAAGGTGGGTCTAGAATTACTAGTGTGTAGCACCGAGAGATCAGGCAAGAGAATAGCTGAGGTACAGTCCAAGATCAGGGCTAGCAGTATACATTTGTCATAGTAATTCAGCAGTGGTTGATGCAGGCAGCATAGAGTCAATATGGTTATCCAAGCTGCCTGCCTGGACTGAAACACAATGCCTACAACCAGAAAAAACTTTGCAGCAGACACAGAGATGATACCGACAAGCACAGCCAGATGGTGCAACAGTTAACGTCAAAGATTGCAACAAAAAAAATCCACAAAATTATGTGCATATAAAATAGAGCCATTGAAATATATTACTTGCCTAGAAAAAAACAAGTTATACATTGATTTTAAAAAGTTAAGGTAGTTGAGGTTCAAATAGGCTGTATACAGGAGTGAATCTAGCCTCTTTGCTGCCTAAGGCGGACTACAGAAAAGCGCCCCCCCCCCCCAAAAAAAAAAAAATGGGCTTACATGCTACTAGCTTCACACGCTTACACAATACACAAAGTTATAAAACAGTTTTAAGAATTCTTCTTACTGTTTTATTTCAGTATCAGAGATCAACAACATGGCATTAACAATGAAAATAACTTAACACATCTTCTGTTTGTTGGATGGGAAAACCCATGTAGCCGCCATTCTCTTTAATAGGAGCACCGCAGATAGCTGAGTACTGTACTTCAGCTATCTTTGGCACTCCCATTGAAGTGAATGGGAGTCACGCGGGTACGTCCATCCACCAAGCGACATGCCTATATTCAGCCTGGCTGCGGTCAGGCTGAATTCCCAGTGGGGGAAAAAAAAACAATTTTCAGGCCCAGTAGGGTCTCAGTAGACAGACCCCATCAATCAGGTATTTATCCTCTATCATTTAGGTGAATACAGTGCAGTAACATTTTGTGACTTACAGGTGATGTCTCTGACTAATCGTTCACATTTCCCTTCTCTTCCCTTTGGACCGCCATGACCACTTATCTCTGTGACTTGTCTCTGTAAAGTATGCAGCACAGACATCTTTGGCTCCTCACTTTTCCAGGCACCTAACCCACTTTGTCTTCACTTACACAAAGCCCGCATCATGCTGCTACCCCAATTATAAAATATATGCTATAACCCCCCCATAATGAATAATACTCCCAAGTGCATCTTTAATGTCTGTGTGTATCCTGTTTAAATAGTGTCCATTATTAATAATGCCTCATGTGTTTCCTAATTAAAGGGTTTACCACGTCATCAATAATCAGCTATTTGAATGAACCGTAGCATCTGTGTAAGCGCCGTGACCCCTTCTTTGTTTACATAGTGTCATTCATCTCATAGCGGCCATGTAATGTAAATACAGCCTCGTCCTATACATGTCTATGTGACAAGACTGTAATTACATCACACGGTCACTATAAACAGACATCATGTAATATAAACAGGCGCCACAGCCCCTTCAAACTGCTAATCAGAAGGGAGGGGATTCACTTATCTCTTATTGATGATCTGTCCTAAGGATAGATCATCAATAAAAATGTGCTGGAAAGCCCCTTTAATAAAGCCCAAGTGCCACCTTAAAGGGGTTGTCTAAAATAACCACTTTTTTAATATGAGGCCGTGGAAGGTGCTCCGGTGTCTCCCTGTGCGATCCGGTCCTGCTGCTCTGGTGTTTTCTTCCAGCGGACTTCCACCAGACGAAAACGCCAGAGCAGCAGAACCAGACCGCGGTGGGAGACATTGGGGCACAAGGGACAGACAAGTAGGGTTTTTTTTTTCTTTTATCACTTGTCCCGGTCTCATATTAAAAAAGTGGTAATCCTGGAACAACCTCTTTAAATAAATTAATTGTCCTCTTATATTATGCTCCTGATTCCCCCTGACATAAATACTGCTCCCCTAATGACCCTTTTATAAATGATGCCCCCTTCTATTCATACTGTCCCCTAATGAACCCTTATATAAATGACCAGCCCCTTATGTTCAAAATGTTTCCTAATGACACCTTATATAATTGATGTCCCCTAATTTACTCTTATATAAATGACCACCCTAATGCTCCCTAATGGCCCCTTATACTGTATAAATACCCTCCCCCTTGTATTAATAATGCCCTTATATAACTAACACCTCTTATGTTCATAAACCTCCTTAAATAAAATGCCCCTTCCTAAAGACCCCTTATACTATTAAAATACAACTGCGCTAAAAAAAAAAAAGTTATACTCACCTACCTGCGATCCCTTGATGGAGCCGCCTCCTCTTCTTCTTCTTGACCCACGTATAGGACGCCTGTGTCTCAGTTCAGGAGTTGCGATGCTATGACATCATCATACCCGCCTGTGCCGAGAAGCAGACGTCTTCTAAACCAACCCAGGACAGGTCTCGCTCAGCTTTTTTTTTTTTAAGCGGCCTGTTTGGGCTGGTTTACGTTAAATAAATTGTGAAAATGCCGTCCCTCCTAGCAGTCACGGATAGTGCTGCCTGAGGTGACCGCCTCGCTTCACCTCATTAGAGGTGTGCCCCTGGCTAAACATTTGGGGATAAAAGTTATTGTTTGTTGAAAAGTACCTGTACATACAGCAAGTGTTTTATAATCCAAGTTGTTGCAGCTTTTACACTGCATGTTACAATCTGTGCCACAAATTATTTTGGTATACAGAAGACTTACTTAAAGATTCTACACATTTTCCTTATGTTTTAAGAGATTACATACCTTGGTTTTTGAACAAGAAGGAACAGTCTTTTGAGTCCAAAAGTACTGAATTTAACTGGACGTCTTTTCTTTGCAACAAGTGTTATCTGTAAGTGAACTTTGTCTCCTCAGATGGAGTTTGTTCACTCTAACTAGCTCACTTTGCATTTTCCTGGATAAATATTCCAGAAGGCATTTATGTTACTTAGTTTGCAAAACTACTTATGCTTACTACGTACTTCAAAAACAGGAATAAGACTCTGGGAAAAAAGATATACGCTGCTCAAACTGTGCACATTTATGATATACTATATTTCAAGGCATATGTATTGGTACTATTTCAAGATACTACAGCATTTGTATGAAACACATTAACAACATTTTGTATGCTTTATGATAAATGTCTGTAGTGAAAGAGAAAGGCCTAAGCCTAGTATTAAATCTTCATCAGTTCTAACCTTTCTTTAATTAAATATTTACATCACTTCTTTCTTTCCTCCAAATAGGTTCACAATTCTATACCAATTCTAATATAATTCTTTGTGATATAGAGTTGAGAATACTCTGCACATACATAACATACATGACGAAATTCCAACACTGCAGCACATGAGCTAACAGCAAATTTATACACATCTCTCTATATTAATACTTAGCACAAGATGTTGGACCTAAAATCAAAGTTGTGTTAAAATGGGGGAAATTTACTTAAACTGGCATTTCATATACCAGATGTAATGAAAAGTGTATTGGAGTAAAATGTGGCAAACTTATTTAGAGGCACATGCCTCTCAACACCTTAATACATTGCACCATAGATGTACAGAGAAAAGCTTCTTTAACCCCTTAAGGACACAGTCCAAAAGTGCATTCAGGACCAGGCCTCATTTTTCAAAACTGACATACAGTGGAGAAAAAAAATATTTAGTCAGCCACCAATTGTGCAAGTTCTCCCACTTTAAAAAGATGAGGCCGGCCTGTAATTGACATCATAGGTAGACCTCAACTATGAGACACAAAATGAGAAAACATCCAGAAAATCACATTGTCTGATTTTTAAAGAATTTATTTGCAAATTATGGTGGAAAATAAGTATTTGGTCAATAACAAAAGTTCATCTCAATGCTTTGTTATACAGTCATATGAAAAAGTTTGGGCACCCCTATTAATCTTAATAATTTTTAGTTCTAAATATTTGGGTGTTTGCAACAGCCATTTCAATTTGATATATCTAATAACTGATGGACACAGTAATATTTCAGGATTGAAATGAGGTTTATTGTACTAACAGAAAATGTGCAATATGCATTAAACCAAAATTTGACCGGTGCAAAAATTTGGGTACCCTTATCATTTTATTGATTTGAATACTCCTAACTACTTTTTACTGACTTACTGAAGCACAAAATTGGTTTTGTAACCTCACTGAGCTTTGAACTTCATAGCCAGGTGTATCCAATCATGAGAAAAGGTATTTAAGGTGGCCAATTGCAAGTTGTTCTCCTATTTGAATCTCCTCTGAAGAGTGGCATCATGGGCTCCTCAAAACAACTCTCAAATGATCTGAAAACAAAGATTGTTCAACATAGTTGTTCAGGGGAAGGATACAAAAAGTTGTCTCAGAGATTTAACCTGTCAGTTTCCACTGTGAGGAACATAGTAAGGAAACGGAAGACCACAGGGACAGTTCTTGTTAAGCCCAGAAGTGGCAGGCCAAGAAAAATATCAGAAAGGCAGAGAAGAAGAATGGTGAGAACAGTCAAGGACAATCCACAGACCACCTCCAAAGAGCTGCAGCATCATCTTGCTGCAGATGGTGTCACTGTGTATCAGTCAACAATACAGCACACTTTGCACAAGGAGAAGCTGTATGGGAGAGTGATGCGAAAGAAGCCGTTTCTGAAAGCACGCCACAAACAGAGTCGCCTGAGGTATGCAAAAGCACATTTGGACAAGCCAGATTCATTTTGGAAGAAGGTCCTGTGGACTGATGAAACAAAGATTGAGTTGTTTGGTCATACAAAAAGGCGTTATGCATGGCGTCAAAAAAACACAGCATTCCAAGAAAAACACTTGCTACTCACTGTAAAATTTGGTGGAGGTTCCATCATGCTTTGGGGCTGTGTGGCCAATGCCGACACCGGGAATCTTGTTAAAGTTGAGGGTCGCATGGATTCAACTCAGTATCAGCAGATTCTTGAGAATAATGTACAAGAATCAGTGACGAATTAGAAGTTACGCCGAGGATGGATATTTCAGCAAGACAATGATCCAAAACACAGCTCCAAATCTACTCAGGCATTCATGCAGAGGAACAATTACAATGTTCTGGAATGGCCATCCCAGTCCCCAGACCTGAATATCATTGAACATCTGTGGGATAATTTGAAGCGGGCTGTCCATGCTCGGCGACCATCAAACTTAACTGAACTGGAATTGTTTTGTAAAGAGGAATGGTCAAAAATACCTTCATCCAGGATCCAGGAACTGATTAAAAGCTACAGGAAGCGACTAGAGGCTGTTATTTTTGCAAAAGGAGGATCTACTAAATATTAATGTCACTTTTCTGTTGAGGTGCCCATACTTTTGCACCGGTCAAATTTTGGTTTAATGCATATTGCACATTTTCTGTTAGTACAATAAACCTCATTTCAATCCTGAAATATTACTGTGTCCATCAGTTATTAGATATATCAAATTGAAATGGCTGTTGCAAACACCCAAATATTTAGAACTAAAAATGATTAAGATTAATAGGGGTGCCCAAACTTTTTCATATGACTGTATATCCTTTGTTGGCAATGACAGAGGTCAAACATTTTCTGTAAGTCTTCACAAGGTTGGCAAACACTATTGCTGGTATGTTGGCCCATTCCTCCATGCAGATCTCCTCTAGAACAGTGATGTTTTGGGGCTGTCACTGGGCAACATGAACTTTCAACTCCCTCCAAAGGTTTTCTATGGGGTTGAGATCTGGAGACTGGCAGGGCCACTCCAGGACCTTGAAATGCTTCTTATGAAGCCACTCCTTCGTAGCCCTGGCGGTGTGTTTGGGATCATTGTCATGCTGAAAGACCCAGCCACGTTTCATCTTCAATGCCCTTGCTGATGGAAAGAGGTTTGCACTCAAAATCTCATGATACATGGCCCCATTCATTCTTTCATGTACATGGATCAGTCGTCCTGGTCCCTTTATAGAGAAACATTCCCAAAGCATGATGTTGCCACCCCTATGCTTCACAGTAGGTATGGTGTTCTTTTGATGCAACTCAGCATTCACTCTCCTCCAAACACGACGAGTTGTGTTTCTACCAAACAGTTCTACTTTGGTTTCATCTGTCCATATGACATTCTCCCAATACTCTTCTGGAACATCCAAATGCTCTCTAGCAAACTTCATACGGGCCCGGATATGTACTGGCTTAAGCAGGGGGACACGTTTGGCACTGCAGGATCTGAGTCCCTGGCAGCGTAGTGTGTTACTGACGGTAGCCTTTGTTACGTTAGTCCCAGCTTTCTGCAGGTCATTCACTAGGTCCCCCCATGTGGTTCTGGGATTTTTGCTCACCGTTCTTGTGATCATTTTGACCCCACGGGGTGAGATCTTGCGTGAATCCCCTGATCGAGGGAGATTATCAGTGGTCTTGTATGTCTTCCATTTTCTAATTATTGCTCCCACAGTTGATTTCTTCACACCAAGCTGCTTGCCTATTGCAGATTCAGTCTTCCCAGCCTGGTGCACTTCTACAATTTTGTTTCTGGTGTCCTTCCACAGCTCTTTGGTCTTCACCATAGTGGAGTTTGGAGTGTGACTGTTTGAGGTTGTGGACAGGTGTCTTTTATACTGATAACAATGTCAAACAGGTGCCATTACTACAGGTAATAAGTGGAGGACAGAGGTGCCTTAAAGAAGAAGTTACAGGTCTGTGAGAGCCAGAAATCTTGCTTGTTTGTAGGTGACCAAATACTTATTTTCCACCATAATTTGCAAATAAATTCTTTAAAAAAAATCAGACAATGTGATTTTCTGGATTTGTTTTCTCATTTTGTCTCTCATAGTTGACGTCTACCTATGATGACAATTACAGGCCGGCCTCATCTTTTTAAGTGGGAGAACTTGCACAATTGGTGGCTGACTAAATACTTTTTTTTCCCCACTGTATGTCACTTTATATGGCAATAACTTTGAGACGCCATAACTTACACAAGTGATTTTGAGATTATTTTTTTTTCATGACACATTGTATTTCATATTAGTGGTAAACACTAATCAATATTTTTGTATTTATTTAGAAAAAAAAATAGGAAATTTGATGGAAATTTGGAAAAAAATTGAAATTTTCAAAATGTGAAATGCTCTACTTTTCAAACAGATAATCCTACCACCCAAATACATTAATAAATATTATCTACCACATCTCTGCTTTATATTGGCATCATCTTTTAATTGTCATTGAATTTGTTTTGGACGTTAGAAGGCTTACAAATGTAACAGCAATTTTCCAGATTTACAAGAAAATTTCACAATTTCACAAATTCACAATTTTTAGGGACCATTTCAGTTCTGAAGGGGAATATAAATACCTATATATTAGAAACCCCCATAAATCGCCCCATTTTCAAAACTGCACCAATCAAATAATTCAAAATGGCATTTGGGAAGTTTGTTAACCCTTTAAGCATTTCACGGAAATTAAAACAATATGGAGGTGAAATTTCAACATTTCATTTTTTTTCAATAATAAATTCATTTAGCCCTAAAATTAACACACTCACAAAGGGTTAAAGGAGAAAATATATCTCACAATTTGTTATACAATTTCTCCAGAGCACAGAAATACCCCACATGTGGGTGTAAACTGATTTTTGGGCACACAGCAGCGCACAGAAAAGGAGCGCCACTGGACGTTTGAAAAGCAGATTTTGCTGGAATAGTTTTCAGGTGCCATGTCTCATTTGCAGAGCCCCTAGAGTACCAAAACAATGGAAACCCCCAAAAACCCCATTTTTGGAAACTACGTCCCTCACAGAACATATCAAGGGCTATAATGAGCAGTTTGACCTCACAGCTGTTTCACAGATTTTATTAACATTGGGACGTGAAAATGAAAAATTACTTTTTTTTCCATAAACCGTCAATTTGTGAACCGAGAGCAAGGCAGGTGGTTTGGACTCCGCAACCAGAAATGAACGCACACGCGGTAGTTCAAGAAAAAAATATATATTTACTATAAGTTAATAAAGGCTAGTTAAAGGTAAAATGACAGGGCTAAAGACAAGCAAAATATACAATATAGCATGAACAATTTCAAGGCAAATTCTGCAATGGTTTCTACTTTTACTCTGTCCACTTCTGCAGTATGGACATTGAATGAACAATATACTCAAAACTATCCCTAACTGACCCTGACTTCACATTTGGGTGCACCCCCTTTTCCCCAGTGGTCCAGGTGGACCGCTTACAGTCCGTAGAAGCGCGCGGTGGGGCCCAAAGTCGGTCCTTTCTTTTATAGTGAAGCGTCCTCTCCTCACGGTTATCAGGATCTTGGGAGAAATGAAGTCCTCTTTAACAGACAGGGAAACCAACTGAATGCAATGTAATCCAACAGCAGATTCCACTCAGCACACTGACAGTCCTGCCGAATCCATACACTGAGCTGGGATGTAAGCCGGGATTTAGCAGGTGCCGTCCAGTACATCAACAGCACTGCGAGTCTCTATCTGTGGTATCCATATACACAGTCACAATGTCAGTCTCACTGATCAGCCACTGAGAACAGTTCCTTTCACGTGGACTCACTAGTCCTGTTGTCTCTTTACACTCTGTTTGTCTCTGGACCAAGATACAGCTTAGCTGTACAGAAAAATCTCCACACCAGTTCAATACAACACTTGCCAAGATGGCTGCTGCTCTCTCTCTCGTCACTTCCTGCTTCTCTGCTCACACTCTGTCTGCAGAACAGGCAGGCTGACATAAAAGGGGGGGGTCTCACTCCAGCATCATGTCACAATTACAATGGCTGCTGTCTTAAAGGAACAGAATCACAGAAATACATTCAACATTAACAGTTTATACAGACAAATGAAGCTTAAGACAACATTGGCTGTCTCTTACAAATTTAGTCCCAATTTTTTTTATTCTCACAAGAGGATAAAGGAGAAAAAGCTCCCCAAAGTTTGTTTCACAATTTCTCATGAACACAGCAATACCTCATATGTGGTCATAATCTGCTGTTTGGGTACATGGTGGGGCTCGGAATGGAAAGAGCGCTATTTGGCTTTTGGAGGGCAGATTTTGCTAGAATAGTTTCCATGTCGCATTTGCAGAGACCCTAAAGTACCAATACAATGGAAACCCCCCAAAATTGATCCCATTTTAGAAACTACACCCCTCAAGGAATTTATGAAGGGGTATTATCATTTTGAGCCCAAGAGTGCTTCCCAAAAATTAATGTATAAAGTGAAAATTGAAATTTTTAAAGAAATATGCCATTTTGGTGCCCAATACGTTGCCCCTAGTTTGTGTCATCAGAGACATACACTCCTAAAACTATTAAGTGGGCTATCACGGGGACAAAGAAGTTGTATATGTGGGTGTAAACTGCTGCTTGGGCACACAGCAGGGCTCAGAAGGGAAGGATTAGTGCACTTTTTAGCTTTAGGAGTACAGATTTAGAAGGATTTTCTGGACGCCATGTTGTTTTTGCAGAGCCCTGGAGGTGCCAGTAAATTGGAATTCCCCAAGAAGTGGCTCCATTTTGTAGGGGCATGTTTAGAGTCTCTACAAATGTGGCATGGTGTCCAAAAACCAACAATCTAAATCCTTGACATCTGCGCCCTCCTGTGTGCCCAAGCGGCAGTTTATGCCCACATATATGACACTGGTGTACCCAGGATAACATACTCAACAATTCCATATGTGGGTATAAACTGCCATTTGGGCACATAAGGCAAGGAGCACAGCTTTTTGAGCACAGTTTGGTTTTTGGATGTCATGCCACTTTTGCAGAGCCCCTGATTTGGCAGTAAAGTAGAACCCGCAGACACATAACCCCACTTTGGAAGGTACACCCCTCAAGGGATTTATCAAGTGGTTTAGCGAGCATTTTTAACCCTTGAGCGTTGCATTCATTTAATTTCCAGAAAGGAATGGACAGCTGATAATGAAAAGTGAAAAATGCAATTTTAACATAGATATGCCATTTCAGTGCCCGATATGTTCTGCCCAGCTTGTGTCAGCAGAGACACACTCTCCAAAAACTGTTAAGCGGGTATCCCAGGCACAACAGCTTTTGGAGCATTCGTCTCTGATACAAGCTGAGCACAACATATTACACACTGAAATGACGTATTCCTGGAAAAATTGTCATTTTCACCTTTCACCATCAGCTGCATATTCATTTCTTGAAAATTAATTAATGCAACACTTGGGGGTTAAACATGCTCACTGTACCCCTGGATAAATTCCTTCAGTAGTTTCCAAAATGGGGTCACGTGTCAGGGGATTCCACTTTACTGGTGTTTCAGTTCTGTAAAAGTGTAATGGCATCCAAAAACCAAACCGTATAAATCTGTGCTCTAAAAACCAAAATAGCGCTCCCCTTCTGTGCCCAAACAGCAGTTTCTACCCTATATGACATTAAGTACGTTATCCTGGTACTCCAGTGTCATACATGTTGGCATAAACTGCAGTTTCGGCACACACCAGGGCGCAGAAGAGATGGAGTGCAATGTGGCTTTTGAAGTGTAAATTTAGATATTTGGTATCTGGACGCCATGTCATGTTTGCAGAGCTTCTAAAGTACCAGTAAAGTGGAATCCCCAAAGGAGTGACCCCATTTTGAAAACTGCACCCCTCAAAGAATTTATCAGGGGGTGTAATAAGCATTTGTATCCAGTGTCGGACTGGGATTTCTAGGGCCCACCAGTGGAATTGTTTCTAGGGGCCCACCATCAGGACCCCTGCAGATCAGCGGTACCAAGACAGGGCGGCTAAAGGTAATAACAAGTTGGGAGCCATGCTGCTCAACCACTATACCATGTGCACCACTGCACTACCTAAACCTACTGCTACACCTTGTATGGCAAGTAAGCAGCGTGGCTCCAAGAATTGTTACCTTTACCTGTCGCCGCACTGTCCTGGAAAAGCTGATCTGCAGAGGTCCTGGCTGTTGTATCATCTCAGATGTAATATTGATGGCCTATCCTAAGGACAGGCCATCAATATTAGAAAGATGGATAAATCCTTTAAAGAGGTTGTCCAGGCATTGGCGCAACCAATGTAGCTGGCGGGAGGTGTAAAGTAAAAAATAAGTAAATTAAAAAGCATACTCACCTGTCCCCGGAACTCCGTTGTCCGTTGCCAGTGTCCATTCAGTCTCATGCCGGCAACTCCTTGCTGGGAGTCCTGCACCTCTTGTGATCGCTAAGACCAATTAGGTACAGGATTTCCAGAAATGAGGCGCCGCCATGAGACCAAACAGACACAGGCAGGGGACATCGGGGTGCTGGGGACAGGTGAGTATGCTTTGTTTTAAAAATTTTCTTATTTTTACACATCCCTGGCGACCGACACAGTGGTCGCTCCAGTTTATGGACAACCTCTTTTAAGGGGTTGTCTGGGCCAAATATTTCTATGGTCACTTCACTGGTCCCCCCACATAGTGGCCTCTTCACTGGTCCCCCATACTGTATGGGGAACAGTGATGTGGTCATTATATTGTGTGGGAGCAGTGATCGGGGCTGACATCCTGTGGGGGGGACATTAAACTGTGTGGGGCATATTAAAGGGGTTGTCCATGGTTAATCTTTTTTATGGCCTATGCTCAGGATAGGCCATAAATACCTGATCGGTAGGGGGCTGACACACGGCTCCATCAGCTGTTCAGAGCCACTTCCGGAGCCCGTTCTGTACACAACACAGGGCCGGAAGCAGAAAGCTCCATCCGCTGTATAGCAGCCCGGCGCCTTCGCTGCAGCTCAGCTTCTACTGACTTCAATAAGTGCTGAGATGCAGTGAAGGTGCCCAGCTAATACACAGTGGACAGAGCGTTCTGCTTCTGGCCCTGTATTGTGTACAGGACGGGCATCAGAAGTGGCTCCGTACAGCTGATCGGTCCGTGGTCAGCCCCCTACAGATCATGTATCTACGGCCTATCCTGAGGATAAACCATAACAAATTATGCCTGGACAACCCCTTTAATATACCCCCCAGGGCCCCCCTAATGCGCCACACTTTAAAGAGGTTGTCCAGTATAATTTTTTTTCTTTTTTTAATAATTAGTCCGGGGGAGGTGAATCCCCCCTACTCCTCCCCCCCCCCAAAAAAAAAAAAAAAAAAAAAAACACACACACAAAACATATTCACCTGTCTCCGGTGCTCCGGTGTCCTCCCAGCACGGTCCGGTCCTGCAGCTCCGCTGTCTTCTTTTTGCTGGGAGTCCTCACTGGCTGTGACGTCTTAGGTCCCTTCCCTTAGGCCGCTGATTGGCCTCAGGGGTGACATCACAGGTAGTCATATGCAGAGGGAACTTCAGCTGGAAGAAAACAACAGAACTGCAGGACCGAACTGCGCTGGGAGACGCTGGGAACAGGAGAGAAAGTTTGGGGGTTTTTTTGTTTTGTTTTTTTCACCTGCCCCGGTGTAATTTAAAAAAAAATGAAGGAGCCACTGTATGGAGTATAAGCTCCACAGTGGCCCCCACCCAGTATTATAAGCTCCACAGTGGCCCCCACCCAGTAGTATATGCTCTCTACAGTGGCCCCCACCCAGTATTATATGCTCTCTACAGGGGCCCCCATCCAGTATTATAAGCTCCACAGTGGCCCCCATCCAGTATTATATGCGCCCAATAGCCCCCCTCTGCTTCAGTGTTATTATTATACTCTGGGGTCTCCTCAGACCCCAGAATATAATAATCGGAGGCCCAGGGGAAGTGATTAAAAATAACAAACATTCATACTCACCTTGCTTTACCTTACCTTGGCATCCTCGCTCCATCCTGCCGTCTTCAGGCCCTTTTCCGACGTCGCTGCTGAGGCCTGTGATTGGGCCTCAGCGGTCACATGGGGGCGCACTGACGTCATTACGCGGCCGTGCCCCATGTGACCGCTAGGGCCTAATCACAGGCTTCAGTCACATGACAGAGGAGCGCCGGAGAGGACGTTGTGCCCAGGAGAGGTGAGAATATGTGTTTATTATTTTCAGTCACCTCCCCTGGGCTGCCATCTATTGGAAAGGGACCTACAATATGCCAGGGCCCCTTTCCAATAACAGTATGTATAACGGTCGGGGAACCAGGCTTTCCCCGACCGCTATCATAGTGGCCCGGGGCCCGGCCATCTCCAGCTGGCCACGGGTCCCATACCCCGCTGAGCCCGGTAGCGGTCGCACCCCCTGCGACCGCGATTGTTACGCCTCTGGTCAGGGGCCCGATCGGGATGGTCAGGATCCCGATCGGGCCCCCATGACATGAGGACTAATAGTCGGGGCTCTGGGCCCACCAGGGGATTCACCAGTTCCCCGGTGAGCCAGTCCGACCCTGTTTGTATCCCAGATGTGAATGCACAGCGGATGGTGAAGAGTGAATATGTAAGCTGTGCGGAGTGCATTGGGTACACCAAATTCCCTACTATATCCCCAGTAGCTCCTATGACTGGGGGGTCTCTCTGGGGGTCACTTCTGGTGTCTTTTCCCTCGCAAGCTCTAAATTTGGGTTGTACCCTAATATAGGCTCGCACAGCTTATACATTCCCTTCCTGCCGTAGCCTGTTATGTCCTAATGATTTGGCGGTTTTTGTCTTCACATTGTACAAGCTATATATTTTTTTATTTTTTTCTGGTGATGTAGCCATATGAGGGCTTGTTGTTTGCGGGATGAGATGTATTTTGTAATGACACCATGTTTGGGTGCCTATAACTTATAGAATAAATTTTATTAACTCTTTCTTGGTGGATTAAAAAAAAAAACCCCAGCAATTCTGGTATTGCTTTTTACCTTTTAATTTTTTTTCCACGCAGCGTACAGCATAAGTAACATGTTAGCTTTATTCTGCGGGTCGGTATGATTACGGCAATACCCTATTAATTTTGTTTTTTTATGCGTTACTAGTTTTGCAGAACAAAAAAACCATTTGGGGAAAGAAATCAATTATTTTTGCATCGCCATCTTCTGAGATGTCTAGCAATTTTTTTTTTCCGGTTGACAGAGTTGGTTCATAGCTTATTTTTTGCGGGACAATCTGTGCTTTTTATTGGTACTGTTTTGGGGTGGATATTACTTTTTGATCACTTTTTATAGCATTTTTTATTAAGGCGAGATGGCGAAAAATCATTATTTTTTTTTGCTTGATTCATTTTTTTTTTTTTTTCATAGTTGACTTTTTTTAAAATTTTTTATTTTTATTTTTTTTACATTTTAGTGATGTCCCACTATGGGACCTGAACCAGCGATACACTGATCGCTGGCTCAGCACTATAGACTGCAATACATGTGTATTGCAGTCTATAGATGAAGTCAGCCTATGCAGACGCATAGGCTGACTTCCTCACTTCCCAGCAGGATCAACCAGGTAGTGGGGGTTCCGGCAGCCTGGGGTCACTGTTCAGATCACGGGCTGCAGAAAATACATATGGGCATCCCCCGATCTCACCACGGGGGGAGGACATTTGGCATGGTGGAACCCCTTGGATGCCGCAGTCATGTTTGACCGCGGCATCCAAGGGGTTAAAAACCCGAGCGGAGCTCAGCTCTGACTGGGGGTAAAGGAGCAGGGTGTTAGCTGTCAGTTACAGCCCAATGCCGCCGCAACTTTCACTTTTACTTAGAAACACCTAAGATGCCGCAGTCATTATTGACAGCGGCATCTTAAGGGTTGAACGGTAGGGTGTTATCACCGTCCCTGCTGTTGCAGCAGGAGCCTAGCTGTCAGATACAGCTGGGCTCCCACGGTGATCGCACGGGCTCTGCTTCTGAGCCCGCTCGATCACCGTCACGTACACGTACGTGGGGATGCGGTAACTAACTACATTCCCTGACGTACATGTACGTGAAAATGCGTTAAGGGGTTAAACTCTGCAGTGTACATGTACAGTAGAGTGATGGATGTCAGCTGTAACATACAGATGACACCCTGCGGCACACCCATGATCAGAGATAACTCCAATAGCAACCATTGCACAAGTACTGTCCCCTTGTCGCTGTGCCACAATTGAGGGGTGTCAATGTATTGTCATGGCAGCCCAGAGACTGATCAAGGCCCCCAAGTCTGCTATCTTTGACCTCCTATTAAGTCCTCTAGCAATTTTTTTTATGTAAAATTAAATGTAAAAACCTTCATGTTTTTAAGTTATAGAAAATCTGTCAACCTATAGAGGCCACTTAAAGGAAATCTGTCAGGGCAATTTGGGACACTAAACCACCCACACGTCCATATGGACCTGGGGTTTAATATCCCAAATTACCCTGTTATAACGCAATCCATGGCCACATTAAAAATAAAAAAGCTTTATATTTACTCTGCCGCTGTACTCCTGCGCAGTTCTTCAATGAAGCCAGTGGAGTACACCTCGGCTTCAGTGCGTATGCCCCGCAATTACGCAGTGAAGCCGGCGTGTCCATCTTTGGCTTCACTGAAGAACAGCGCAGGCCCTGGGAGGCGTGCCTCATGAATAAGCCGGACCGATATCACCAAACAGCGTCGATCGGACCCTTATCTAGGTAAGTATAAAGGTTTATTTTTAATGCGCCTGCGGATTACATTACAACAGGGTGGTCTGGGATACTAAACCCCAGGTCTATAAGGATTTTTTTTTTGTATCTGGGGGGTTCTTACTACAAACCCAATACCCAGAAGTAACTCATATCTTTGTCACTTGTGTACATCGTCCCCTATGACTTATGTGCATGACAATATTGGAGCATTGCATGTGGAGTATGTTAATTACCAAGGGCAGGTTCAGATTCAATTCAAGGAGATCAAGGAAGTCTTTCTTAAGTTAAGGCCCCATGTTGCAGAAAAGCAGTTTTGTTTTGTTTTTGAGCCAAAGCCAGGAATGGATTTAACAGAAGAGAAAAGTGTAAGGCTGAGGCCCCATGTTGCGACGACGCAGCTTTTTTTGTTGCAGATTTTGCTGCGTTTTTTTGAGTCAAAGTCAGGAGTGACTACAAAAGGAATGGGAAATACATAGGAAGCTCTTATACTTCTACCTTCTGCTCAATCCACTCATCGCTTTGGCTCCAAAAACTGCAGCAAAATCAAAAAAAGCTGCAACGTGGGGCTTTAGCCTAAATGCTTCCTTTATATTTCCCATTCCTTGACTTTTTCTCAAAAAACAGAAAAATTTGCAACAAAAAAGCAGGTTTTTTTGCAATGTGTCTTAGACTAAGACCCCCATTGCTGAAACACAGGGTTTTTGGCTGCTGTGGAAATGTAGTGGAAAAAAACCCACTGCATTTTACAGTACAAGTGAATGAGATTCTGGATCCATTGCAGAAAAAAGTGCTACAGAAAAGGCATTTTGAAATGCAGCATGTCAATTTTAGCTGTGGAAACGCAAGCATTTTTCCTATAGGTTTAACCCTATAGGAAAGGACGCAGAGTAGTTTGTATGTTAATGCTCAGCGACATTTTTCATATTTTCCTTTCCCACCTTCCAAAATTAATAACTTTTTTATTTTTCTGTCGAAATAACTGAGGATTTTGCTTGATGAGTTGTACTTTCATTTTGCACCATTTTGGGGTATATGTAATGTTTTGATTAGCTTTTACTTACGTTTTTGGGGGATCTTTGTGACAAACCCCACAATTATATCATATTTTTTTGCATTTTGCTTTTATGGTGCTTGCTCTGCATTATAAATTACATGACAACTTTGTCCGATGGGTCATTATAGTTACATTGATACCATATTTATATTGGTTTTATTATTTTTTACAAATAAAACGTCACTTTTTGAAAATTATTGATTTTCCTGGGGTCACTGTATTCTGACATCTATAATTATTTTACCAATGTTTGGTATGTCTGACATTTTGATCAGTTTTTATTGCTATGCTTTAGGGAAGGCAAGATGACCAAAATATGTTAATTTACGCATCGCGGCATATATTTTTTTACGGCATTCACCGTACGGGATAAATAACACTATTTTTGGATAGTGGGGTCTTACATGCACATGGAGACCTATTTTTTTTTTACTTTGTGTTCTTTGAATCTAAAGGTGGTTTTTTAAAATTTTTTATTATTTGCTTTTGAATTTTTAACTTTTTAAAAAAAAAAATTTCCTGCCCCACAAGGGGAACTTGAACCTGAGAGCTCTGATCCCCAGTGCAATGTACTGCAATACATAGGCTTCCTATGTGTAATTGGCATAGTCAGGAGGCTATTGCTCAATCTTGGATGCTGTGATCGCTACTGAGTAGCTTCCGACTGCAGCAGCTAGTCCCGGGCTTCGAATGTGTAACACAGCCAAGTGCCAGAAGTAATGCCACAAGAACGGCTCCTGTGCCCGCGGCATTACAGAGCCGTACTATTACAGCACTGAGTGTTAACTACATGCAGGGGCATGTCTGTGGCAAAAAAAAAAATATCATATTCTTCTTTGGTGTAAGCTCAGTTTGACTGTTTTTGTTGTTTTTTTTTTTTTTCAAATAACTTTATTAACAACATAGCAACATTACCTACAGACAGACAGGGATGTTACAAATCACCTAGAAGCAGATAGTCATGTAAATACAACAGAGACGGCAAGAGACCTTCACAGGGTGATTCACGAATGGCAGATCATGGCAAAAGTGAGAGTGACCATTTCAAGTGATGTGGTCTTTATCAAAGTGGGAAGCTACATATAATCAGACCCTATATAATAATAGTATACCAAAATAATAGTAGACCCAATAAAAAAAAAACAGTTGCGCTATTTTTATTTTATGCAAATTTAGTAATCAATATATTAAATATTCTATTTATTTTGTGTGATATTGTGTGGGCCTTTTTTACTTACCGATCCCCGCACCTGCTCACAGCTGCTTCCCCTTCTGTGTACCATATCACGTCGCTGGGGCCCCTGGAGAGAAGAAGGGGAAGCGGAGGCAGCCGTGAGCAGGAGCGGGGATAGGTAAGTAAGGTAAGAGTATTCGTTGAGCGAAATTATTATACTCTAGGGTCTCTTCATATCCCTGAGTCTAATGATTGAAGGCCCGGGGAAGTGAGCAGGTAACTGTCTATTAAAAAAAAAAAAAAAAAAAAACATTGGGCACCCTAAAGTTCTGGGCCCTGTGGCAGCCGCTATGGCTGCTACGGCAGTACTTACGCCACTGCATGTATATTAGAAAATGGTATGATTATGAGTTCTGTAGACAAATTATTAAAAAATACTGGAATAAGCTTTTTAAACAAATTAAGAATAGTCATTTGAAGATATTGAATAATTGAATAGAGCATTGTTAGATATGGTAATGTATATACTATATTTTGGCTGCCATCTGCATCTCACCAGGAACAGGGGTGGACATACTGCCTGTACAACCAGTTCAGATTTTTGTTTACCTGTTTTATCATTATTATTATTATTGTTTATCTATATAGCACCATTAATTCCATGGTGCTTTACATTTGCGGATTTACATACAGTACACCAGATATACAAAACAGATAATACAAACAGTGACCAACTGGCACAGTGGGATAGAGGGCTCTGTCCGCAAGGGCTTACAGTCTATGAGGGAAGAGGGATAGAGACAGATACTATAGATTTGATTGTTATAAGATCTTGTGTTTTTTTTTTTTTTATCTGTGATGATACCTTTTGTAAATCTCTTTATAAAATAAAAATGAAAGTAATAAAAAAGAAGATGCATAGGGGCCCAGAGGAAAGGGGGTGATCCGTCCTCAGCGATTACACACACTACAAGATTACACCGTCTGCTCCCTTAGCTCTCCTCTTACTTGGGATTCACAATATTGCTCACCCTTCTAAGTCTTTGGTTTGTCACTTTTTCCATGCAGCCCGGTTATTAATTGCCAGTCATTGGAAATCATCTTGCATCCCGTCCCTTACTGAACTTCTGTCTATTATCTCTAGTAATTGTATGCAGGAACATATGCTTGCTTGTCAGAAGGGTAAGCTCAGGGACTTCTACACTCGGTGGTCGTCATGGCTGCCTCACCATCCTCTCCCTTACACCTAACTTGGTGGCTTGCTCTCTAATCTTCAACCATGCAGCTACTAATCAAATGCTGTCATCCACAGTGTGTCTGTCAATAATAATTTCACTGGTTCCCGTAGGTTGGTCCATTCTTACCTCACCTCCCCTTTATTCCTCCTTTCCCCTTTTCCGGTGTTGTTATTTTGTTACTATGTCACTTTATCGTGTCATTGCAGCGTTCTGCGTAACGCCTTAGCCTATACCTTATATACTACATGTCACATCACACGATTTACTGTTTTCTGGTACATATTGTGTGTTTCATCACACTCTCATGTAGGTTTTTTTATTCCTTGTAAAACTTAAATAAAAATGTATTTGATGAAAAAAAAGAAAGGGGGTGATCCCAGCTAGTGAACAGTGGCAGACAATCAAGAGGCCATGGACAGGGACATCTCTCCTTGAGAAGAGCACCAGTGAAGGTGTGTAGAGTTTTAAATTGCCTTTCTCCCTCTACTAAGCATCTACATATCACAAGGCATTAGGGCCAGGCATCACTGAAGAGCCAGAAAAGAGAAGATTTGCACAAAATGTGCCGGACAAGATAAGGATCTGAAATGTGGATTTCAACTGCCCAATCCTTTGTTTCTAGGGAAGATTAGCTTCTCCTTTCCCAGCTTATTACATATACACCAGCCATCTTAGGGTACATTCACATGAAGTTTTAAACATCCGTTTATCCGTGATCTGTAATACGGGGGCACCTCAGGGTACGGTTCTCGCCCCTTTCCTCTTCACACTGTACACTGCTGATTTTAGGTGCAACTCATCCAGCTGCTACCTACAGAAGTATTCTGACGACTCTGCAATAGTAGGCCTCATCACAGACGATGATGACAGGGAGTACAGAGAACTGAACCGGTTTTTTGTGGACTGGTGCCACCAGAACCACCTGAAGATTAACGCGGGGAAGACCAAGGAGATGGTGGTGGACTTCCGTAAAGGCAGATGCCCTCCAAAACCAGTGGACATCCTGGGGACGGGCATCGAGATTGTGAACACCTATAAGTACCTGGGTCTGCTCCTTAACAATAAGCTGGACTGGGCAGATCATATGGAGGCCCTGTACAGGAAGGGCCACAGCAGGCTCTACCTGCTTAGGAAGCTGAGAGCCTTTGGAATCCGGGGGGAACTTCTTAGGACTTTCTTCAACTCTGTAGTGGCATCAGCCATCTTCTTTGGAGTGGCCTGCTGGGGGAGCAGTATATCAACCAGGGACAGAAATAAACTTGACAAGCTGATTAGAAGGGCCAGCTCTGTCCTGGGGAGCCCACTGGACCCAGTGCAGGTGGTGGGTGACAGAAGGATACTGTCCGTGGTGAGCTCCATGTGGGAGAATAACTCCCATCCCATGCATGAGACTGTGATCGCGCTGGGCAGTACTGTCAGTGACCGACTGCTCCACCCTAGGTGTGAGAAGAAGCGCTATCGGAAGTCTTTCCTCCCCACCGCGGTTAGGCTGTACAACCAACACCGACCTAAGCAGAGATCATTACATACAGAGAACTGAAATATCTCTCTGCCTGTTAAATCCCCCCCCCCCCCCCGCTACGTCCTATCTGTCTGTCTGCTATTAATGTAATGCCTCTCACCTTGGTACATTCCTGTACATTTTGTATTTGTATCTGCTTATCTTATCTTATCTTTGCTGCTGTAACACACTGAATTTCCCCACTGTGGGACTATTAAAGGACTATTATTATTATTATAAGATCTGTTTAATGGATGCAAAAAAAAAGGATTAAAAAAAATGGATGGCTATCTGTTTACAAAGGGATCAGGGTAAAAAAAAACCAGATTCTTCTATGTCAGTTTTTTTTGGAAGGACGCAAAAGTATGGTATATTGTGTTTTTGTGTCCTTCATTTGTCAGAAAATTGACAAAAATGATAAATCTTTGGGGGTCTATGGCCCTAGCCACTCTACCCACCCTTTCGGTAAATGGGTAAGGGTGGTGTAAAAATGACATTTGCACAAAAAAATTTAAACCCTTGAAGGAGGAGTCTAATTCACTAAATAACTTTATTATAGTGAGGGGAATGGATAAAAGGGATTTGTTTTCATGGTGTTCCCTATGCAGTCAACCTTATTATTTTGCACAATAAAAGACATTTTTATTTTATTTTATACTATGGGTTGTTACACAGTTGTGGTGATATCAATAATGTGTAATGTTAATAGAATAGGATTTTGTTAAAATATTTTTTATTTAAAAAAAGGATAAGAAATAAATAATTATTTTATTTAGTTCTTTTTTTTTAAGCCTCAGAGTAATCTCTAATTCTGGTCACAGTAACCAGCTGTAATATACAGCTGACAACCGCTGCTGATGGTAGAGGCACAGCTTCTTTGCCCACCGCATACACTTGAAGTGCTATGGAGGAAATCAGATTAATCAGACAAGACAGTCTACCTTAAGCTACAGACAATACCAATAATACTATTAGTGGTGAGGGGGGGTAAAGCTTACAATAATTTCTACCTAATTTCAGGAATAAAGTATTTGCCTGCAGTATAATGTATGACATGATCATCAATTCAATTCAAAGAGGTACAAATTAAAGAATTCCCTGTGAAATTTTCTTTAACCCTGTAGAGGCAGAAAAATAAAGGGTCAAGTATTTTGGTCTGTCTTTGTTAAAGCTCTCATCCTTTACATGTAAATTTTACATACTGTTCTAAATCATTATTTAATAAAGAATTCATCACTACTGTATATTCATATAAGGTGTGTTTGGTAAACAGTTTTCACACATGATCCCTAAACTTAACACAGCAAACAAATAAAACAAAAAAATTCTAGCAGTGAAAGGGTTAAACTGTAACCAAAGCAACAATTCGTGTAATCAACAAAGATGCATTTTACACACTGTAAGGAGGGGAAAAGCAAACAAGAGAAAGACAAAGGATCAAAGATATGATGAATGAGCAAGGAAATCTTAATTAAACTACATATATGAATGTAGAAGGGAACATGCTATATTGTGTATGTGGATTTAGGCTCACTTATTTGTTAAATGAGGACAAAAACTGGTCTGCCTGTTGACTACAGTTGTCATCAGTTACAACAGTTTTCACCTGTTGCTCCATTCACTGTAAAAGGAACCTGTGCTGGTCTCTCCGTCTTTCCAGTCCATTGGAGGACCCGAACGATGATAAGCCCGTCCGCTAAAACAGCAGTTACCTACGGACCCCATAAACTATAATGGGGTCCACCGGGTTTCTGCCATTTCAATACTGAAACTGGCCTCCGTGCAGGGCTTTTCTCTCTGCCGATTTTCGGCTATTTCTGTGGCAGAGTCTCCAATGCAGATGTGAATCTAGCCTTACACATTTATAACTTCACTTTGATACAACAGAAAGATTACAGAAGGGCACCAATGGAAAGGTAGTTACTTAATCTTTTACATGATGGGGCCAATTTATGGTGCACAAACAACCTGACAGGTATGAACCTAGCCTATAGTATAAAAAGTCATATGTAAATTACCCTAAGTAGTCACGGTGAGAGCAGATTCAGCTTAGTCACGTTATATGCTTGCTAATAATGTCTCCTAGGCGTGATTGACATCCCCCTCATAGTCCACTCACTCCCTGAAATCACCAGACCTCTACCTACCAACCCACTGGCCTAATTTCACATAGGCTGCAGTTAGGTGCATGCTCCCACTCACTGCTCTATTCCTCTCCACACAGCATACAGTGAGCAGGACTTGACAAGCAATTTTGTACTGTCTGTACTAAGGTGCAGGCGCTTTCTCATCAACCTCCTGAAGCTGACAGCAGTCTAGAGAGAAGCAGGCTGTTTTGCCCCATCTCTTCCATTGTCCCATTAATTTTTAACAATCGGAAGGACAACACAATGGACAATGAACCTTGTTGGCAGTGGAGTTAAAGGCTTTACTTACCCATCCTACATGATTCAGAATTGACAGGATGGAACGCCATTAAAGTCAATGACATTAAAATTGATTTGCTACAATCATCTAATTTATAGATAAATTCTGAAAAAGTAAACTAGCAATATAGACCCATATTGTGCAATATGATCCTGTAAGAAATGCAAGTGTGTTGGATAAGAAAAGTAACCACAAGGGTTTCATTCTGATTTAGTTGTCTAAACTCAGATAATTGCATTTAGTAAATATTTCAGTTCATGTAAATTAGAATGGCTTTTGGGCTACAAAAAAGTTGATTACATGAAGTTATCTAATCTGCCCAAGCATATCTCCCAGTGTTCTCACACAAGTGTGAAACCAAAGGAAGAGCAAATTCTCAAAGTAGCTGTCAGGTTAATAAGGGTGGGTTCACACTTGTGCCGGCACTCCGTCCACCACGAATCCGACCTAAATGTCGGAAAACTGGATAGGCACTGGACATGCAGGACTTTGTGGGTGTGCAGAGGGTGTAAGCGCACACCCACGCATTGCTTTAAAAACCCATTCAAGTGAATGGTGTATTAAGCAAAGCGTCACAAACCTTTCCCTATCCAGTGCCTATCCAGTTTTCCGAAATTTAGGTCGGATTCGCGGCGGATGGAGTGCGGCCATAAGTGTGAACCCACCCTAATATTAAATATACCTTATTTGGGAATTCCAAAAGACCTTTTCATGTCAGATATCTCATTGATTTGATTATATAATCCTGATCCAAAGCATAGATCATCAATATCTGATCTGTGGAGGTCTATCATCTGGACCCCACACAGATCTGCTGATCTTGCTCTCTCCAGGTGTTGTTACCATCTCTTCTCCTATCCACTAAAGAGGACTAGAACTGCATTCCCATCCAGTTTATAGTGGAGTTTATAGTTCCTATTAATTAAATAGGAACAAAGTTTCTTCCACTCCCTGCTGTAGTTTCCTGTGTCTGGAGTCAGTTGGATCAGCGGATCTATGTGTTGTCCAGGTATTGAATTGGCAGAGATTAGATACTAATGGCCTCTCTTGTGGAAAGGCAATAAGTATCAAAAATGCATATGGGACTGGAAAACCCAGGTGTGTATATTCAACTCAGTGTCACAATTATCATGCAAAATGCGTCATAGAAGTGTTCAAATATTAAACACATATTTTGGAAAGACATTTACTATATGTAGCCTTATTCTGTGGCAAAACAACAGTTGAGCTAATTTGCTATGCTAACATTTTGGTGGGGTGAGTTTATTAATGCATCTATGCCAGTTTTCTGGCATAGATGTATGATAGTGTAGCGCATCTTTGGTGCAAGACTCCTTTGTTCAGTAACGATTCACCACACCCCCATTCTACACCTCTCTTGCGACTTTCCGCGAATGAAGAAGGAGCGGGACAGTAACACCTCGGCCCAATATATTTATTATCTTATCTTATTATATTATCTTATGATACAATAAATAACTCACTTTCCCTTGTTAAAATATGCTTTTTGTAACACTATTGATGGGTGGAATATTTTGCGTTAATAAATAATAAAAAGTTGTGGTTTTATTTTGGTTACAATGTGCGGGTTAAAGTACAGACACATGCATTCCTATGAGTCCATACACACAGCTGTAGTTTTTGCGGGTGTGTGTCCGGGCCTTAGAGAAGAGCCACAAAATATGGAGCAGGTCTTATACCTGTCCATATTTGCGGCTCATTCCATTCACTTCAATGTATGGGTTAGTGAAAAGCACAGATGACACAGAAATACCAATCATAACAGAAATGTACTCTTATGCATATCAGTTACTGAGAGAACACACTAGACGCTACTTTTATTAGCAGTGCTATATCTGAAGCATTCTATTCATCTGATTCACTGTGAAGAGTAAGGATGGGTCATTGAGGGACAAATACTGTTAAATTGGTTAGAACAGAACCTTTAAGTCTTATTGCAGCTGCATTGCCTATAATGTTTGCCAAACATCACTTCTGCATTTATAGAAAGCTTTTAATATATTGCTGGCCATTCTGTTTCAACTTTTAGAAGCATGTACTGTATGTTATGTTTGTGGTGTAGCATAGATTGATATCTGTTCTGCAATATTCACAGTGGGAATATTGTATAATAGGAATGTTATGCTATATAGTTTACATACTGGGGCAGTGTATATGCTAAACTGCTGCTCCATTCAGACTCTTCACTGCATGATTGTGGAGCTTTCTAACATTCTAATGTTCACTGTGTGACAACCTATTAAACAGATGAGCTGTTTTGTATTAGGTGATTAAAGATCTGATTTCATGCATTTTTGTTTTACACACTTACATATAGTACATATTTTACTTTGCACATATGGTAAAAATGATAAGGTAATAAAATGGGTCATAGCTTCAACAGACATGTGATATTAATCACGATTGCAACATCATCTAACTTGGAAGGGGAGAAATTAAAGTAAATATGCCCAGTACAAATAAATGTGTATCGGTAATCTCAAAATGTAACTATTTGCTACAGAGTAAAAATAAAAACAAAATTGCTATTTTTCTTGGACACTTGAATGTAAATAATTATTCTTTATTAGGCTTCATTCACACTGTGTAAAATTAAAAGAAATTTGAAGTAGACATCTGCCTCAGTTTCCTCTTTATTTTCTGCCCACATCTCCATGCTCCCTGTGGCAGAATGCTGAAGCAGAGCATTGGCACTGCACCACAGCTTTTCACCGCTGAATAGGCCCAGATAAATGGGCCTAATAACCAGGCTGTCTTGAGCCACAGATCAAGCAGGACACTTATTTTTTCAGCATCCTGCCCTGATCTCTGACTCCCATTGATTACAATGGGAGGCAGAATCAAGGCAGAGTCTGTTGCTGAAATTGGGATGGAATGCACCTCAAAATCAGTGACAGATTCCACTGTGTGAACATACCCTTAATATTCCGTTTGCAACATCTTCTACGGTTGTTTCTCTAGATATGACTGTTGTAAATTATGCATACTAGCCTAATTTACACAGCAGTTTGGTGCAGCTTTTAACATTAGTTTGATAAAATATTGGCTAAACTTAATTGTATTAATTTGTTAAAAAATAGAGTGGTTATGTATATCATATATATTATGCATCTGTTATTATTAACCAGTTTAATTTAGTGGGTTAAACTCCATTATACATCACATGGATTATTTATCCAGCTTTTTATTTTATTAGTCATTTAATAGAAGTTAAGTATTAGGCGTTCACGTTTTTCATTTAATTAGGGATTTCCATTTCTGAACTCTCTACCATATATTTATAATTTCTTTAGTTGTGATAAATTGCACCCATAATGTGGCATAAAATGGCATAAAGGTGCATTTCTGGTACAAAATACCATATGCCATTTTCACTGACTTACTTGATGAGGGGGTGTTTCCTAGATGAAAAGGAGCAGAGCATACAGTGAAGGGCATAACTGGAAATTTTGGCACAAACTAGGACAACCAATACAATACAACTCATCTATCCAATGTTTATACAAAAAATAATGAGTTCATATCTTTTCAATGGCAGCATGTGCCAGGTTCATGAACAAAGTATACATCCTGCTAATGAATCTGGAGTAGAATAAAAACAATGTCAGATCATAAATATTCATAAATTGTGCATAAATTGTGCTTAGTAAATGAATGTGACTGTGAAGCCCTTCCCACTATTTCACAGAGTTACTTTGCCCACATGAAAAAATGTAGGCAATTAAATGGGGCATAGCTTCTACAGACATGTGATGTTAGTAACAATTGCAACATCATCTAACTTGAAAGTTAGATAAAAGTAGTAAAAATTAAACATGTAAAATGAAAGGAAACCTGGGAAGGAAAAAGGAGCCAACATATCTTTAAAACATTTAAAATTTATTAGAAAATACATTAAAATTGTTGAATTCATATGCAACAGCTTTATAAGCTCAATAGCACAAAGAACAATTACTTAAACACTGGCCAGTGTGAGATTGCCATAAATAATCAATGCAAGATAACCTTGCCGGCTGGGTCCATTTTAGGGACCCCCGGGTGGTTCTGTTCTGCATTGTTTATGTTTGTGTATTTGTATTTTTGTATCATTGGTCTGTTTTGGACGTTGTTGTATTATTATAAAACTATAATAAACATTCGAATTGAAAAAAAAAATCAATGCAAGATATATATATATATATATATATATATATATAATCTAGATTGTATATGTAACCGATCACTTGGCAAAATTAATAAAGTGGAGGTTGGATATATACAATCAGCTGTATTAATTAGTTTGGAGACACACACTGATATCACACTAAAGCATTTTAGTTCGGGTTAACTCTGCTACATCTCTATATATAGATATAATCTTGTATTATTTATAGCAATCTCCTCAAACTGACCAATGTTTTTTGATTCATTGTGCTTTATGTTATGGAACATATGTAAATTTCAAATGTTTTTGAGGTATGCCCAGATTTTCTTTCTTCTTTCATTTTTATTATGGACATGTAATCACAGGTATTTGTTTTTTTAAGGCTGTTTTCACGCCACCATTTTTATTTCAGATAGAGATTCAGTTTTTTTGTTTGTTTTTTTTGTTTTTTTTTTGCTAGAACCATTTATGTTGTTTTTTTTTTTTACAAAAAAATATGAAAACTGATACAAACAGATCAACAGATTATTTTTTCTGAAACAAAAATCGTGGTGTCGGAGCAGCCTAACAATGTGGAATTATGTTGCATCCTAACAGCTGTAATACAGTTCCAAGCAGAAGACATACATTATGAGAGAAATAAAACTTTTTGGGGGCGTTAACATCTACCACATCCTTAAGTGAAATAGATATAAGCAAATACTGCAGCCATGACAGTTGTATAAATTCATAAATCAATGACTCGTGGTTGTGATTTTAAGCCACATATAAGTATAATAAAATAATGTATAATGTATGACAGGCAAGCTTTGGGAAAATTAGCTACTTATGGACACATGTACATTTATCTAGACAGCGAATAAAGATTTTTGTTTAATTAAAATAAGCTTAGCAAGTATTGATATTTTTTAAGGCAAATATACTGACATATATAGTAGCATTGCATGTAAAAAGAAATGTATTTAGGATACATCTCAATATGGTACTTGACACGTAAATCAGATGTTATAACACTGAGTTCACCCTATACTGTCATATATAAGGTATAGTAGCAGTGTAATATAACAATAAGGCTAAGAGCTATAGTAATCCAGTTATTTATCTTCTTGGGATTAGGTAGTCACAAAGCTGCTAGAGGAGAATGTTACTTACAGTTTACAGTGTAAATCCCCTGGATCTCCAGTAGCTGCACTCTACTATATGACACACTGGGAAAGCTGTTCACTCCTATATAGTCAGCATATCCACCTCCTCTGGCCAATCACACACACTTGCATGTCATTCAACAGTCAGCTGAATCTCTCCTGAACAGGAGCTGTGTTATTAACATTGTACTGTAGAATCCAAATAAGATGATTAGAAGAGCACAATCTAAGGAGATGAGAAAGGTATGAGAACCAAAATTCATACAACCTTATTACCAAAGTGAGAGAAGTGGGAAACTCTAGATTCAAATCTCCTTGTATGTTATATAGCAGAAAGATTGTAAACATAATGGAGAAGGTCTATCAATTGAAATCCTCCATACAAATACAGCAATAGTGGCTTCTGCCACTGTATGAAATAGGTGCGGAATTATTTTTTTTTTTAATCCTGTTTTGACCTAAAGAACCCACAAAATATATTATTGTGGCTAAAAATACTGCCATATATATGACAGCTATGGTTTGTATTTAGTTGTGGAAAATGCCATTTTGCTACTGTATATTTGATACAATTGACATAAAATGAAGCAGCTCAGTCTGGCCACTACACAACAAAGTTATTGCTTTTGGCTTTTTTTCTTGATATGGCCAGGGCTCCACGTGGTGTAAACACCGCGGTTTGGCCGTGTGGAAATGTTGCGGCAAAAAAAGCAGAGTTTTACTGTCCCTAGCACACATTGTGGAAAAATATGAGCAGCAGAGACGCTGCAATTTCCAAATCTGTCGTGGTTTTGGGATCGCAGCATGTCAATTATACATACAGAAACGCTGGTGGCCTCACTATAAGTATAATGGAAACAGAAACCAATGTGGATTTTCTCTGAAAAGCACTGCGGGAAAAACCTTGATGTGTTTCTGCTGCGTTTTATCCCTCAGAGCTTTTTTGCTCCGATCCGCTATATGGGGCCTTAGTGGTGGGGGTCTCAAGATAAAACTGTTTATTTTTATATCAACACAGCCAAATGAGGGCTTGTTTTGTTCCCGCATGAGTTGTATTTTTCTAAGGAACCATTTTGGGACATTTAAATTATTGATTCACTTTTATTAACTTTCTGGGAGAATGAAAAAAAAATGCAATTTCACAGTTTTTTGTTTTTTTTTGCATTATATATACTGTACCTCTCGCGGTGCAGCATATATTACATGTTAACTTTATTCTATGGGTCAGTACAATTATTGCAATATTCAATATGTATAGTTTCCTTCTCTCTACTATTGCACAAAAATTCCTGTTTTTAAAAAATAATCATTTGTCATGTCTGCATTTTCTAAGAGCCACAACTTTTATATTTTTCCATTAGTCAAACTGTATTAGTATTTGTTTTTTTTTTTTCTGAATGAGATGACATTTTTATTGATAGAATTTTGGGGTACATAAAACTTTTCTTTTTAGTTCTTTTTTATTTTAAAAATTTGGCTGTCTGCATCTTTCCTGGGAAGACTAGTGCCTATTTTGATATCCCCACCTGCATTAGTGGACACTAGCAAAGAATGGGCCCCATAGCAAAATTTGACTTGCCCACCCCCACATGGTATAGTGCCTCCATTCCCTGGCACCCCCTTTAGTGGCCCCTACATAATAAAATACTCCCTTTGCTGGCCTCCACACAATATAAAGCACCATTTACAGTGTGGAAAAGAAGTATTTAGTCAGCCACCAATTGTGCAAGTTCTCCCACTTAAAAAGATGAGAGAGGCCTGTAATTGACATCATAGGTAGACCTCATCTATGAGAGACAAAATGAGAAAACAAATCCAGAAAATCACATTGTCTGATTTTTAAAGAATTTATTTGCAAATTATGGTGGAAAATAAGTATTTGGTCAATAACAAAAGTTCATCTCAATATTTTGTTATATATCCTTTGTTGGCAATGACAGAGGTCAAACATTTTCTGTAAGTCTTCACAAGGTTACCCTGTTTCCCCGAAAATAAGACAGCGTCTTATATTAATTTTTGCTCCCAAAGATGTGCTGTGTCTTATTTTCAGGGGATGTCTTATTTTTTTTTTCAATGAAGAAGAATTCACATTTATTGCTGAACAAAAAAATGAACATTTATTATATACGGTACTGTACAGTAGTTGTCATCACAAACCAGCATAACCAGACAAACTGTGAATCCTATCAAGAATTTCTTACTACCGTACCATTATTTCCATGTACAACAATTAACAGTATGGTACATTTACCAATATTTACGGTACGAATAGAAAGTAAAATTTATTCAATGACAGTTATGTCATCATCTTCTAGGACATCATCATAACAATCCAAACCATTAATTTCCCTGCACACAGTATCATGTCCCATAGTGGCCCCTGCACACAGTATCATATCCCATAGTGGCCCCTGCACACAGTATCATGTCCCATAGTGGCCCCTGCACACAGTATCATATCCCATAGTGGCCCCTGCACACAGTATCATTCCCCATAGTGGCCCCTGCACACAGTCTCATGCCCCATAGTGGCCCCTGCACACAGTATCATTCCCCATAGTGGCCCCGGCACACAGTAGTTTGCCCCATAGTGGACCACCCATGAACAATTATTATACTGTGGGGTCTTTTCAGACCCCAGAGTATAATGATCGGAGACCCAGGGGAGGATAGAAACATAAAAAAACAACGTTGCTTACCTGTTCCTCGCTCCGGTGCATGCCCGTGCGCTACTCCGGCCTTCTTCACTGTTAGACCAGGCCGCGTCACGTGATCCGGCCGGCGTCGCGGCGCAAAATGACGTCAGCTGACGTCACCAAACAGGCCCGAAGCCTGGAGAAGCGTAGGACAGGTAAGCACATAGTTTTTTATGTTCGCTCACATCCCCTGGGCCGCCGATTATTATACTCCGGGGTCTGAAAAGACCCCGGAGTATAATGATAGCAGAGATTGTGGGGTTCTCCCGCGGCCTCACATATCGTATATACCGTATGTTCTGTTCGGGAACATACGCCTTACTTTCGGGGGATGCCTTATATTGGGCAATTCTCCGAAACCTCTCCTATGCCTTACTTTCGGGGGGTGTCTTATTTTCGGGGGAAACACGGTAGCACACACTGTTGCTGGTATGTTGGCCCATTCCTCCATGCAGATCTCCTCTAGAGCAGTGATGTTTTGGGGCTGTCGCTGGGCAACACGGACTTTCAACTCTCTCCAAAGGTTTTCTATGGGGTTGAGATCTGGAGACCGGCTAGGCCACTCCAGGACCTTGAAATGCTTCTTATGAAGCCACTCCTTCATTGCCCTGGAGGTGTGCTTGGGATCATTGTCATGCTGAAAGACCCAGCCACATTTCATCTTCAATGCCCTTGCTGATGGAAGGAGGTTTGCACTCAAAATCTCACGATACATGGCCCCTTTCATTCTTTCATGTACACAGATCAGTCATCCTGGTCCTTTTGCAGAGAAACAGCCCCAAAGCATGATGTTGCCACCCCCATGCTTCACAGTAGGTATGGTGTTCTGATGCAACTTAGCATTCACTCTCCTCCAAACACGACGAGTTGTGTTTCTACCAAACAGTTCTACTTTAGTTTCATCTGACCATATGACATTCTCTCAGTACTCTTCTGGAACATCCAAATCCTCTCTAGCAAACTTCAGACGGGCCCGGATATGTACTGGCTTAAGCAGAGGGACACGTCTGGCACTGCAGAAATTGAGTCCCTGGCGGCGTAGTGTGTTACTGATGGTAGCCTTTGTTACGTTAGTCCCAGCTTTCTGGAGGTCATTCACTAGATCCCCCGTGTGGTTCTGGGATCTTTACTCACCATTCTTGTGATCATTGCGTGGATCCCCTGATCGAGGGAGATTCAGTGGTCTTGTATGTCTTCCATTTTCTAATTATTGCTCCCACAGTTGATTTCTTCACCCCAAACTGCTTGCCTATTGCAGATTCAGTCTTCCCAGCCTGGTGCAGGTCTACAATTTTGTTTCTGGTGTCCTTCCACAGCTCTTTGGTCTTCACCATAGTGGAGTTTGGAGTGTGACTGTTTGAAGTTGTGGACAGGTGTCTTTTATACTGATAACAATTCCAAACAGGTGCCATTACTACAGGTAATGAGTGGAGGACAGAGGAGCCTCTTAAAAAAGAAGTTACAGGTCTGTGAGAGCCAGAAATCTTGCTTGTTTGTAGGTGACCAAATACTTATTTTCCACCATAATTTGCAAATAAATTCTTAAAAAATCAGACATGATTTTCTAGATATGATTTCTCATTTTGTCTCTCATAGTTGAGGTCTACCTATGATGTCAATTACAGGTCTCTCTCATCTTTTAAGTGGGAGAACTTGCACAATTGGGGCTGACTAAATACTTTTTTTCCCCACTGTATACACAGTATAATGTCCCATAGGGGCCCCTTCACACAGTATAATGTCCCATAGTTGGTCCTTCACACAGTATAATGTCCCATATTAACCTCCAATGTCCCACAGTGGACACTTTACACAGTATAATGTCCCATAGTGGCCTCCACACAGTATAATATCCCATAGGAAGCTTCATAGAGGAAGTTGGAGTGATGGACAGTGTGGTCATGGTTATTTGAATTCATGGCTGGTTCATAATTTGTTTATATTTTAATCCCCTTACTTTCCATTTTCTTTTTGGTGTTAACATTTACTTTAGTGCATATGTATTATACAGTGGGTAAAATAAGTATTGAACACGTCACCAATTTTCTAAGTAAATATATTTCTAAAGGTGCTATTGACATGAAATTCTCACCAGATGTCAGTATCAACCCATCCAATCCACACAGGCAAAGAAATCAAACCATAGATGTCCATAAATGAAGTTATGTGTAGTAATGAAAAATGACACAGGAATAAAGCATTGAACATGCTTACTGAAATTTATTTAACCCTTTCCCGACATCCGCTGTAATAGTACAGTGGATGTCGGATATTTAAATATGGCGGCCGCTCAGGAGCTGCCTGCACTAATCAAGGGAATTAACCCCTCCGGCAACTCGTTAAAGTTGACCGAGGCGCCATTTTGCCAGCGATTGATGGCACCCGGAGCGAGTTCCAGGGCTGGAGTCCTGTTAGCATGACAGCCAGGAGCCTATTGAAAGCTCCCAGGCATGTCTGCCATTCATTTGTATGGCAGGCTGCTGTATGCTAGTTGTGATAGGTAATTGCCTTTGATAACTGACAATAACCTGTTCCCTTTGTTTGACCTGTAGGGTTCTACCTCCTAATTGATATCTTTATTATGCTTTGCAGCCTCATCAATTGGTTTTATTAGCATATTTTCAGCTTCTTCCATTATATTTGGATATTTATAACAAACCCCTATCAGTATTTTATTATTCTTTAAGGATTCCACATATTCATTTTCCTCCCAGATGTCCTCACGCAGAACTGGCTTAAGGCAAGATTTTACGTATAAGCAAACACCTTCCCCTTTCCTATTGGTACGCTCCTTTCTAGTTTCAATAATTTTTATTCAATTTTTCAAAGTACAAAAGTAAAGAACAATATAGATAAACATTGCGATATACAGTTGATATGCATTGTAATACAGCTTCAAGATACATTCTTAGAACCGCATATCTTTAAAACAAAATATAAAGATTATTTATAGAATAAACAGTAATAACAACATTTAGGCACATTTATTAAACTGTTGAGATCTATATCTAGGGTGATTTCTCCATGTACTGCTGTCTCTTCTTCATGAGATGTTTAGCTGTGTACAAGGCATTAGACCTGTACCTGCAGTATTGACCCCTCCTCCTCAACTCCCCATTCGACGAGGCTGACAAGTTCCAAATCCCTCCCCCTGTCTGTCACTACCACCTCAAATGAGTTCCAGATACCATTCTGGTTCTTTCTACGTGACAAATCTAGAGTATATCCACGCGTCCCAAATTGTTTCAAATCTGTGAAAAGAGTTATTACCCATTGTGATTACCCGTTCATAGGAATATGTATTATTAATGGCTAGTTACAGGGCCGATATAGGCGGGGAAGCCGCTGTCTTCCATCTCTGTACCAACATTAATTTAGCTATCGTTAAAATTTTACAAATAAGTTGTTTATGCTTATTCAGCTCACCGGGAATTCCAAGTAGCAAAATCGCCATATGTGCAGTAGGGGGGAGACCCACATCAAATACCTCTGAGAGCATGTTAAAAACACTATCCCAGTAACCGTGAATTATAGGGCAGGTTCCCAGAATGTGAAGGAGGGTTCCTCTTTCTCCACATCCCCTCCAACAATTCCCAGATATGGAGGGATACGCTAACTGTAATGTAGACGGGGTTCTATACCACCGCAAAATGATTTTCATTGCCGTCTCTATATGAGTGCTACATTTTAAGGACAGATGGATCAGTTTAATCGTTTGTTGCCATTCATCCGAAGTAATGACCATTCCTAAGTCTCTCTCCCAACAACGGAATGGAGTAGATCTAGTAAAAGTCGAGATTTCATCCATTTTATCATATATAAATCGTAGTCCCCTCACATTAGTTGACAACCAGACAAAAAGTGAATTATTATGAGGCAAGGTCGCCACAGGGTGTTTAGATATGAAATGCCATATCTGAAAATATTTAAGGAAGTCTCCCACATGGATTCCATATTTTTGTCTTAGATCTACAAACGGTATAGGTTGTTTGGAGTCAGAATATAGTTGAGAAATCTGTGTGATCCCCCTCAATTCCCAACCCGAGACCCCTACGCCATCAATCGCCCAGGCCATCAATGACAAAGGCATTTCTGCAATATGAAAATGCTTCACTGGGTTTGCTTTCCCATGAAGTAGCTTCCATGCCATTAATGAGGCACACATTATTGGAGAGAAAGATCCCGGAGCAGGAATGTTCCAAAAGGGTACCCACAGCGCATCCTCCAGCTTTAGGGGAAGTATAAACGCCTGCTCTATATGTAGCCATGGAACCGAGATATCCATTGACTTCCATCTTGCACACTGAGTGACCAGGGATGCTATATAGTAATTCCTCACCACTGGTACTCCCAGTCCTCCTGCCTCTCGTTGCTTAAATAGAAAGCTTTTATTGATTCTAGGTCTCCTACCATTCCACACATACTTTGAAATAACCCTTTGTGCTGTCTCAAAAAAGGAAACAGGAATGAATATTGGAAGCGTGCGGAACAGGTATAATAATCTAGGCAATAGTAACATCTTGAAAGCAGCTACCCTTCCTATCCAGGAAACATCTGTTTTAGACATTCGCTCCGTCTCTTCTTGCAATATTTTTAACATTGGGATATAGTTACTTTTGTATAGAGTTCCTAGTGATGTTGTCACCTGTATCCCCAAATATTGAACGCTATCCTTCCTCCAATCAAAATCATAAGTCGATTGTAGATGTTGGAGCAAGGGTGGAGGGACATTGAAAGGCAATTCCTGTGATTTAGCCATGTTTAATTTGTAAAACAATAGTTGCCCAAAAGTACTAATAGTATTCATAAGATGAGGAATAGACATTTGCGGATTGGACAAAGTGAGAATAATATCATCAGCATATAATGATATAAGATGAGACTTATCTCCTATGTCAATGCCTCCCACTCTCGGATCTAGTCTAAGTATCTGGGCCAAGGGCTCTATAGAAAGAACGAATATCAGGGGCGATAGGGGGCACCCCTGTCTGGTCCCATTTGTAATGAGAAATGGATCCGATACTACTCCGTTGGTGAACACCTTCGCAGAAGGTGCAGAGTATAACGCTTCAATCGCTCTCAAGATAGCTCCGGAAAACCCCATGCTTCTGAGCACCGAAAAGGCATACGACCAGCAAATGCGGTCGAACGCCTTCTCTGCGTCTAATGCAAGGATCACCGCTTTTTCTTTCCTAGAGTCAACGTGGTGTATTACATTTAAAATACGTCTAGTATTGTCATACGATTGTCTTCCTTTAACAAACCCCACTTGATCGTAATTTATCAGGCTTGGAAGACAGACTGCCAGTCTGCTTGCTATTAATTTGGCATAGATTTTTAAATCTGTGTTCAGTAGCGATATTGGTCTAAAGTTCTGGGGGCTGGTGGCGGGTTTGCCAGGCTTTGGCAACGTAACTATCAGGGCTTCTTGATTTTCCTTTGGGATGATACCAGAATCCACCACGGCCGTCAAAAACGACAGCAGTGGGCTCAGCAGGGCCGGGAAGAAACATTTATAATATTCGTTAGTAAGGCCGTCAGGGCCCAGAGACTTATGAGATGGCAGTGATTTGATGATGGATAGTAACTCTGCTGAGGTAATAGGCGCGTTCAAGGAGTCCAGCTGTGACTCCGTGAGTGTGGGTAGTTGAGCCTCCTTAAGGAATAGCTCAATATCCTGGGTTTTCGGGGGGACCATTGAAGAATTGTCTGCTAGGTTGTAAAGGCCCTCATAGAAATGTTTAAAGGCGTTAGCGATGCCATTGGGGTCATAAATTTTGTATGTACCATCTTTGCTGTACATAAATGGGATCCTAGATTTTGCATGCTTTTGTTTAAGCTTTGATGCTAGAAGTTTGCCCGCTTTATTAGATTGAGAGTAATATGTAGCTCTAACCTTTTTCAGGTTTTTCTCGTATTTGTGTAATAAACAAGCGGTCAACTGTTGGCGTAACGCTATTAATTTCTTTGCATGTAGGGGAGACGGAGATTGTTTGTTGCTGGTATCTATAGTTCTTATCTGACGGAGCAGACGATCTATTTCTGCCATCCTATTTTTCTTTTCAATATGCCCTAGGCGAATAAACGTTCCTCTAATAAAGGCCTTATGAGAATTCCACAGTATTTCAGGGCCAGGAGCAGAGGGGGTATTAATCTGAAAAAATTCCTTCAACTCATTCTCTAACGTTGCTTTTAGCTTTGGTTGTTACATTAAAAAGTCGTTACACCTCCACACATATGCTCTAGCAGATTCATATTTTTCGGCTATGGACAGGGTTATCGCTGCATGGTCCGACCATGTTATTTGAGATATCTCAGACTGCTTAGCAAGGGGAATGCTAGATTGCTCGATTAGGAACAAGTCTATTCGTGAATAGCTATTATGTACAGTGGAATGATACGTATAATCTCTTTCAGTATTATGCAAGATACGCCAGACATCAAATAGTTCATAACGCCATATCGCCTGTGATAATGGGGGGTGACGTGTTAGTATGCCAGAAGTGGTATCTACTAGCGGGTCCGGGGCCATATTAAAATCTCCCATTAATATTAAACATCCCTGCTTCCTCTTTTCCACCGCCCTCACAAGTCTCCCTAAGAACGCCACCTGTTTTCTATTCGGGGCGTAAACTGATACCAACGTGTAAGTGACATTGTTGATAATACACACTAATATAACAAATCGCCCTCCCGGGTCAGCGTATTGAGATAACAGCTAAAACGCCACCGAGTCTCTAATCCCAATCATTGTGCCCCTTCGTTTTGAGGAGTAGTGAGCATGAAACACATGTGGGTATGCTGGGTGATTAATGCGAAAAGCGTCTGCCCTTAAAAGATGCGTCTCTTGTAGTGCAAGAATGTCACAATTATGACCTCGGGCCTCACGCCATAAATTGGCTCTTTTTTGAGGGGAGTTCAAACCCCTGACATTCATGGACACAATTTTAAGTACCATAATATACAGTTAGAAATGCTTCAAGAGTCTTACCGCAACCACGTATACCAGTAGATGTCAATGTTGGTATGAAGAAAAACTGTTTCCACCCTTCATATTCACTACGCCCAATGTGCCAGAACCAATAAAGAAAAAAACAAACCATGCAAATTACATAACCAATGGATAAACCTTCATAGCAAAACCAAACAAAGAGAAAAAAAAAAGATTGTGGTACAGCGGACCAGCGGCTGTCGTAATCCTGGGGGGGGTAAGTTCAACGACAGTGGACATACGAAATCCAAGAAAAGGTGAGTCTCTAGCTTTGTAGCCGTTTGCGTGGACGTCTTTGGGCTCTCGCTTGGTGCCAAAAATCCGACACAGGACCAGGTGGTTGTTTGGGTGGTATCTCAGCCATCGGAATGTTCCATTTTTGAAGCAGACGTTTTCCGTCTTCCAAAGTTTTGACGACATGCACCATGTTGTCTCGGGTAATGATCACGCGAACCGGAAATCCCCATTTGTATAAAATGTGGTGCTGGCGTAAGGCTGCAGTAATAGGGATGAATTGTCGCCTCAGTTGCAATGTTGTAGCCGATAAGTCCGAGTAAATGGATACTTTGTGGTATGGTTCAGGTAGGTGATCTACCTTTCTGGAAGTCATCAGAACTAGTTCCTTAGTGCGATAAAAGTGAATTTTAGCAAGAACATCCCTGGGTATTGTTTCCTCTAGATGCGATGGCTTGGGGACTCTATGGGCTCTGTCAATAATTAAATCCATCTCCGTAAGATTCGGCAGGAGCGATCGAATCAGATCTTGGAGGAACTTCGTTAAGTTATTCGTGGAGACTGACTCCGGAATCCCTCTAAATTTCAGATTATTTCTTCTGGAGCGATCCTCCAAGTCTGCTACTTTAGCTTTCAAAAACGACACATCCGACTCCATCTCATAGTGAGCGTCTATCAGCGCATTGTGTGATGTCGCAAATTGCGCCATTTTGGATTCAACATGAACGGTACGACTTTTTAGTTCCTGAAGATCTCTATCCAGCGGCTTTACCATGAGAGACATGTCTGTTTTTAGGGATTTGCAGAAGGCCATGAGCATGTTTTTCATAGAGGCCTCAGTAAGTGGGTTCTCCGTCTCAGGGATATCCGCAAAAAAATCAGTGGGTGGAGGGGTAGGCTGCACAATGTTGCTCACCTCGCCATCCTGGGAGTCACCATCCTGGAGCCTGGGTCGCTGTTTAACTGGGCTAGCGGTGGGTGACTGGTGTCTCTCCAGGCTGGATAGGCCCGTAGGCCCCAAAGCGCTACTTCGCGGAGGCCCGCTTCCAGTGCAGGCCCCGGCCTGCCGGGGAGAAGGCCCAGATACCTCCGCTCCCGCGCCGTCCAGCAGCTGCGGTAAAGATGGTGCTGAGAGCGCTCTCTTGTTAGCGGAGAGCGTGCTTGTCTCCTCCGGAGGATCGCGCGGTGGAGTCGAGGCCCTAGATTCCGCCTCCAGGCGCGGGCTGTCTCCATTTTGGTCCTCCCCTCCCCCGTGGGGGAAATAGAAGTCGGAGATCTTATGCGGTCTCACCGCCGACTTCTTTCTTCGAGGCATCCCCGAAGGTAAGATACCTTTTGCTGCTACAGTCGATGCCCAGAGACCATGGGCTTGTCGCCTATGATGTCGTTAATTAGGACTCAGACCGGGAGCTCTGCTACTACACGGCCATTTCAGTCCACAGCTCGGCTCCGCCCCCCGGTACGCTCCTTTCTAAACATACTGTACCCCTGTATATTTACAGCCCAGTCATAGCTAGAGTCCAGCCATGTCTCACTTATCCCCTCTATGTCATACTTTTCTTCCAACATTATCACTTTTAGTTCCTCCATCGTGTTAGTGAGACTTCTGGTGTTAATATACATACATTTTATGGGTTTATCTTTATCCCTACTCTTTCTTTGCCTTCTGACTGTTCTCCCTTCCCCCCCCCCCCTCCTTCACTCTCAGTTACATTATTTAGCCCTGTTTCCATGTCTACACTATCTTGCTCTCTACATCTGTTACCTTCCCCCCCCCAATCCTTAGTATAAACACTCCTCCAACCATCTAGACATATTCTCCCTCAGCACATCTGGACCCTCCCCATTGAGGTGCAGTCCATCCCTACCATAGAACCTGTAGCCCACAGCAAAGTCAGCCCAGAACAAAAACTCTTCCTTCCTATACCAGCTCTAGAGCCACTTGTTTACCTCCCTAATCTTGTGCTGCCTCTCCTATGTGGCCTGCAGTACATGTAGTATTTCTGAAAATACCACCTTGAAGGTCCTTTCTTTCAGCTTGCTTTCTAGATCCCTGAAATGATTTTTAAGGACCTTCCACCTACCTCTACCTTTGTCATTTGTGCCAACGTGCACCATGATCGTTGAATCCACACCAACCCCACCCAGTAATCTATCAACCCTATCTGCAATGTGTTGAACTCGAGCACCAGGAAGGCAACACACCGTTTGACGATCTCTGTTTGTTCCCCTATAATTGAATCCCCACTACCAGCACCTGTCTGGCCTGCTCTGGACTCCTATCCCCCTTCTTACTGGAACAGACATTCCCCTTGCAGTCAGAGGAATTTGAGCCGGCGGGCTGTATAAGCCGGCCGGCTCTTGAATGGCCGTGGGGGACGTTTCAGGGGCCCCTCCCCTTCTCCGGCCAGCCGCCTTTTTAGATATGCCTTGGCGCTGGGCGGGGACTTCCTCTTCATCCCCATCAGCGCCGAGGATTCAAGTTTCCCTGCGCGCTATGGAGCAGCAGCACGGCTGAGTGAGGAGGGGACTGCCAGGCTGGCGTCTGTGCTCACTTCGAGCAGGGCGTCAGTCCAGTGTCCCGCTGCACCTCAGCAGCTGCCGGTGGCCCCAGCTTGTCCTCACGGGATAGCGGGGCCAACAGAGCGGCTGTCCCCTAGCGCGGCCCCCGCATGTCAGGAGCAGAACTCCGGTGCATGGGGCCGCCCGTTCACTATTCGCGTGCCACCCAGATTCCTGCTGGAACCGGGCGGCGCTCCAGGCGGCAGCGGGCCGGTCGGTGCGAGACCTCACTTCTGCAGGCCTGCCACGAGTAGAGCCTTGGAGGGCATGGCCCTGCCCCCGGCGGTTAATTTGATTGTAAGGTCGGCCATTTTGCTGCCTGCGGGCCTGACAGGCCTAGTGACAACTTCAACTGTGTCCATAACCCATCTTCAGCCCCAGACCGCTCAGGACAGGATGCCCCCTCCATTGCCACAGCCTGGCTGTTTCGCCCGGTGGTTTGTCGGGCATCCACCAGACCGGTGGTGGAGGCAGCAGCCCCCTCCGCTGTTCCGGTCGCTTCCGCGGCTGGTTCAGTGGGGGCGCCTAGTCAAGCTACAGCTTCTGCTGCTCTGATGGAGGTAGTGGCTTCCCCAAGTGTCATTCCTGACAGCGATGAGGAGCTGGATTGCGTTGCAGGTACACCTCATGTGCTTCCAGGGTCACGTCTGCATTCAGTGTCCCGCAACTCCCGATTCTTGGCCCATATCAGGTCACGATCTGGGAGTCGGTGGAGTCATCGTAGTTCCCGTAGACCCAAAAGGAGGCTCTCCCGTAGCTCCGATAAGGAGCGGTCGGTGTCGCGCTCTTCATCCTTCATTCCAGTGAGTCGTACAGGACTCGGAGGACATGTGAACACAGGAGGTCTTGGAGGCGGAGTGCCAGAAAGGAACCCAGGACCGCCCAGGACAATTCCTCTATGCCTGTTGCCACGATGCCTCCACCCTCTGCCATACTGGTGCAACTGGCCCTCATCATGACCAGTGAGATGACATACTCTTATGAATGGACTACACAGTCCTCCGCCACTGGCGGTGATATCCTTGATGTTTTAAGGGCGATGTTACACAAACTGGAAGGTAGGGTGCCTTCTGTGGTTAAACCAGGTGTGGTTTGGCCACAGCCTGAGCCGGCTTCCCATACCCCTGGTTTTAATGTGACTCTTATTTGTAGTGTCCACTGGGCACACACGTGCCAGCGGACAGTAAGGATAAGATTGTTAAAGGAGAGTTGGTGATGTTTTAGAAGTCTTAAAGCTATGTTGAACAAACTAATGGGTAGGGTGCTTTCTGTGTTTACCCCAGATAAGGTTGCGCCACAGCATGAGCTAGTTCAACATGCCCCTTGGTTTTGATGTTCAGAGACACTTATTTGGTGGTGTGGCTCCGTTGGGCACTCACGTGCCAACGGATGTTAAGGATAAAATTGTAAAAGGTGAATTTGTTGGCATCTGGTCATTGAGATCCCAGAAGGTGGTGAGTTTTATCCTACTGTTCTTACGTTGGGGCAAACCTGATGTCTTCGTAAGGATTTGTCATTGGATGCATGGTTGTGGCTCTGTTGGGCACGCACGTGCCAATGGATGTTAACGATAACATTGTAAAAGGGCTTTACTTTCTCTAGCCCAAAATGGTGAGTGTTTGTCCTACTAAAGGTTCCATGGTGTAATGGTTAGGCAAACCAGATATCTTTGCAGGTACATTTCCAGCATTAAGCTTGGTGTTTAACAAGGAAAATAAAGTGACTAGAGACTTATTGGTCTCACCAGAAAGCATTTTGAGCAAAATAGCCTTGTGTTAGGGCAGTACAGTGGCTCAGTGGTTAGCACTATTGCCTTGCAGTCCTGGGGTCAAATCTGACCATGGGTAACATCTGATTGGTGTTTGTATGTTTAAAAGCTGAACGTAACCAAAAATGAAATCCCTGGCGCAGGCAGCCACCACTGATTGCATAGTGTTTACCTGTATAGTAGTAGTAGTAAGAGTTTTTTGTCGGCATACAGTTGCCGCCTAATACATTTCCATACTCTTTATATGACTTATGTATGACTGTTTGGAATATTTCAACTATCTTCAGCTGTCAGGAAGCTGAATAGCTCAGTTGCAAGAGTTGCAGCCTGGGACACCAAAGTCCCAGGGGTCAAGTCCTGACACACATGTAAAAAGTATTAGTAGTGTAGGGGTATCATGCAAGATTCCCATTCTTGCGACCCGGGTTTGGGTCCTGGCTAGCGCAATCTCAAGCAGTTTTTAAACTAATCAATTCTTCGAGACTGGTCTCAGTACTACGCTTACCATAGAGACAGAATGCTGCATGTAGGACCTGTATGTAAGGGTGATTGGTACCATATGTAGCCAACCTTACCTCGCACCCTTGGTGGTTCAGTGGTACGTATATTGATTGGTCAGGGTTAGGAATTTGCTAGCCATTTGTAATTTTCAGACTGACGGCTATCTCAGTTAACAAGTCATGTGACCACTGGGCCCATATACATGTCCTTCATTTGTCTGCTAGTGTAATTCCCAGAATGGAAGCTACCTTGGTTCCCAGATCTGTGACAAATACATTTTCTAGCATGCTCTACTGCTAATATAATTTCAGTGGTGCCCTAATATCAGTGCTTAATCCTAATGGCTCTCTATATATGGCATACTTATGATCTATCTATGACCTCCATACCAAGGCTGTATACTGTATATACTGTCCATACTATATAAAGGTTATTAATTACCCCTCCCTATATGTGGAGACCAGTGATCTGTATACACTCTCCATCTTATTTCCATATACTGGACATGCTGTTTATATTGATCCCTGCTGTATACAGTTCTCTCACGGTATATGGACCCAGTGGTCTCTATAGTTCCTACATATTAGTGCTGATGTTATTATTTCCCCTCTTTTGAAAACTTTGTATTTGCTTAACATGTTTCGTTTCTTTGCTGAATACTTTGGAGTTCCCCTTAGGCGGTGAGCAGAATGGTGGTTCAGGTTCATTCCTCTCTTCCATTGATGTGTGTCTCATGGCCGGGGAAGTTCCATTGCCTCGGTTGCCATGTTTGGCGATGCCACGGCTGGTGTGAAGGCCCCCCCCCCCCACAATTCTGCTCGGATTACCAGTGTCCTGTGGGATGACCTGCAGGTTTGGAAATCCGGTGCCACCAAGAACATGACTTTTAGAATTGTACTACGGGTAGGTTAACTGGTGGCTCAATCGGGTCAATCTCCATTAGGGTTCGCGGCGGAGGATGTAGCCATCCTGCCAGACCCGCTTAGACTCAGGGTCCATTGGTCAACCGACGTTTATGGGACAACGAACATGGTGGCTGACTAAATACTTTTTTTTCCCCATTGTATATAACCTATTGGCTAGAACCAGACATTACAGTGATATCTCTCCTAAATACCAGATCTTTGAGAAAACCAACCCCTTATCCAGACCTGATTTTCTGTGATAGATTTTTAGTTCCACCATATATTATTAATACTGGTGGTCTTGAGAAGGACTCCTAGAAGTCCACTTTTTATTAAAATTTTGAGTGGTTATCCAAGAGAGGTTTTATTGTATGTTATTGCACACTTAGTCCTACTAGTACTTCTTGATGTGCACCTACCATCACTACAACATAATGTGATAAAGAAATGACCTTTTTAGAGCAAACTAGAAACCTTCATTTAAGTAGTTTTCCCATCTTGGACATTCCTTGAATATGCCATAAATGTCATGTCCCAGGACTTGGTTTAATTCACTGACATGTATCTGTGATACTGTGTTTGCCTGTGAAGTTTGTCCTTCCTCTCTCTCTGTACCCCTAGCTGTGATGATGTAGCTCCTCCCCTCCCTCTCTGCTCTAGTTCACTTGTTTTTGTTGTAACATATCTGCTCAGCTCCTCGAAATGCATCATCATTTTTCACCTACTGCTGCTACTACTACTGCTGTTATATGAGGTTTTACAAGATTTACCTGAATTAAAGCATCTGGAATGTACGCCTCCTCAGTTGAGTTGAACACTATCTGACAATATGTTTCTTGGTGTAAGTACTGGTTTAATATAGAGACTACAGGACACTCTCACAACCATATACTTGCAGCCAAGTTATTGAGTCAGAATAGTGAAAAATGATAAATAAAGACTCCCAGATACAGCTGTAAGACAGTTCACCAGCTTCTGAGATAAAGTCAGTCACAGCAAATTACCTGCAGAGCCAGAAGAAATCAGCAGTGGGCAGTGGTGAACCTGAATTTTCAGGCCCAGTGGGGGTCACAGCATACAGACCCCCATCAATCAGGTATTTATCCTCCATCATTTAGGTGAATACAGAGCAGTAACATTTTGTGACTTACATGTGACGTCTTTGACTAATCGTTCACATTTCCCTTCTCTTCCCTCTGGACCGACAAGACCACTTCCAGCTGTGACTTGTCTCTGTAAAGTTTACAACACAGATATCTTTGGCTCCTCATTTTTCCAGGCATCCGACCCACATTGTCCTCACCAGCACATCCATCCTGCTGCTACCCCAATTATAAAATATATGCTATAACCCCCCATAATAAATAATACTCCCAAGTGCATCTTTAAATTAATAATGTCCATTTGTAACCGCATAAATAGTGCCCCCTTATTAATGCCCCATAGGTTTCCTAATTAAAAGGTTTTCCAGGTCATTAATAAAATAATCAGTGGGGCTCAGGACCCCCACTGATCAGCTGTTTGAATGAACTGTGGTACCTGTGTAAGCACCATGACTGCTTCTCTGTTTACATAGAGTCATTCATCTCATAGCGGCCATGTAATGTAACTACAGCCTCGTCCTATACACGTCTATGTGACAAGGCTGTAATTACATCACACGGTCACTATAACCAGACAGCGTATGATATAAACAGACGCCATAGCCCCTTCAAACTGCTGATCCGGGGGATCTGAAAAGTCCCTTTATTAAAGCCCAAGTGCCAACCTAAAGGGGTTGTCCAGGATAACCACTTTTTTAATATGAGGCTATGGAAGGTTCTCCGCTGTCTTCCAGCGCATTCCAGTCCTGCTGCTCTGGTGTTTTCTTCCCCACAGCACTGTGACGTCCCATGTCAGCGACCTCAGCAGTCATGTGCGGTGGAGACTTCAGCCAGAAGAAAACACAGGAGAAGCAGAACCAGACTGCGGTGGGAGACATCGGAGCACAAGGGACAGGTGAGTAGGGTTTTTATTTTTAATCACTTTCCCGGTCTCATATTAATAAAGTGGTTATCCTGGACAAGCCCTTTAATTAATTGCCCCCTTTTATTATGCCTCTGATATAAATACTGCTCCCCTAATGACCCTTTATATAAATATATATATATATATATATATATATATATATATATATATAACAGTGGGGAAAAAAAAACATTTAGTCAGCCACCAATTGTGCAAGTTCTCCCACTTAAAAAGATGAGAGAGGCCTGTAATTGACATCATAGGTAGAACTCAACTATGAGAGACAAAATGAGAAAACATATCTAGAAAATCACATTGTCTGATTTTTTAAGAATTTATTTGCAAATTATGGTGGAAAATAAGTATTTGGTCACCTACAAACAAGCAAAATTTCTGGCTCTTACAGACCTGTAACTTCTTCTTTATGAGGCTCCTCTGTCCTCCACTCATTACCTGTAGTAATGGCACCTGTTTGAAATTGTTATCAGTATAAAAGACACCTGTCCACAACTTCAAACAGTCACACTCCAAACTCCACTATGGTGAAGACCAAAGAGCTGTGGAAGGACACCAGAAACAAAATTGTAGACCTGCACCAGGCTGGGAAGACTGAATCTGCAATAGGCAAGCGGTTTGGTGTGAAGAAATCAACTGTGGGAGCAATAATTAGAAAATGGAAGACATACAAGACCACTGATAATCTCCCTCGATCATGGGCTCCATGGAAGTTCTCACCCCATGGGGTCAAAATGATCACAAGAACGGTGAGCAAAAATTCCAGAACCACACAGGGGGACCGAGTGAATGACCTGCAGAAAGCTGGGACTAACGTAGCAAAGGCTACAGTCAGTAACACACTACGCCGCCAGGGACTCAGATCCTGCAGTGCCAGACGTGTCCCCCTGCTTAAGCCAGTACATATCCGGGCCCATCTGAAGTTTGCTAGAGAGCATTTGGATGTTCCTGAAGAGTATTGGGTGAATGTCATATGGTCAGATGAAACCAAAGTAGAATTGTTTGGTAGAAACACAACTCGTCATGTTTGGAGGAGAGTGAATGCTGAGTTGCATCCAAAGAACACCATACCTACTGTGAAGCATGGGGGTGGCAACATCATGCTTTGCGGCTGTTTCTCTGCAAAGGACGACTGATCCGTGTACATGAAAGAATGAATGGGGCCATGTATCGTGAGATTTTGAGTGCAAACCTCCTTCCATCAGCAAGGGCATTGAAGATGAAACGTGGCTGAGTCTTTCAGCATGACAATGATCCCAAGCACACCGCCAGCGCAACGAAGGAGTGGCTTCATAAGAAACATTTCAAGGTCCTGCGGTGGCCTAGCCAGTCTCCAGATCTCAACCCCATAGAAAACCTTTGGAGGGAGTTGAAAGTCCGTGTAGCCCAGCGACAGCCCCAAAACATCACTGGCTCTAGAGTAGATCTGCATGGAGGATTGGGCCAACATACCAGAAACAGTGTGTGCCAACCTGGTGAAGACTTACAGAAAACGTTTGACCTCTGTCATTGCCAACAAAGGATATATAACAAAGTATTGAGATGAACTTTTGTTATTGACCAAATACTTATTTTCCACCATAATTTGCAAATAAATTCTTTAAAAATCAGACAATGTGATTTTTCTAGATATGTTTTCTCTTTTTGTCTCTCATAGTTGAGGTCTACCTATGATGTCAATTACAGGACTCTCTCATCTTTTTAAGTGGGAGAACTTGCACAATTGGTGGCTGACTAAATAATTTTTTCCCCACTGTGTATATATATATATATATATATATATATATATATATATATACAGTACAGACCAAAAGTTTGGGCACACCTTCTCATTCCAAGAGTTTTCTGTATTTTCATGACTATAAAAATTGTAGATTCACACTGAAGGCATCAAAACTATGAATTAACACATGTGGAATTATATACTTAACAAAAAAGTGTGAAACAACTGAAAATATGTCTTATATTCTAGGTTCTTCAAAGTAGCCATCTTTTGCTTTGATTACTGCTTTGCACACTCTTGGCATTCTCTTGATGAGCTTCAAGAGGTAGTCACCTGAAATGGTTTTCACTTCACAGGTGTGCCCTGTCAGGTTTAATAAGTGAGATTTCTTGCCTTATAAATGGGGTTGGGACCATCAGTTGTGTTGTTCAGAAGTCAGGTGGATACACAGCTGATAGTCCTACTGAATGGAGTTTTAGAATTTGTATTATGGCAAGAAAAAAGCAGCTATGTAAAGAAAAATGAGTGGCCATCATTACATTAAGAAATGAAGGTCAGTCAGTCCGAAAAATTGGGAAAACTTTGAAAGTGTCCCCTAGTGCAGTGGCCAAAACATCAAGCGCTACAAAGAAACTAGCTCACATGAGGACCGCCCCCAGGAAAGGAAGACCAAGAGTCACCTCTGCTGCGGAGGATAAGTTCATCCGAGTCACCAGCCTCAGAAATCGCAGGTTAACAGCAGCTCAGATTAGAGACCAGGTCAATGCCACAGAGTTCTAGCAGCAGACATATCTCTACAACAACTGTTAAGAGGAGACTGTGTGCAGCAGGCCTTCATGGTAAAATAACTGCTAGGAAACCACTGCTAAGGACAGGCAACAAGCAGAAGAGACTTGTCTGGGCTAAAGAACACAAGGAATGGACATTAGACCTGTGGAAATCTGTGCTTTGGTCTGATGAGTCCAAATTTGAAATCTTTGGTTCCAACCACCGTGTCTTTGTGCGACGCAGAAAAGGTGAACGAATGGACTCTACATGCCTGGTTCTCACCGTGAAGCATAGAAGAGGAGGTGTGATGGTGTGGGGGTGCTTTGCTGGTGACACTGTTGGGGATTTATTCAAAATTGAAGGAATACTGAACCAGCATGGTTACCACAGCATCTTGCAGCGGCATGCTATTCTATCCGGTTTGCGTTTAGTTGGACCATCATTTATTTTTCAACAGGACAAAGACCCCAAACACACCTCCGGACTGTGTAAGGGCTATTTGACCAAGAAGGAGAGTGATGGGGTGCTACGCCAGATGACCTGGCCTCCACAGTCACCAGACCTGAACCCAATCGAGATGGTTTGGGGTGAGCTGGACCGCAGAGTGAAGGCAAAAGGGCCAACAAGTGCTAAGCATCTCTGGGAACTCCTTCAAGACTGTTGGAAGACCATTTCAGGTGACTACCTCTTGAAGCTCAACAAGAGAATGCCAAGAGTGTGCAAAGCAGTAATCAAAGCTAAAGGTGGCTACTTTGAAGAACCTAGAATATAAAACATATTTTCAGTTGTTTCACAGAAGGTGTGTCAAAACTTTTGGTCTGTACTGTGTATATATATATATATATATATATATATATATATATATATATATATATATATATATATATATATATATATATATATATATATATATATATATATATATATATATATAAAATAATGCCCCCTTCTATTCATAATGTCCCCTAATGCCCCCTTAAATATTTGATGTCCCTTAATGAACGCTTTTATAAATGACCACCCCCTTATATATATAATGCTCCCTAATGGCCCCTTATATAAATAGCCCCCCTTGTATTAATAATGCCCTTATATAAATAACACCTCTTAAGTTCATAAAGCTCCCTTATATAAAATGCCCTTTCCTAGCAACCCCTTATCAGGGGTGTAACTAGCAAAGACTGGGCCCCCCAACAGCATAGCACCCCCTTTCCTGGCCCCCACACAGTATAACGCCCCATTTACACACACTATAATGTTCCACAGCGGCCCCTGCACATGATATTATGGCCCTCAGTGGCCCCTGAGCGCGGTATTATGGCCCACAGCGGCCCCTCCACATGGTGTTATGGCCCCACAGCGGCACCTGCATACTCTATTATGACCCACAGCGGCCCCTGCACACGGTATTATGCTTCATAGCGGCCCCTGCACACTCTATTATGCCCCACAATGGCCCCTGCACGCGGTATTATGCCCCACAGCGGCCCCTGCACACTCTTTTATGCTCCACAGTGGCCCCTGCACACTCTATTATGACTAACAGTGGCCCACCCATGAACTATTATTATACTCTGGGGTCTGAAAAGATGATAGTTATTGGAGATTTGGGGAGGTGACAAACATAAAAACCACTGTTACTTACCTATCCTCCACTCTCTGGTGCACTCCCTGCTTTAGGCTCTCTTCAATGTCGCACAGAAGTCACGTGGGCCAAGGCCGGCATAGCGACCCAGCAGGTAACTGCCTATTAAAAAAAAAAAAAAGTTATCCTCACCTACCTGCGATCCCTTGATGGAGCCGCCGCCTCCTCTTTTTCACCTACGCATAGGACGTCTGTGTTTCAGCGCAGGAGGTGTGATGACATCATAGCATCGCCACCTGCAAGACGATACAGATGTCTCCTAAGCCAGCCCAGGACAGGTGCCGCTCAGTTTGTTTTCAGAGCGGCCTGTCTTGGGCTGGTTTAGGTTAAAAAAAAATAGTAAAAATGCCGCCCCTCCAAGCAGTGAGGACAGTGCCGCCTGAGGCAGCCGCCTCACCTCGCCTCATTAGAGGTGCGCCCCTGGCAGTGGGTAATTTGCATCTGCAGCTCAGACCCCTCAGCATAGAAGCTTATAGCAAGCAACCATCTCACTCCAGCATAATTCATATTTATCCTGTTTGCTTTGCATCATGGCTGAAGGATACCCTGAAGCACAAGGGAGCATGGACAACAGTCTGCAGCCCAGTGAGAAGGCTAAACGCTCTATTAAACCTACGTGGAAAATTAAAGAGAATCTAGAAAGTTTAAAGCATGAACTTTCCTGTGAACTCTCAAAATGGTGGCAGAAAATACAGACTAAGATATCTGCCATGTGCTTGCCTGCACACCTTGTATCACCACTAGGGGGAGCTCTACGACAGCTTTGTGCTATGCATGGACATTATAAAATGAAATCTGAGGAGTATGAAAGCATATTGAGAAAACTAGCTACACACGATTCTTTAGAACAGTGGTTCTCAACCTTTCTAATGCCGTGACCCCGCAATACAGTTCCTCATGTTGCGGTGACCCCAAACCAAAAAATAATTTTGGTGGCTACTTCAAAACTGTAATTTTGCTACAGTTATGATTCGGAATATAAATACCTGATATGCATTATGTATTCTAATTGCTACAAATCAAACATAATTTAAACATAGTGATCTACCCCCTACACCGGTAATGTTATTAACTATGGGGAAATTGAGAATTATTACAGTAATAGTGCCCCCCATATGAGTAATCTTACTACCTGTGTGGCGTCACTATAACTGTAATAGCCCCTCATAAACAGACCAAAAACAAAATAGATGCCACACGGCCATTGTTCATATAAATATATCGCTTAACAGTGGCGATAGCCTGACTTCACATAAAGACAGAGAGCAGTAATGGCCAAGCTTCTGGTTAATATGGGCTTGAGTCATATTATAATATTTACCGTATTTTTCGGACTATAAGACGCACCGGACCATAAGACGCACCTAGGTTTTAGAGGAGGAAAATAGAGAAAAATATTTTAAGACAAAAAAATGTGGTAAAATGTCTAATATATGGAAGTTGTAGTTTTGCAACAGCTGCAAGGTCACATTGACAGGTGTCCCTGCAGCTGTACGGGGAGGAATAGGGCGTCTTTTTTTGCAGGGCCAGATGTACTTTTTAGTTATGCCATTTTGGGGAATGTCTATTGCTTTGATTCACTTTGCACTTTTTATTCAAATCAGAGGCGAAACAGCAAAAAATATGGCGGTTTGGCACTTTTGATTTTTTTTCCCGCTCTGATGTTCACCCTACAAGAAAAATATTTTTATAAGTTTGTAGACCGGGCATTTTCGGACACAGGGATAGCTAATGTGTATGTGTTTCACAGTAATTTTGTACTTTTATATGTATTCTAGGGAAAGTGGGTGAGTTAGAACTTTTTTATTTATTTATTTTTACTATTTTATTAGCCCCCCTCCCTTCATGGGGCTTGAACCTGCAATCGTTTGATTGCAAGTCCCATAGACTGCAATACAAGTGTATTGCAGTCTATGGGAGATTCTGTACATTACTACTGAGACTGGTCATAGACCAGTCTCAGTAGTAGTATCCCAGTGACAGGCCTGGGAGCCTTCATTAGGCTCCAGGCTGTCGCCAGAACAGGTGGACTCCCGTGATCTCGCCGCGCGGGGAGTCGACCTGCAACTTAACAGGTATGGGGCCGGTGGGGACCGGGGGTAGTTTTTACAGCCCGGGGGGGGGGGGGGCTGCTCACAGATACAGTAGTAATGCCCGCGGTCAGACTCTGATCGCGGGCATTAGCGGCCGCCATCATTGTAACAGACCCGGCATCCGCGTAACGGCACGGCGGATGCCGGGAGCTACACAGCGCGGGGCAAGTACAACCTAAAGCAGGAAGCACTTACTTCACTTAGGTCCCGGAAATCACGTTTGCGCATGCGCACAGGCATTCAGTTTGGAACGCACATCCATAACGACGTGCGTTCCAGCTGAATAGCGCGACTTCTCAGCGGCTAAAGCCATCGGAAATATGTATTTTCTGATGGCTTTAGGCGACCCCTGTGTTTTGGTCATTCGACCCCCGCCGGGGTCGCGACCCACAGGTTGAGAACTGCTGCTTTAGAAGAATCGCAAAGCTTCCAACATCTCAATTCAGAACAAGACAGCTTAGTACATGAAACTAAGTTAAGGACAGAGACAAGAATTGTGCAACTGCAGGAAATGGCATCCCACGTTTCTGAGTCTACCATTCAAAATGTACATCTAAGTCACATTCTTCAATATCTTCCACACTCGGTGAGCAACTTATAAAAGCATGTGCAGAGGCAGAAGCCACTAAGATACAGGCGGCCTTTGCACAACAGAAAGCAGAGATGTAAGCTAATGCAGCTCAACAGAAAGCAGAGATGGAAGCTAATGCAGCAGCGATGGAAGCTAATGCAGCTCAAAAAAAGGTAGAGATGGAAGCTCTAGAGAAACAGTGTGAGCACACTACAGCCATGACAAGGTTAAGGATTTTAGAAAAGGCCATCAGTGGAAGTGAAAGTGACAGCACCAGTTTGTTTTATGTGGAAGCAGAGGATCCCCTCAAGTGCACAAGAGACTATGTACTAAGCCAAAAAAGTGAACTCTTATTTGCCACAAATGTTCCTGTCAAGCATGACATCTCTCCAGAGCGACAGGGCACAGCATCTTCTGCAGCACACCGCATTCAAGGTCAGTACAATGCCCTGCCTGTCCAGCATCCAGTTTCTTCTTCCTTCATGGATCCCCAAATCCTTACCCCTCTGCAAATTCAACATACCGATACTCAGGTAAACACTAATGTGCCACCATACATCAGACTGCAAGTAACCATCCAATTTCGCACCCATATGTGGCTAAACCTATGGAGTTTAAGCTAGCTCCTAGGCTGAATGCCCCATTTCTACCTACGTCTGTTAACCAGAACCCCACTAACAATGTAATCACCGCTACTCAGCCAGCAAGTCAATATGTAAGGTCAGAGAGAGCAGACATGTCAGAGTTTGCAAGGTACATGGTTCGCTATGACCTTACTGGACTCACAAGGTTTGATGACCAACCTGAGAACTACAGAGGCTGGAAATGTGCCTTCAAAACAGCAATTAGTGACCTCGGCATTACTGCAGCTGAAGAACTAGACTTGTTTATTTGGTGGCTTGGCCCACAGTCCACAGAATGTGCTAAAAGACTCAGATCCGTCCACATTCACAACCCCACAGCAGGCCTTACTGCTGCTTGGGAAAGATTGGAGAAAACCTATGGCAGTCCTGAAGCAATAGCGAATGCTCTGTTCAAACATTTTCAAGGGTTTCCAAAGATATCTAGTAAGGATCATCAGAAATTTCTAGAACTTAGTGACCTACTCATGGAGCTCCTACTGGCTAAGGCGGACACTCTCCTACCGGGCCTCAGCTACCTGGACACTGCTCGTGGGGTAAACCCAATAGTCTCCAAGTTGCCATATAATATTCAAGAAAGGTGGACCACAGTTGGGTCAAGATACAAAAGTGAGAATTGAGTCTCCTTTCCTCCATTTTCCTACTTATGTGAGTTTATCAAGAACATTGCAGAAGCCAAGAATGATCCAAGCTTTTCCTATGGGGAACCCAGTGTTCCTTGTTCAACTCCCATTAAGTACAACAGCTCACATTCTAGCAACAGAAATCGCAGAGGCCCAGTTTTGGTGAAAAAAACTGATATTCTTCCTACACCTACAGCAGCTCCAGCTCCAGAAGAGAGCAGTTGCAGGAACAACCAAGACGAAAAGGTAGAAAATCCTAACCGTCTGTGTCCTATTCACAAGAAGCCTCATCCCCTCAAGAAGTGCATTGGTTTCAGGAGGAAACCAATCCAGGAACGTAGAGAGCTACTAAAGAAACTTGGGATATGTTTCAAATGTTGTGCCTCTACTGAGCATGTTGCTAGAGACTGCAAAGTTGCTATCAAGTGTATATAGTGTGGCAGTGAGGACCATGTACAAGCTCTTCATCCATCCCAGCCTAGTGCCACGCCACCTAGAGGTTCCCCTTCCCCAACAAAGCATGTCGGGGAGAACACAGATCAAGCAGCAAATACTACCATAGTATCTTCCTCATGTACAGAAGTCTGCGGAGACCTTTGTGACAAGTCCTGTGCAAGGATATGCCTAGTCAATATATACCCCAAGGGTCAGACAGAAAGGACTCTGAGGGTGTACACCATCTTGGACAACCAGAGTAACCAATCACTTGCAAGGTCAGAACTCTTTGATCTGCTTAACTTAAAGGGTGATACTTATCCATATATCTTGGGTACGTGTAGTGGCATATCAGAGGTTTCTGGGAGAAGAGCCAGTGGACTCGTAATAGCTTCTCTCAAGGGCAATCTGGAGATACCTTTGCCCACACTTGTTGAGTGCAACCAGATACCATCCAACAGAGAGGAGATACCCACACCAGAGGCAGCTTTCCAACGAAATACCAGCCCTTGACAAAAATGTAGACTTCTGCTAGGTAGAGACATTCTCAGACTGCACAAAATATGCCAGCAAATTAATGGACCACATGATGCACCATTTGCCCAGCCCCTTGATCTAGGATGGGTTAAATGGTCGCAGCACTTATTTTCAGCCATGTCTACATCACTAGCAAGTGAAAGAGAAGATAAGCAACAGTAAGTGGCTGCAAAATCACCAAGACAACGTGAATACTTTCCTGCCCAGGGAAGACACCCTTGGATTAACAATGTTCAATACAACTATCGATGACAACAAGCTGGCACCGGCTATAGCAGATAAAGAATTTCTCAAACTTATGGACAAGGAATTCATTCAAGATGATTCCAACAGTTGGGTAGCACCTTTACCCTTCCGCTCCCCGAGATCAAAACTACCAAACAGTCCGAAGCAAGCAGTTTCTAGATTTTCCTCTCTAAAACGTACCCTCAAGAGGAAACCAGAGGTGGAGAAACACTTTTTAGGTTTCATGCAGAAGGTATTTGAGAGAGATCACGCAGAACCTGCACCTCCACTGAGAGAAGGAGAAAAATGCTGGTACCTTCCATCATTTGGTATGTATCACCCTCACAAACCTGACCAAATCAGGGTTGTGTTCGATTCTAGCGCACAATATGAAGGCGTCTCTCTCAACAACTCACTGGTCCTAACCTAAACAACAGCCTCATAGGAGTCCTAATCCGCTTCAAACAAGAACCTGTTGCCGTGATGGCCGACATCCAGCAGATGTTTCATTGCTTCATTGTTAAGGAAGATGACAGAAACTATCTCAGGTTCCTATGGTACAAGGACAATGATGTCAACAATGAAGTCATAGATTACAGGATGAAGGTACATGTCTTTGGCAATAGCCCATCTCCTGCAGTAGCGATCTATGGACTGAAAAGGACCGCCCATGGAGGTGAGAGAGAGTATGGCTCTGGCTTGTCAGTTTGTTGAAAAGAACTTCTATGTTGATGATGGTCTTAAATCATTACCTACAAGTGAAGAAGTGATTGATCTCCTCTCCAGAACACAGGAAATTCTGTCTGTAGCAAACCTCAGACTTCACAAGATCACCTCCAATAATCTGGAGGTAATGAAAGCATTTCCCTCTGATGATCACACAATGAACTTGAAGGATCGTGGTCTCAGTTCTGATATTCGTCCTATGCAACGCAGCCTAGGATTGCTGTGGAACATTGAACAAGACACATTCACATTCCAAGTGTCAGCTTGTGACAAGCCTTTCACCAAGCGAGGTGTTTTTTTTTGTTGTGAACAGCATTTATGATCCTCTTGGTTTCATTGCTCCCATCACCATTCAAGGCAAGTCACTACTAAGACAGCTTACCACTGAGAACATGGTCTGGGACACTCCACTGCCTGCTGAGAAACAACAAAGGTGGGAAAAATGGAAAAACTCTATGGAAGTATTGGAACAACTCCAGACTAAACGTTGTTATGTACCCATCTCCCTTTCAGCTGCAGCAAGGAAGGAAATCCACATCTTCTCTGATGCATCGGTGGAAGCTATAGCTGTAGTGGCCTTACTGAGGATATTAGGAACCAATCATGAGCCACAGTGTGGATTCCTTCTAGGTAAGGCCAAACTGACCCCAAAACCTGCACACTTCATTCCACGATTTGAACTTTGTGCAGCTGTGCTTGCAGTAGAAATTGCTGAAGCAATAAGAGACAAAATGGACATTGCCATTGATTCATTTACATTCTACACTGATAGCAGAGTTGTTCTTGGCTATATACACAATCAAACAAGACAATTTATGTGTATGTTGGCAACAGAGTAGAATGTATCAGAAGTTTCTCTGCCCCTGATCAGTGGCATTACATCTCCTCACAACTTAACTCAGCTTCCCGTGAGACAAGGCCTGCACCGACAGCACACCTTCTAGACCATATGTGACTGTCACTTCCAAGTTTCCTGTATGAAGATCCCTGCTTGTCTCTTACCAATGCCATCTATGATTTAGTGGATCTTGAGTCTGACAAGGAAATCAGGTCTATGACCTCCACGCTCTACACTTCTGTGATTCCAAAGGCGAAGCTGAAGTCACATCGCTTTGAGCGTTTCTCGACCTGGTCATCCATTGTGAGAGCTGTCACCCGACTGTTTCACATCACACAGTGCTTTGCGAAGGACAAATCGACAGAGTGTCATGGCTGGCATATGTGTATGGAGAACCCTACAGCAGCGGACATTGAGCACGCTGAGCAAGTTATCATCTGGAGTGTTCAACAAGAGGTATATCATCAAGAAATTGACTGTATCTCACGGAACATCGATCTGTCCAGGAACAGTGCACTTTACAAACTAAACCCTGTAATCGATCACCACAAATTATTGAGAGTAGGCAGCCGGACTGGAAAATCTGACCTGTGTAGCAAGGAACAGAACCCAGTGATCATTCCAGGTGAACATTACATTTCTACTCTGCTGATCCGACATTATCACAAGAAGGTACAACACCAAGGCAGACAGTTTACTGAAGGTGCCATCAGGTCAGCTGGTTTTTGGATTGTGGGAATGAAGAGATGCATCTCCTCTGTGATCCATAAATGTGTTACGTGCCGCAAGTTAAGGGGAAGACACCAACAGCAGCAAATGGCAAACCTTCCTCCAGACCATCTAAGTACTGAACCGCCCTTTACTTACGTTGGGGTGGATGTCTTTGGCCCATGGTCAGTTTTCACACGAAGAACCCGTGGTGGAGCTGCAAACAGTAAACGGTGGGCTGTGTTGTTCACCTGTCTCAGCATTCGAGCAGTACACATTGAAGTAATTGAATCTATGGATTCATCTTGCTTTATCAATGCCCTCCAAAGATTCTTCTCTATTCGTGGAACTGAGGTCTGACTGTGGCACTAACTTTGTTAGAGCCTGCAAAGAATTGCAGTTAGACAACTTCTTATCCAACAATGGGTGCACTTGGGCGTTTAACCTCCACATTCATCCCATATGGGAGGTTCCTGGGAACGCATGATTGGGATCGCGTGCAGGATCCTTAACTCTATGTTGATGGACCACAAGTCGACAATGCTCACATGAGACATTGATTACTTTTCTTGCTGAAGTGTCTGCTATAATCAATGCAAGGCCACTTGTCCCAGTATCTTCAGACCCTGATTCTCCAATTATCTTAACCCCAGCAACACTATTTACTCAGAAAATTGGTACTGCTGCTACCCCTCCAGGTACCTTTAACCACAGTGACATTTACAGACACCAGTGGAAACAGGTTCAACACCTGTCCAATGTGTTCTGGCGCCACTGGAAAACCGAATACCTCCACATGCTTCAGAGCCGTCACAAATGGCAGACCTCAAAACCTAATCTCCAGGTTGGTGACCTCGTCCTTCTAAAGGATAAAGAAGCCCATCGAAATGATTGGCCTATGGGTCTCATCACTAAAGCTGTCCAAAGTGATGATGGGAAGACTCGGAAAGTGGAGGTCAAGGTGACCAAGGGAGGTTCAGTGCGAGTTTTCTTCCGTCCAATTAACGAACTGGTGCTTCTTCTTCCAAGAGGACCACATAAAAGAAGATAAGGACACCATTCAAAGCTCATGGCAGCGAGCAACCCTCCATGAACTAAAACCGTGTCACACTCCTGACATATTCTTGAGGATTACAGTGTGGGTTGGTGGAAGTGTTGGCAAATTTGGACCTTATGTAAAGTTCTTAGTTGTGGCCTACAAATTCAAAACTTTCAGTCTCAAGTTTTGGACTAACTGTTGATTGCTGTTTATTGTGCATGTTTTTTTTTTGTTTTTCAGGTTTGAAGAGGACCTTATGGACATCTCAAGGACATTATTTATGTTTAATCGAGTTTATTAAGGTTTTTAAATTAGGGAACAGAAAAAAAAGAAAGGGAGGGAACAATGCTAAAACAAAAACATCAAATAAAACATAGGGGGCCACATGAGCCGCCCAAAGCTGATGAGATGAGACACCAACGTAAGTTAAAATAAAGGGCTGTTAAGGCCCACAACTAGAAAATCAGCGGTGGGTGGTGTAGTATAACTACATAAAAACTGTATTATTAGGAAAGTGGTAGCCAGGTAAACAAATGCAAACTGTAAAAAGCCACCACGATGCCATCCACCTATCAGTATGAAAGACAAACATGAAGGAGGGGGAGGGTCACAAGGGGTACACGGATACTTGAAGACCAACTAAGACACAGACATGGACGAACGGGAAGGGACACACAAGGGGAGATGGGGAGGGAAAGAGAAAGTTAGCAATAAAAAGTATCCAGACACCGTACCAACAGGGGAACAGTGTCCCAGTCAGACAAAGAGAGAAGAAAACTCCGGAGAGTCCTGAAACATCACCCACGGCCGCCAGAGAGACTCAAATTTTGAGAAGTTAGGTGAGTCCTCAGTCACCAGGGCCTCCATTCTCCTAATAAGGAGAAGCTCCTGAATCAGCTCGACAAGGGTGGGCACGGCCGTGCTGCGCCAGTGCCTGGGAATGACTGTTCTGATGGCGGTGAGGAAATGTCGCAGGAGGTCCCCCTTAACAGCGGAAACCCTTCTCGGTATAACGGAAAGGAGAGCAAGATGGGGTGAGCGCATAACAGCTCTGCCGCTCACTTTTGCATATAGCGTGAAGACTGCCTCCCAGAAAGGCCTGATGATGGCGCAATCCCACCAGATATGATACAGAGTGCCTCTTTTGGAGCCACAGCGCCAACACCGATCCGAGACACCAGGGTAGATCCTATGCAGAAGGTCAGGGCAGCGGTACCAGCGGGTCAGAATTTTGTAGTTCTTTTCCTGCGCACTGCAGGGCATCAGGAGTTTATGCGTATACAAGAAGGACTTATCCCAGTCGGCAATGGAGAGGCTATTACCAAGGTCAGACTCCCAGGGGCCAGTATAAGAGGGGAGCCCAGGCGTGGAGTCCTGGAGAAGAATGCCATAGAGAAGAGAGAGGGCACGTGGGGTGGTGTCAGTATGTGAGAGGGCAGACTCCAGGTCGGTTAAAGGAGATGAGAGCATGGGGAGCAGGGAAAATTTACGCAAGAAGACCGAAAGCTGGCCATATTCCAACCAAGACAATTGAAAGTTGGGGTGGGAGGCTTGTAGCTGCGACAGAGAGGGAAGAGAAGAACTATCCGTGACCTGATATAGGTGAACGTCGGCTCCCGCTTGCCAGCAAAGGAATCTTTGAGCCGAGCAACCCGGGGGGAACATGGGGTTTTGGAACAGAGGGCTGAGAGGGCCAGGGACCCTGGCAACGCGACCGCCCGTGCTTGTAGAGTCCCAAATCTTGAGGAAATGGGAGGATAGAAAAGAATGTTTGGTAGTGCTAGGGCGAAAATGAGGTGGGATCCATGGCAGGGAGGGAAGATGAGCCGAAAGTAAATCGGCCTCTATGGAGACCCACTGCTTGTCCACCCCGCGATAGCACCAATCAAAGAGGCGCAACAGTACTGTCGCGCGGTAGTATAGCCTGGGGTCTGGTAGGCCTGCGCCTCCGCGACACTTACGGCGCGTCAGCGTCCGAAAACGTAGCCTACTCCGCGCCGCTCCCCACACGAACATCCCAAACAAGGTCTGAACGTGGGCAAAAAAGGGGCGCGGAATGGGTAGAGCTTGGAACACATATAGTAATCGGGGCATAACATCCATTTTCAGCACGTTAATGCGACCAAACCAGGAGAGCATGAGCGAGTTATATTTCCGTAGATCCATCTGGAGTGATTCAAGGATCGGGAGGTAATTAAGGCGGTAGAGAAGGGAGAGGTCCAAGGGGATATGAATCCCGAGGTATTTGATGGAGGTAGGATGCCATTTAAAGGGGAAGTCATTCGCAAGGCAGGCTGCCTCTGCTGAAGGCAAGGTGATATTGAGGGCCTCGCTCTTAGAGAGGTTCACTTTGAAGTTACTCAAGTTGCCAAAGCGACAAAATTTGCGTAAGATAGACGGGAAAGAGATACGAGGCTGAGAGATATACAGGAGGAGGTCGTCGGCGTATAGGACCGCTTTGACCTGACGATTACCCAGCTGAAGGCCATGGATACCAGGACAGTTCCGTATGGCCGTCGCTAGGTGTTCCATGACCAGGGCATATAAAAGAGGAGACAATGGGCAGCCCTGTCGTGTGCCATTCCGGACCGGGAAAGAGTTGCCGACGCGTCGCCATAAAGAGAAAGCACTTTGCCCAAGTACCCTGGGCCCACCCCAATTTGTTGGAGTGTGGCCCGTAGAAAGCCCCAGTGTACACGGTCAAACGCCTTTTCAGCATCCACAGAAAGCAAGCACACGGGGGAATTGGTATTGCGGGCCAAGGAGATCGCCAGCAGTGTCTTACATACGTTATCCCTGGCCTCTCGACCCGGAATGAAGCCAACCTGGTCAGTATGGACCAGGCCCGGCATCAGGGGGGACAAGCGGTTGGCTAGCAACTTGGCAAATAATTTGATGTCAATATTGAGCAGGGAGATAGGGCGATAACTGGCACAGGAGGAAGGGTCTTTCCCTGGCTTGGGAAGAACTGTAATGAGAGCTGATAGAGATTGAGAGGCAAATGGAGTGGAATCATCGACGCTGTTAAAGACACGGGCCATTACAGGGGAGAGGAGGCCTTGGAACGTCTTGTAGAATCTAGGAGTGAACCCATCAGGGCCAGGGGATTTGCCCAAGGGTGAAGATTGAATAGCGAGGGATACCTCTTCCTCGGAGAAAGGGTCCTCGAGAAGCGCCCTGTCCAAGGGGGCAATGGTGGGGAGAGAGGTCTCAGCAACGTATTCCCGGATTTTCTCTTCAAGAGAACCCGGGGCAAGATCGGCATACTGTTCACGAATATTGTACAGATCGTGGTAGAAGGAGCGGAACGCCTCTGCAACGTCTATAGGGTTATGGACTGATTGCCCATTGCCTCTGTTAATCTGAGGGACATACGCGGAGGAGCCGCGGGGATGCAAGCGACGCACGAGGGAACGACCACACTTGTCTGCAAACTCGTAATAGTGTTTCCGGACACGGTCTTGGAAAAGCAAGGATGTTTCATCTAGATGGGCTCGAAGCTCCTCTCTAGCATTGAGAAGCTTGTTTAAGTCCGCCTGAGAACAAGACTGCTTGTGCTTCACCTCAAGAGAGTGGATCCTGGCCAACCGTGAGGAAACCCATGCTGCCCGCTCTTTTTTAAGGCGCGCTCCATGCTTGATCAGGACACCCCTAACCACGCATTTGAATGCTTCCCACTGTAGCGGAGATGATGTGGAGTCCCGGGCATGATCGAGACTAAAGTTCCTGATCGCGTCACCAACGTCTGTCCGGCAAATAGCGTCCTTCAACAGGCTGTCGTTCAGACGCCAGGTGAAAGGACGGCGTGCAAGGCCCGGTACCTCCATTGACAAAAATACGGGTGAGTGGTCTGACCAAAGGGCAGAGCCGATCTGTCCAGTAGGGGCCCAGGAGAGGGCGTGGTGGCTGATCAGGAAAAAAATTGATGCGGCTGTATGAGTTATGCGCAGGGAAGTGGTATGTGTAGTCGCGCTCATTGGGATGCAGAATGCGCCACACGTCGACCAATTGGGAATTGTGGAGGGCGGTCTTAAGCCCGCACAGCTGGGACTGAGAGTAGGGGGGACGGGGGGGGGGTAGAGTCAGTCATAGGATCCATTACAAAATTAAAATCGCCCCCAAGAATCGTGACCCCCTCGCCAAAATCAGAAAGTTTGCCGACTAGGTTCCTGTAGTATCGCAACTGCCCCTGATTAGGGAGATAGCAACCGGCTATAGTGAGGACAGTGCCCGCGATGCGCCGTTTGAGAGACAAATCTACCCTCAGGGTCTACCAGGGTGTCTATTACCTCATGGTGCAGAGATCTATGCAAAGCAATAGATACTCCCTTGGACTTGGCGGTCGGGTTGACGCTGTGGAACCAAACAGGGAAGTGGCGGCTGCGAATATCCGGGACATGGCCTTCCTTGAAGTGAGTCTCCTGTAAAATAAGGACATGAGAGCGCTTCTTATGAAGTTGGTACAATATCTGGCTGCGCTTCTGTGGGACGTTAAGTCCTCTTGCGTTTAAGGTGCAAACATTCAGAGTGGACATATTTAGGCAAGGTAGGAGAAGGGAAGACACAAAGGGGACACACACTTAGGAAAGAGGGAGACAAACGTAATCCAACACAACTAACACAACTATAGAACCAAATGTTTAACTGACTAAGCAGCAAGGTGATGGGGAAAGCCACCACCAAAACAGGTGGGGAAAAGGCAAACAATGCCAAAACACGTGCTACAAAGCAGCACGGAGACCCCGGTGGGGAACGGGCTTTCCGAAGAGGAGCCGCCCCCCCCCGGGCCTCCCGAGCCCGCCACTATGAGACAAATTGTAACAACAAGATATGCTGACCAAAAAAAACACGATCAATATGAAACTCGATAGACCAGGGCATATAAAAGGAAAGGACTAAATGGAGGGATAGAGAGAGAGAGGGAGAGGAGAGGGAAAAAAAAAAAAAGAGGGAGGACGAAAGAAAAGAAAAAAAAATTATATAGAAAGGAGGGGAAAGGAAGACAGAATTTCACGGCCCCGCATGAGGTGGAAGAGGACCCCTAAAGGTTGCAGAGTGGCAATCTCGCCAGCGAGCGGAGAGATCCAGTCTTCAGGTTGGGGAGGCTTGGTGGTCCCGTTGTTGAGCTGCAGGGGAGGAAGCTCTATCACGGCGACGTCGTCTGGAGCGGCGCTGCGGCCGCGCCAGCTGGGCAGGTTCTGGGGCGCCGGGTAGCAGCGGCCAGCTCGAAATCTGCACCGCCGGAAGTCCAAGGGCAGCTGTGAAGGCAGGGACGTCGTCTGGACGAGACAAGGAGAGGGATTGGCCATCTCGCCAGACCTGCAGGCGGAATGGAAATCCCCAAGAGTACGGGATCTGGTGGTGGATCAGGAGGTCCAGGAGAGGCTTCATGGCGCATCGTCTGGCGAGGGTGAGTCTGGACAGGTCTGGAAGTAGGCTGATAGGTGAGTCCTGAAATTCGACTTGGCGGGCTTCCCTGGCCTTCCGCATGATAGCCTCTTTTATCTGGTACCTGTGAACTCGGCAAATGACGTCTCTAGGGCTGGCAGAGTCCAGAGGGCGTGGGCCTAGGGAGCGATGCGCCCGGTCTAGTTCAAGTGGAAAGGCAGGGGGGACCCCCAGGAGGTTGTTAAAGATGGTACGCAGAGTAGTGTCTAGTTGCTGGGGTTCGATGGCTTCAGGGAGTCCCCGTACCCTGATGTTGTTCCGTCTATTTCTGTTCTCCAGGTCATCCATAAGGTCCGTCAGTTGATGCAATTGGTGGGTGTGGGACACCAGTACGGAGTCATGGGTGGACAACTGGGTAGAAAGTGAGGTAGAGGCGGCCTCCAGGGTATCCACCCTCCCCTCCAGTGATTGCACAGTGGAACGGACAGCAGACAGTTCAGATTTATAGGACTGTTCCAGGCGTGCCACATATTCCTCCATGTCAGACTTTGTAGGGATGGCACGGAAATGAGCGCTCAGTTGGCGTAGTTCAGCCAGGGTATCTGAGGGGGTAGCAGATGGGGTTAATGTACAGCTAGCAGCAGTCCCAGAGGGGGCCCCCGCACTCCGACCAGCGGATGCGGAAGCTGTGACAGGAGGAATTAACAGAGGAACTGGAGAAGCCCGAGGCAAATATGGAGCTGCCGTGACAGAGAGCAGACTCGACGGTGCTGAGGTAGGTGCTGGATGGATACCACAGGTGGAGGGAGTACCACGTGCAAGTGGATCTGACCTTAGTCCAGTGCCAGGAGGAGCTAACAGAGGGGCCCTCAATAAGGGGTGTAGGGCTGCAGAGGGGGTGGAAGAAGCGAAGGGCAAGGACATGATGGGGGTCCCCTCACCTCCTGGTGGTCCCTTGGGCTGCAGTGCAGGGGTAACCTCCGTTGATCGTTGGCACCCGGGCGGCAGGGGGGACGGCGGCAGCGATGGCCAGTCCTGCTCATGCGCCGACGCCGACCCCGGCGACACAGGAGCCGAGCAGGGCCCAGACTCCCTAAGAATCCATGGCTCCCGGGAGCCAAGGGAGCAGGCCCCAGGCACCGGAGGGGATAGGGGCGCCTCTGTTGCTGCAGCGGCTACGTGCGCCGGCGAGGCGCTTATAGGTGAGCCGCGCTGTGGAGTGGAGATGTCGGGCGCCATTTTGGAGGGCGCCGACTGAGATCCGTAGGCGCCCGGGCCCCGGAGGAACTTGTCCATCGTGGGCCCCTTAGGAGTCCTCGGGGGAGTGGAGGAGGACCTAGGAGGGCACCGCCGGGATTTGCCCATAGTCCGGTGGGCTGAAGAGGTGCCGGTCAGCAGGTTTCAGCGCTGGCTCGGGAGAGTCGGGTAAGGAGCAGAGGAGACAGCAACCTCACTCCGCCATAGCCAGGCCACGCCCCCTCAAGGACATTATTTAATGTTTGTTTTCTGTGAAATCTAAAGATTTCAGGTGGGGAGTGTCATGTCCCAAGACTTGGTTTAATTCACTGACATGTATCTGTGATTCTGTGTTTGCCTGTGAAGTTTGTCCTTCCTCTCTCTCTGTACCCCTAGCTGTGATGCTGTAGCTCCTCCCCTCCCTCTCTGCTCTAGTTCACTTGTTTTTGTTGTAACATGACTGCTCAGCTCCTGGAAATACATCATCATTTTTCACCTATTGTTGCTACTACTACTGCTGTTATATGAGGTTTTACAAGATTTACCTGCATTAAAGCATCTGGAATCTTATCTACGCCTCCTCAGTTGAGTTGAACACTATCTGACAATATGTTTCTTGGTGTAAGTACTGCTTTAATATAGAGACTACAGGACACTCTCACAACCATACACTTGCAGCCAAGTTATTGAGTCAGAATACAGGGGGTCCACTGACCCCCTTCTCGCACTCACTGTGATTGGAGATGTGTTTGCAAATGCAACTCTTGGAACTTCTACTACCACTTTGGTAGTTTCCAAAATAGTCAAGCAGGCAGATGCCTAATTACTGCCTAATAGTCGTTACCAGGCAGATGCCTAATTACTGTGCTGGGACTATAACGAGCTGTGCACCTGGGTCCATCACATGACCATGGACTGCTTTTTATCCACTAGGAATAAGAATGAATGACAGTAAGCAAGGATCTAGAAAGCTTTGAGGAATTGATACAGAATGTATATTGGAAAACTGTATAACTTTTGTTATAAAAACAGTAACATTTGTCTCTCAAAATTGGTCTGAAAGTGGTCAACCACTTTAAGTATTCTCTGCCTGCATGAGCAGCTAAAAATAGTATTGACATTAATAACTCTAATATTCTCAGTAAGGCCAACATTTCAGTTTTTATATCTGTTTTTAATCAAAGTCAAGAAAAAATAGGTACCATATTTTTCGTACTATATGACGCACCAGACCATAAGATGCACTGGTCCATAAGACGCACCTAGGTTTTAGAGGAGGAAAATAGGAAAAAAAAAAATATGGGGGGGGGGGGGGAATCTGCTGTTAGAGAGCCACAGGTAGTGAAACACTCTTGTATGCGGACAGCAGTGTTGTACAACCTGTGTGGCTCTGCAGCTGTTGCCAAACTACAGCTCCCATCATCCCAACCTGTGTGTGATGGGAGTTGTAGTTTTGCAACAGGTGCAGGGCCACATGGCAGTGGAATTTACCTATGTTAATGTGGGACACACCAGTCATGTGGTGGAGGCACATACGGGCGGCGCAGGCTTTCTTTTTATAACGTGCTTGCACCGCCTGGTCCCCACACAGTACAATATGCTACCCACAGTGGCCCCCACACAATACAATATGCTTCCCATTGTGGCCACCACACAATACAATATGCTCCTCACAGTGACCCACACACAGTATAATATGCTCATCACAGTGGCTCCCACACAGTATAATATGCTCATCACAGTGGCCCCCACACAATACAATATGCTTCCACAGTATAATATGCTCCGTGTGCTGTTATTATACACTGGGGTCTTCTCAGACCCCAGTGTGTAATAATCGGAGGCCCAGGAGAAATGATTAAAAATAACAAACAGTTATACTCACCTTTTCTGGGCATCCTTGCTCCATCCGGTTCTCTTCTTTGGGCCTCTTCTTCCTGTGACATGTCCTAGACGTCATTGCTGGGGCCTGTTATTGGGCCTCAGTGGTCACGAGGGGCGCGATGTCATCATTACGCCGCACGCCCCACGTGACTGCTGCAGCCCAATCATGGACCCCAGCAGTGACATCTGGGGTGCATGACCTAAATCACAGACCTGGAAGAGGCCTGAACAGGATCCAGGGAATCATCAGAAGCCCAGGAGAGGTGAGTAGAAGTGTTTGTTATTTTTACTCACCTCCCCTGGGCAGACTATGTGTATAGCAATTGGGGAACCAGGCTTTCCCTGATTGCTATCATGGTGCTGCGGGGCCCACTACATTTGGAGCTAGGCAGCTCCAGCCGTACACTATAAGACGCACCCCCATTTTCCTCCCAAAGTGCGTCTTATAGTACGAAAAATACGGTAAATATATTGACATTATCAAAACATATAGGACATGGTGAAAAGCATCTTTTATAAATTATTGAATACAGTGGTATATATATGAATATATCCTTAGCATTATTACTTGACGCAATGAGACATAATACCCCTTCTGTCCTACTTGACCATTGAAGATATCAGCTAGCCACATTTTATGGCAATCTGCATAATCTGTATTTAAGAATTTACAATTTGAATGGGGGCAGCTTCCTATATAACTGTACTAGGGTGGAGCAGAAGAGGCTTTCTTGTGGGTGCATGGACTGTGATGCTGGTCCTGTCTGCTAGCTCTTCCATGGAATGGTTGTACAGACTTACCTGTTCTGTAAAGCAATTTATTGTTGCATGGCAGCTTCATCCAGTGATTTCGTGATTCCTCACAAACTCAAAAGATTTTGGGGCCTGACCAGCTATGGGCATAGTTATAGAACTATTCAACTGTACTCACATATGCACTCTGTTATCCCCTCTCTTATCGTTTTTTAAGTCATTATGTATTGGTATTGGTTGTGACACAGTACCATGTGGAACCATCAATCAAAATTAAATAGTCTGCCGATCCAGATACCTTCGAAAAAATATAATCATGGAGAATCCTTTGCCCTTTTTTCCATGAACCATCTCCATGTACAGACTCAGTGTCACTCACATGTCCGTATGTAGGTATGTTTAATTTAGTTTGCACCACAGGAAAAGGAATTTTATAAACATGACATTGAAAAGTCTCTTATTCTTCATGAATAAGAGATCTAAATATACCTATCCCAGAACCTTTATTTCATACCTTCAAGTCCCACTTCCCATCCACCTCACAAACTTGCCAGGAAAAGTGTCTAAAAGCAGCTGCATGAGAAATGGAGGTGCTGTGTCCCACAGGTTTGGGAGAGCGGCCATCTCTGCAGGAGATAAGTGGAGTCACTGGGCATAGAGAGCGAAGTGCTTATCATGAATTATAGTTGATCTATGTGGAGAGGGATCAGAATTACAGGACACTGACATGGCAGTGAGTCCTTATGTATAAATCATAAAGAATGGTTTATATTTTGGGTTAGAAGACATGCCAGATGGCCAAGATGGAATCAAAAGGAGCAGTCGTTTCTACTGTAAGCCATTGTTTTGAACTCAATATGGAACCATTGGCCTTAATAATAATTACCTTATTGAGAGATGAAATGTTGCTGACATCATGGACAAATTCTCCCTGTGTGTCGACGACATGTTGGTGTACATGGCGTACCTGGGGGACTCCCTGAAGGCCCTGTTATCCACAGTGAGTAAATCTGTGTTGTATCTTATTGATGCAGTTGACTGTTTGTCTATCCTGCCCTCCTCCAGTCTCCAGGTGGTAGAACAAATTACCTGCCTAGGCATAGTAATTCAGAGAAACATTACACAGTTCTCTGCTTTAAATATTTCTCCCACAATGGTGTATGTATCTCACAAACCTAAAGCTTGGATAAATCTCCCCTCTGACTCTTGTAGGATGAATAAATGTCTTTAAAATTTTTCTCCTCTCTAAATTACTCAACATATATATAGCAGCCCCTATGGCTATCCATCATGTCCCTATCGAGTGGCGCACATGACTCAATGTGTGTGTGTGAATGTATAAGTCACTAATAAAACATAATTCTTGCAGACACCCTATGATGGTATCACAATTCTTTATTTCATTTCTCAAAACATATCTAAAAAATGGTGTTGTATTGATTTCTATCAGGGCGTTTCTGTTAGGGATTGACTGTAAGTATTTCCCAATAGCGGCTGCTAGAGAAAGGGAAGACAAAGACAGTGAGCCCTAAAACTAGGCCCCTACCTAATTGCTGACAGGAACAACTGGATGACAAACCCTACTCTAGATAAGTGATACACAGAACAGGACAAGACAACACAGAAGAAGAGTCAGCAAGCCAAGGTCAAACCAGAGAGTCTAAACAGTACCAAATCACAATCCAAAAGAGTAGTCAAAAGGCCAAAAGCAAAGGTCAGAAAATACAATACAAGAGGAAGGAGAAACGCTTAGCAAGGTCAGAGACACAATAGCCAGCAACCATGTGTGGGTTGATGGCCAGTTAAAGGAAGTCCAGAACCCACCCCAGGCTTGATTGGCAGCTAGGCTGTCAATCACAAGTACACAAAAGTTAACTCCATAGTAGCCAGAGGACAATAGTACTGGCTGAACTGACACACTGCAACAAATACCTGTGCAACAACAACAGGATTATATATGGACACGCCTCCTGCAACATATAATGCGGCCAGAGGACGGCACAAGAGTTCGAATGGGTGAGGACGTAACACTCTCCTTATTTTTCTACTATTAAACACTATATCAGGGGTCAGCAACCCCTGGCACGCATGCCACTCTTGGCACACGTGGCATATTTTGCTGGCACAGCATCCAGCACGGGACCTGCAGGTATTAAATGAAGAGGGAGCATTCCTTCAGTGCTCTGCTACAGCAGAGGTATAGGACGCCCCCCCCCCCCCCTTCTCTTGCTGCCCTATCTGCCCACCAATGAGAGGGGTGAGGAAAGCCCAGGAGGGGGAGTTCATCACTGCACAGCACAAGGACCCTGCGGCTACAGTGATGAGCTCCTGCCCTGTGCATCCTGCAAAGTCTCCCTAAGCAGGAGGAGAAGGAAGACAACTCCTGCCAGCAAAGTGAAAGTAAAAAAAACAGGTACATGCTGGGGTTACTATTCCTATTAATGTCAGGCATTTGGGGTTATTAATTTAGTTTTAGTAACTACATGTGTCTCACATTAATAGCAGTTAACCCTATCATGTCCCTCACATTAACCCCTGTGTGCCTCACATAAGGGTTACTGATATGTGAGACATATTGTGGTACTAATAAAGGACCTACAGGTGCATCTCAATAAATTAGAATATCTATGAAACATTTATTTATTTCAGTAATTAAATTAAAAAAGTGATCTCCTATATTTTCTAGATTCTTTACACACAGAATGTTCTATTTCAAGTGTTTTATTTCTGTAAATGTTGATTATGGATTACAGCTAATGAAAACCCAAATCTAAGAAAATTTGAATATTGTAAAAAAGTTCAGTATTGTAAATTCAGTGTGTCACCTGCCAAGGTTTCCTAAGCCTTTAAATGGTCCCTCAGTCTGGTTCAGTAGGACACAATCATGGAAGACTGCTGATTATGAATTGTATTACTGAAAAGAATGAACGTTTCAAAGATATTCTAATTTATTGAGATGCACCTGTATATAATGAAGATGCTTAATTATTACCTCCATGTCTCTCACATATCAGTAACTCATATGTGAGGCACACAGGGATTAATGTGAGGGACATGATGGGGTTAACTGCTATTACTATGAGACACATGGAATTGCTAAACTAATGCACATGACCATACATTTTATCCACAATTGTGGATAATAGTATGGATTATTATATTTCAGTGGGCCCATACACACAGCCGTCATTTTTGTGCTGTGTGTCCGGGCCAAATTGAAGAGCTGCAAGTTATGGAGCAGGTGCTATATCTGTCTGCATTTGTGGCGCTGTCAATTCATTTTCAATGTATAGGTCAGTGAAAACCACATCCCTGCCATTTGTGTGCAGGAGGCCTAAGGCTGAGGCAGCATTTTTGTTGAAGATTTTGCTGTGTTTTTTGAGCCAAAGCTAAGAATGGCTACAAAAGGAATGGGAAATATCTAGGAAGCTTCTTATATGTCTCCCTTCTGCTCAATCCACTCCTGGCTTTGGCTCATAAAAACGCAGCAAAATGTGCAACAAAAAAAAGCTGTGTTTCCATAACAGCCTTAGGGTGTTTCTTTTTGGGTGGTGAGACACTGTGTACCCAGATGCGGCTATAGCCAAATCTAGTCTCCAGGCGCCAGTGCTGTCACTTTGGTGTAAGTGTGACACCCATTAATTCCTGGCTGTGGTTTTGCTGTTACCACACAGCCAGGAATTAAAAGAGGCTGAAATTAATCCGCGTTTCACTTACAGAAAAGTGAATGTACTGGTGGCAGGGGATGCAGCATCCAGGTACATAGTGTGTCACCATCCTACAGGTGTTACCTCACTCTGCTCCCAGTCACATACATTTACCACTAATTGCAGGTTGCACATGTACTTACATTGCTTCTAATGGAAAAGTACAGGTGTATCAAGGCAAATAGCGGTAAATGAGCACAGTATGACAGCACCCCTATGTTACAGTTTGAGCTATATGACTTTAGTGTAGGTGTCGTCAGCCTTACAATTATTGTGCGGCACTCTGAGGACCTCATCTTTGATTGATTTTTTTATTTAAATCGGCACGCCGAACAAAAAAGGTTGTCTACACAGGGGCGTAAATACTGGGGTAGCAGCGGTAGCGGCTGCCACAGGGCCCGGGACATTAAGGGGCCCGGAGCCCTGAGGCAACCGCTACCGCGAACCCCACAAACACTGCTACCACTATACCCCTGAGTATAACGATCGGGGGCCCAGGGGAGGTGAGCGAACATAAAAAACAACGTTACTTACCTCTCCTGCGCTCCGACAGGCCTCAGACCTGTTTGTTGACATCCCAGACGTCAGCTGACGTCATTATGCATAGCGACGCCAGCCTGGCTCACGCGACATCTGGTCCAACATTGAAGATGGCCAAAGTAGCGCACAGGAGTACATCGGAGCCAGGGAGAGGTAAGTAGCATTGTTTTTTATGTTTGAATCCTCCCCTGGGTATCCGAACATTATACTCCGGGGTCTTTTCAGACCCCAGAGTATAATAATCGTTCATGGGTGGTCCTCAATGGGGTATAATACTGTGTGCAGGGGCCACTATGCTGCATAATACTGTGTGCAGGGGCCACGATGGGGCATAATACTGTGTGCAGCGGCCACTACGGGGCATAATACTGTGTGGAGGGGCCACTATGGGGCATAATACTGTGTGCAGGGGCCACTATGGGGAATAATACCGTATAAAGGTGCCACTATGGGGCATAATACTATGTGAAGGGGCCACTATGCTGCATAATACTGTGTGCAGGGGCCACTATGGGGCGGCAGTTCGAGGGGCCCCATGTCAAATATTCGCCTTGGGGCCCAGCCATTCCTAGTTATGCCAATGTGCCTACCCCTGGACTACATTACATTACCTTTATTTTATGTTACACCTTCTTTCTGAATATAGGCTTACATGCACCAAGATGTGCCAAAAATGTGCCAGAACTCTGTCATAAAGACTAAAGATGGTATAAACAAAGACTAGATAGTCTGAAGACATACCAGATTTATCATCCAGCATCAGTCACTGTGATAAATCTGGCACATTTTCAGACTGCCTAAGTTTACAATATCTATTAGTAAATCTGGGCCAATGAGTCTATAACGCTGGTACACAATACTGGAGATACAAGAATCTGATGTCTAAACTGTTTTTCTTTTTTTTTTTCAGAAAATCATTGATTGATGGGAGGCACGTTTATTGCAAGCTTGGATGTTGAGGCTCTATATAGCTCAATTCCTCATTCAATTAGGATTGATGCCATCAGAACATTTTTGGAGATGAGAGGGGTACAATTGAAATCTCACAGCGAGTTTGTTTTGGATCTACTTCATTTCGTACTCATAAAAAATTACTTTTTTAATTACCTTAAATTGTTTAAAAAATTACCTTCCCTGCCGGAGCTCCCAGAGAGAAGACAGGGAAGGTTTATTACCTTCCCTGCCTTCCCAATCGCTGTGTATACAGCGCTCAATGAGCACTGTATACAGCGCTATGGGCACCGCCATCTTGCAGCTGCCCTCTGACCCGGCAGTCATGTGATCCACCGAGTGCAGCATCTACAAGAGGTGCTGGGTCCTACAGGACTCAGATCAGCTCTATAGTATCGTTGAAGTAACATGCAGGAGGCTGTATTCCTCCTGCAACTGGGGCTAAACGTACCAGCCCCAGTTACAGGGGAAATCAACCTCCCCCCCCAAAAAAAAAGTAATCAGATGTCCCCAAAGGTCTATTATGACCTTATGGGAACACAATGTAAAAACAAAAAAATAAAAAAAAAATTCATAGAAAAGTAAAAAAAAAAAAAAAAAAAAAAGGAAATAAAATAATTAATAAAATAAATAAAATAATACGCCAATAAAATGCCCTTGTTACAGGTTATAGCCCCACCCCCAACGACACCATAAAAAATAAAAATTACCATAATGGAGAGGAAAAACTATTTTAGGCTACGGCCACACGTTGCGGAAAAGCAGCTTTTTTTGTTGCAGATTTTGTTGCGGTTTTTTGAGCCAGGAATGGATTGAGCAGAAGGTAGAAGTATAAGAACTTCCTATATATTGCCCATTCCTTTTGTAGCCATTGTTGGCTTTGGCTCAAAAAACCGCAACAAAATCTGCAACAACTGCACTACTTTAACATCATTTTATTACATTGATCAAAACCTGCTAATATTTTGGATATGATCACAAATCAGCATTAATATACTTATTATTTATCCTGGAGATAAGTTACAACTGTGATTCTTAGAGGGGTACATTTGGATAATATTATGTGGCTAATTATGACATGGTCCTGCATATAGGTGAACTTTCCAATAGACATCGTTACTTTTAGCTATGGGCTACCAATGTATGCATTATAGTACCATCTGCTGGTTGTTTCAGGTTACTACAGGATGAGTGCTGCTTCAATCGTTCTATCTCATCCCTATTTTGGTTTTATGAGAAATGTTTTTCTCTCCATGCTCAGACAGGATATGGGAGGATATTACTGTAGATGGAACAGCTTAGTTAACATCTCAGTATTGTATGATTTTTGTGATCTCCTTCTGTCATGATTATGGACCTGCCTGTGAGGTTTACAAGGGTCGCTTAGCAACCTTACGGGTCTGATCGTGTCATATGACATGCTGTCACGGGATTGGTTATCTGACCCTTGTATCTGTCCACCTTCTAACTAGTAGTACAATGTTGTACCGTGTTAGCCATAGAAAGTAGTAGAAGAGTGACGAAATCAGGCGATACCTTTTAGGGTAGGTTCACATATGTCAGTTGCATCAGTATCAGTTTTTTTTGTCCTTTAGTCATTACAACCGATGCCAAAACTGATGAGAAAATGCATCAGTTGTCATCAGGCTTTTTCGCAAATTTCTACTCCAAAACCATCAGTTGTCATAAGTTGTCATCAGTGTTTACCATCAGTTTTTACTATCACTTTTAGGGTGAGTTATAGCTGTTATAGTACAACCCTCTAGGCCCTGCATTTACTGGCATTTCAAGAGTTCTGCAAAAGTGTCATGACGTCCAAAAACCAAACCGTCTAAATCTGTGTGCCAAAAACCAAATATCGTTCCCTCCCTTTTGCCTGGTTGTGTGCCTAAATATCAGTTTATACCCACATATGATATTAAGTACGTTATCCTGGGTACACCAGTGTCATACATGTGGGCATAAACTGCAGTTTGAGTAGTTTATTACTATTTTCTTAATGTAAATGATATGCAGATTTATATGAATCCAACACCTCTAACCTCTCATTGACCAGGCCTGAAAATGCCTTAAAGTGGTATTTCCATCTCTCCAGTTGGTGTTTTTACTACAGTTTCATCCACACTGTGTTGGTTACCTTTACTCTGCTTGTCCCAGACAAGCTTCTCTGTAAATGCTTGTCGAGAAGCCTCCTTAGTAAAGTCAACTGCGTTTTTCTTATAAACATCCATGCTAATGTAGTCAGTCACCCTAGTCCTCATTGTGTCCTTGCATATTTTCCAATATGCTCTGTTTACTTCCTATTACTTCTCCCACCTATTTCTTTGTCTACTTTCAGCAATAAAATTGTCACAGCCCATTATAGTGCATCACACGTATAAAGATAACAGCATTGATGAAAGCTGTGTCACAGTCCTGAGAACTTTCCAGCTGGGTGCTAGTACTATAGTTCTCTCCCAAGAATCGACCAGAATCACAGAAATACACATAGTAGTGCAGTGGCTTGCAAAAGTATTCATACCCCTTGAACTTTTTCACCTTACAACCACAAACAAATCTATTTTATTGAGCTTTTAAGTGATAGACCAACACAAAGTAGCAGATAATTGTGAAGTGGAAGGAAAATGATACATGGTTTTCAAAATTTTAATCAAATAAAAATCAGAAAGTTTGACGTTCAATAGTATTCAGCCCCTCTATATCAATACTTTGTAGAGCCACCTTTTGCTGCAATTACAGCAGCAAGTCTTTTGAGGTATGTCTTTACCAGCTTTGCGCATCCAGAGACAGATTTTTGCCCATTATTCTTTGCAAAATAGATTAAGCTTAGCCAGATTGGATGGAGAGCGTCTGTGACCAGCAATTTTCATGTGTGGCCACAAATGCTCAATGGGATTTAGGTCTGGACTTTGACTGGGCCATTCTAACACATGAATATTCTTTGATCTAAGCCATTCCACTGTAGCTCTGGCTGTATGTTTAGGGTCATTGTCTTGCTGGAAGGTGAATCTCCTTCCCAGTCTCAAGTCTTTTGCAGCCTCCAACAGGTTTTCTTCCAGGATTGCCCTGTATTTAGCTCCATCCATCTTCCCAACAACTCTGAGCAGCTTCCCTGTCCCTGCTGAAGAAAAGCATCCCCACAGCATGATGCTGCCACCACCATGTTTCACAGTGGGGATGGTGTGTTCAGAGTAGCAGTGTTACTTTTCCACCACACATAGCACTTTGCATTTAGGCCAAATAGTTCAATAGGTTGGTCTCATCTGACCAGAGCACCTTCTTCCACATGTTTGCTGTGTCCTCTATATGGCTTGTGGCTAACTGCAAACGGCACTTCTTATGTCTTTCTTTCAACAATAATTTTCTTCTTGCTACTCTTCCATAAAGGCCAGATTTGTGGTGTGCACAACTTATAGTTGTCCTGTGGACAGATTCTCCCACCTGAGCTGTAGATTTCAGCTCCTCCAGAGAGACCATGGGCCTCTTGGCTGCTTCTCTGACCAGTGCTCTCCTTGCTCGATCTGTCAGTTTAGCTGGACGCCCATGTCTTGGTAGGTTTGCAGTTGTAGAATACTTTTTCCATTTTTGGATGATGGATTGAAAAGTGCTTCTTGGTATGCTCAAAGCTTGGGATATGTTTTTATAACCTAACCCTGCTTTAAAAGTCTCCACAACTTTATCAGAACAGATGTATTTACACTGAGACTAAATTACACACAACTGGACTCTATTAAATAATTAAGTGACTTCTGAAGGCAATTGATTGCGCTAGATTTTATTTAGGGGTATTAGAGTAAAGGTGGCTGAATACTTTTGCATGTCCCACTTAAAAATCTCAACAAAATACATTTGTTTGTGGTTGTAAGGTGACAAAATGTGAAAAAGTTCAAGGGGCATGAATACTTTTGCATGCCACTGTAGTTGAGCAAGTACAGTCACCACTGGAGGACAAGTGCCATATCTAATGGAAATAGGTTATAAAAAATGTCAAAGATTATACTGAAGATCTCCCAAACTACACAAAATACAAAACTGAAGGCATTAAAAAATATCCATATATTAAGATGTGCTACAGCTAAAATACAATCATTGAGATATACCCCTTTAATGAGAGCCTATTTTACCTCCTTATTTTAGGTAGCATTAATTGTATTTTCCTTTGCTGTTTGGGGACATATAACTTACTATATAAATTTTTTTTGTGACAAAAAAAATGGAAAATTTTACTTTTTGAAAGGTCTTTGCTATTTATTTATTATGCAGTTGTATAATGAATAATGGTCTACAGCCAAATTGATTCAGACATGAAAACAGTTGATCTCAACTAATTTTGGGATGCTGAGATCGAAAATGATGCTCAAATTTTAAAATTGGCTCTAATTTTCATGATACAGAGGTGCTTTTGATATTTCTCACAGCCTTTAATACAATACTGGGAAAAGTATGCATCATCAGTATTTCATCATCTACTAGAGTTGCATCATCTCAGACTGACCATTAGAAAGATGCCAATAAAGGCAAGGTGATGCAATCCTAATTAAACTTAGGTTCCAGACTTAAACAGTAGAATCTGCTAACATCAGCTATAACCCAGATGACTGGAGGCTATTTATCTATTCATCCAATCTGAGTCTTAAAGCTGTCTTACTGCACAATGGCAATGTGCGGTGACCAGATGGAAGGTAACGCTGCAGTTGGGATTGCGGGGTGCAAACAGCGCAGACTTGTCACGGTCTCTGGGCACGAGGGCGCAGCGCTGGTGCTGTCCCACGTTACCACCACTGGTACCGGTGATGAGGGGGCTGCACAAATGTTGGTGGTGATTGTTCCCCCGGGGCGCTTCCCCTATACTGTGCCGACTGGTGGTGTTTGGGGCGCCCTGATGTTGTCGGTGCAGAGTCAGACACAGAAACGGTTGTAAAGTTGAACTTTTACTTCCATGGGTGTGGAGGCACAAATGCTTAAACAGTTTCTTCAATACAAAACAACGGGGTACGCCTGGTGACACAGCAAAGTCCTGGGGTGCAGGGTAGACTTGATGAAAGGTGTTCCTAGCCCCTTATACTTCAGTGTTACAGCCCTAAGGTGCGTCTGGGCTCCTATTTGGCTCATAGGAGGATGCCCACCATGATACTAGTACATAATATTCCCCACTCACGTTATGTGGTCCTGATAGCTCAGAGTTTCGGGGTGCAATAGTCAGGGTGGCAGGATATTCCACAGGTCTGGCCTTGGCCCCTGGATCCTGTGATACTGGCTATGGAGCACGTGTTCCAGAATGTTCTCTCCACAGTCTCATGCTGACAAGATGATGATGCTTGACTTCCTTCAGGGCGATGGCTAGGCAGACAGGGGACAGGATCTTCTGAATAGCTGGAGTATGTCAGCTCTCCAACCTTCCTGGGCCTGTCTAGGACTTGAGATTCCTGCACTAAACTCACTGCTTTCTTCACAGGACATCACACTTATCTCCTCACCTCCTCCTCCTAACACTCCACACTTCTAACTCCTCACACGCAGGACCTTCCTGCAGGGGTGTTACCATGGGGACCCAGTGATCAGCTGACTCCTCCCCTTTTCCCAGGCAATGTCCTCCCATTGGACATTTGGTTACTATTCAATCCTATGGGAGGTGTAATGCATGTGTGAGGCTCACTAGGTGGCGCTGTGTTGTGTGAGACTCAGGACCCCCTGCTATGTCACACAGGCTATGAAGCAACAGGAAATAATACAATGCACAGAGATCACCCTCAGCCCAGCCATAGCCAGCTCTGGGATGCCACATATGCACTGCCATCAGTTCAAATTGGTTAAGCAGTTCACATGAAGGAAACATATAATAACATGAAACAGCTTTTGAGATGCATGAAATATGATCAACATCTGTGGTGTCTCTGTGGTGACTTGAAGGTGGTTGCGCTAGTGCTTGGTCTCCAGGGTGGATACATAAAGTACTGCTGCTTATTATGTGAATGGGACAGTCCTGCAAGATCAGACCACTACAAGAAAAGAGATTAGCCACTCCGACAATCACTGCAGCCAGGGACTAAAAATGTTATGCATCCAGCGCTCGTTGAACCAACAAAGATTCTGCTACCTCCATTGCACATCAAGCTGGGTCTTATGAAGAACTTCGTAAAGGCGATGAATAAAAATGAAGAGGATTCAAGTATCTCCTATGTAAGTTTCCAAGGTTGAGTGAAGCAAAGATACAGGAAGGAGTTTTTATTGGTCCTCAGATTCGTGCGCTTCTTCAAGATGATGAGTTTCACCGTTTGCTGCGTGGCAAGGAAAAGGCTGCATGGGAAGCATTCTGGTTAGTAGTAATAAAATTTCCTGGAAAACACCAAGGCAGATAATTATAAAGAGTTGGTGAAAAATCTCCCCAAGGCATATAAAAACCTGGGATATAAGATGTCTTTAAAGATTCATTTCTTGCACTCTCATCTAGACTTCTTTGCACCAAACTGTGGAGCGGTGAGCAATGAACATGGTGAGCAATTTCACCAGGAAATTGCGACTATGGAAAAAAGATATCAGGGTAAATGGAACCCATCAATGCTTGCAGACTACTGCTGGACAGTTACCAGAGACAGTCCGATGCCTGAATACAAGAGACGTGTGACAAAGAGCTGAGTAGCCAGTGAATGAGGACTTACGTTGCAGAGTGCAATAACATATTAGCCTAAATATAATTATAATTTGTAAAAGTGCTTAGACATGTCTGTAAATTATAGTTGGATTTTAAACACAGCCAAGTTTCCTCAGAATATATTTCAAAATTTTATGAACAATAAACTTGCACCTACAGTATATGATTGCAGAAGTTACAATTATATATTATAATCTATACAATTTACATAACAGTAAAACGAGAATTCTTCGATATCATAGAAACTAGAGCCAATTGACAGTTTTCCTTGTGATATTAGAATTCAGCACATGAAAATCATTAAGAAATAGCTCATTTTATTTCTGAACCAAACAACTTTTGAAAATTTGTAGACTTGTGTATCCAGAATGTGCAGCCCTTGGTTTTTGTGAGTACCTTTTCGATTATTTGTTATGTAACTGTTCGCACATGATTGGCTAGCACTTTAGCTTTATTTATTGGAGCCCATCATTTGTCTTTTGTGTTTTATTAGAATTGATTTCAAGTGTAACATCCACCAGTTTTTTGATCCCACCCATCTTGATGAATCCACACTTACAGTACATACAGTATACAAAACAAACACAATGCTAACAGTGACCAACTGGGATAGAGGGCCCTGCCTGCAAGGGCTTACAATCTATGAGGGAAGAGGAATAGAGACAGAATGTGAGGGGAGAGGCTGTACAGATGGTGGTATGGTGACAGTAGCGTTATTAGAGGTTGTAGGCCTTCCTGAATAGATGAGTCTTCAGGGCCTTCTTGAAGCTTGTGATTGTGGTGGTCAGTCTTACGTGTCTTGGTAATGAGTTCCAGAGTATGGGGGATGCACAGGAGAAATCTTGGAGATGGTTGTGTGAAGAGCGGATAAGAGCAGAGTGGAATAAGAGGTCTTTGGAGGATCGGAGGTTGTGTGCGGGCAGATAGCGGGAGATTAGGTCGGAGATATATGGAGGGGACAGGTTGTGGATGGCTTTGTATGTCAGCGTTAGCATTTTGAACTCTATTCGCTGGGCAACGGGTAGCCAGTGAAGAGATTGGCAGAGGAGAGCGGCTGATGAAGAATGGGGGGAGAGGTGTATTAAGGGAGCAGCACAGTTTAGGGTGACCTGGGGGGGTGAGAATGTTTGCTGGGAGGCCATGGAGAAGGGTTTTACAGTAATCTAAGCAGGAGATTATGAGGGCATGGACTAGCATCTTTGTAGTTTCAGGAGTGAGGAAGGAGTGGATTAGATGGATGTTCTTGAGTTGGAGGCGGCAGGAGGTGTTGAGGGTTTGGATGTGCAACTTGAAAGATAGGTCAGAGTCCAAGGTTTTCCCAAGGCAACAGACCCGTGGGACTGGGGTAAGTGTGGTTCCATTAACTTTGATAGATGGGTCAGGTAGAGGGGCCATGCAAGGTGGGGTGAAGATAATGAACTCAGTTTTCTCCATGTTGAGTTTGAGAAAGCAGGAGGAGAGAAAGGAGACTACAGCTGCTAGACACTCTGGGACTCTGAACAATAGAGAGGTAATGTCTGGTCCAGAGAGATATATTTGAGTGTCTTCAGCATAGCAATGGTATTGCAAACCATGAGATTCTATGAGTAGGCCAAGGCTAAGGGTGTAGATGGAGAACAGGAGGGGTCCTAGGACGGAGCCTTGGGGGGCACCTACAGAAAGAGGGCGTGGCGAGGAGGTGGTGTGCGAGTGGGAGATGCTAAATGTGCGGTTGGTGAGGTATGAGGAAATCCAGGAAAGGGCCAGGTCTGTGATGCCAAGGGATGAGAGCGTTTCTAACAAGAGGGAGTGGTCGAATGTGTCAAAGGCAGAGGAGAGGTCAAGGAGGAGGAGGACAGAGTAGTGATGCTTGGTATTGGCAGTTAGTAAGTCTTTGTGACATTGGTTAGGACAGTTTCTGTGGAATGGTGGGGTCTGAAGCCTGACTGTTGTCTGTCAAAGAGTAAGTTGGACGAGAGGTAGGAGGATAGTTCAGAGTGGATGTGTTGTTCAAGCAATTTAGAGGCGTACGGGAGCAGTGAGATGGTGTGATAGTTGGCTGGAGAGGATGGGTCGAGGGATGGTTTTTTAATTATAGGTGTGACAGTAGCATGTTTGAAGGTGGAAGGAAAGGATCCTCTGGTTAGGGATAGGTTGAAGAGATGGGTTAGGGCAGGAATAAAGACTTCAGTGAGGTTGGGGATGAGATGTGACTGGATCGGGTCAAGCGCGCAGGAGGTGAGGTGTGATTTAGAGATTAGGGTGGAGAGCTTTTTATCAGTGACAGTGGAGAAACAGGTTAAAGATGAAGAGCACCGAGCAGTTGGGTAGAGTGGTTGTTGGGGGTGTAGGGTGATGATGTCTCTAATTATGTCAATTTTGCTTTTGAAGTAAGAGGCAAAGTCGTCAGCTGAGATAAGTGATGTCAGAGGGGGCACAGGAGGGCGGAGAAGGGAGTGGAAGGTAGTGAATAGCTGTTTGGGGTTGCAGGTAGGGCAGATATTAGTGTGGTGAAGTAGACCTGCTTTGCAGATGTGAGTTCGTTCTTGAATGTGAGAACTGCTTTATATCTGATGAAGTCCTCCTGGGAGTGGCTTTTCTTCCAGAGGCGTTCTGCAATCCGTGAGGTACATCTCAGTTTTTTAGTCAGGTCAGTTTGCCAGGGTTGCCTATTGATCGGTCAGGCTCTGGTGTTTGTGAAGGGGGCCACAGAGTCAAGGGCTAAAGTAATGGTGGTATTGTAGAAGTCAGCAGCAGCATCTGCGTCCTGGAGTGAGGATATGTCTGTGAGTGGTAGGAGAGAGTCTGAGAGCATGCAGATGTCAAGGCGATTAAGGTTCCTGTTGGGGCGTGTTGGTTTAGGGGTTGGGGGGTCAGCAAGTTGTGGTCAGAGAGCATGGATAGAGAGTTAGAGAGGCTGCATAGAGAGCAGAGACGGGTGAATATGAGGTTCAGTGTGGGTGGCAGAGGAGGAACATTGAGAGAGACCAAAGGAGGCAGTGAGGGACAGGAGACTGGAAGCAGAGGGGTGGTTTGTGTTAATGGGGATGTTGAAATCACCCATGATGATGGTGGGGATGTCAGTGGATAGGAAGTGCATTAGCCAGGTGGTGAAGTGGTCGATAAAGGCAGCGGTAGGTCCTGGCGGTCGATATATGACGGCCAGTTGGAGGTTTGTGGGTGAGTAAATACGAACAGAGTGCACTTCAGAGGAGGGGAGGGTGAGAGCAGGTAGCGGTTGGATTGGGGTGAAGGAGCAATTGTCAGACAGGAGTATGCCTACATCGCCACCAGGTTTATTGTTGGGGCGGGGAGTGTGAGAGAATTGCAGGCATCCATAGGAGAGGGCAGCAGGGGAGGTAGTGTCTGAGGGTGTTAGCCATGTTTCTGTGATACCAAGAAATGAAAATTCATGAGAAATGAATAGGTCGTGGATGTGGTCAAGTTTATTGCGTATGGAACGAGCATTCCATAGTGAACCGGAGAGGATGGGGGGAGGGGCAGGAGCAAGTGAGATAGTTGTAAGATTTAGGGGGTTCCGTGCGCTGATGCCAGTTGAGTGGAAGGAGCCAACAGTAGGGATTTGCTTGAGTGGTCTAGGATTGGGAGATATGTCGCCAGAAGTAAGGAGAAGCAGGGAGAGGGATAGCAGGTGTAGGTAGGAGAGAGTGTGGAGAGGTTGTGTGTTTCTGGGGTGGAAATCTTGCAGGTAGCTCTTGTGAGTAGCTGTGCAGAGAAGGTCAGATGGTGGGGTAGAATAAATGGAGAGATAAAGATTTTATTACTGACAAGTGTGATGTGGGGTGGAAGAGACGTTTTTACAAATGTGGGAAGAACAACAGGGATTAACGTGAGAAGCATTTCTGTTTGACAATAGTTTGTTTTGTTTTTGTGGGTTATGTTACCTTCTGTTCCAATTCTGGCCTAATTCTGGTCTGTACACTTAGAGTTTGCACTTTGAGGATGCACTGACCTGGGTCAACACTGATCCATGCACTCACGTTTATACTAGCTAGAAATACATTTGTATTATGAGTATCAGGTGTGAATAGGAGTGTGGAAATATGGAAATAGAATCAGAGACTGCAGGGAAAGATCAGGAGAGAAAAAGGGGGAGAATACAGCAGGGGGATACAGACAGCGACTTCAAATATAATATAATTACAACAAAGTGGACAGTATCATACCAACAGAAATGATAATAACAGCAAGCAGAGGTGTAGTTATGACTGAAGAAGCAGTGTTTCAGTGTCTGAGTCCAGATGGAAGGGACATACCAACAGAACTGATAATAACAGCAAGCAGAGGTATAGTTATGACTGAAGAAGCAGTGTTTCAGTGCCTGAGTCCAGATGGAAGAGACATACCTGTGAATTGAGGATGGAGGACAAGGGTCAGATGACAATGAAGTATGCTTGATGACATAGTATATTACATTCTGGCCTAATTCTGGTCTGTACACTTAGAGTTTTCACTTTGATGATGCACTGACCTTCACACTTGTGTCGTAATGTCCATTGTTCTAGTCCGTCAGAGGACTTGTTTGTCCAGCGATTTTAGCTGGACACTACAACAGAGTCTCCAATGCAGATGTGAACCCAGTCTTAACCATGGTAAGGACATAAGACGTGTTATACTATAAATATGTCTCTGTTTCCACGATTATACCATTTGGGGTCTTACCAGAGGCATAGCTAAGGGTTCAGCAGAGGGAGGGCATTTAAGTGCCTAACACACAGTATAAAGGTGACAGGTGACTTCTCTCACTGTAATCGCTCACATTTCCCTCTATTCCATCTGGGCTAGACTGCCATAATGACAATGCATCCTGTATACTGACTTGTTGTGGAAACACTTATGGTCTTCCATATATGATATATCCTATGTGGGTTTTCCTCCTTCATATTGAGGGTTAACAAGGAAAGGCAAGGGTACAGAGTAATGTGGGTCTCTATTCAATAAAGTTCTAATGCATTTCCAAGCTTTATTGGACATGGATAAAAGTGGTTTAGAGCCTATGTCATCTGGAAGTGACACATGGATAGGGGTATGTAAAACAAAGTGTAAGGAGTAGTGATATATGTAGCTATAAATCATTGATTATGATGTTAATCTGTTTTTCCTTAGTCCTAACAGCAGCACAATAAGGGGTATTCCTGCCCCTGTGTGTTGGTAGGACAGTTGGAACTTTTAATTAACATAAATTATGCATGACTACGCTACCCTATAAGAGGGCAAAGGGACCTGCCCCCCTTGTGTAAGTTATAAAGTAAAAATTTCTAAGTTTAGGGAGGGAAGCTTGTGCTGCTGTTAGGACTAAGGGAAAACAGATTAACATCATAATCAACGATTCTGTTACGTCCTACAGCAGCACAATATGGGGATATAGCACGTAATTCCCTTAGGGAGGGTTTCCAGGCTCTACAACACCTAGGACTGACTGTCTAAAGGCAGTCGCCTCAGAACTCTGAACATCTAGTCGACAATGTTAGGTGAGATGACCAAGAAGCAGCTCTACAGATCTGATACAGCAGTAAGGTCCGGTTCTCAGCCCAAGAGGTTGATACAGCTCTGGTTGAATGGGCTGTACAAAATTCAGGTGGAGCTAACCCCGGAGCAAAAAAAGAGACCTCGATTGCCTCCTTGATCCACCTAGACAAGGTAGGTTTGGAAGCCCTGAGACCTTTGTCTCTACCATACACGTTGACAAGGAGATTCTCAGCTCTCCTAAAGGAACGTGTACGCAAGAGGCAAATCTGGAGACATCTCACAACAACTAGTGTGTGAAGTTTTTTTTTTTTTTCTCCTCTTCAGAGGAAGGGGCTGGAAAAAACACGGGTAAAGACTAAGGTTAATATAGGCACGGGAAGGCACCTTAGGGTTAAACCCAAGAAGAAACCTAAGTAGGACCCTATCCGCAAAAAATGATATATAAGGTTCCTTGGAAGAAAAAGCCTTGAGTATACTCACCCTTTTGGCTGAAGTGATGGCTAATAGGTGGTTTTAAAGGCAAGAAATTTAAGATCTACATCCTCCAAAGGTTCAAAAAGGAGGACCACAAAGACCTGAAAGAACAGTCGAGAGATCCCACTGGGGAACCGGAGCTGAGACCACCAGTCTAAGTTTGGTAGCGCCTTTAAGGAACCCAGCAATAAGGGAATCCTGGGACAATCGTCTGCCTAAACAGGCAGATAAGACTGAAACCTGTACCCTCAGTGTAGCAGGAGAAAGGCCTGAATCCTAGCCGAGTTGAAGAAAAACCCCAATTTCTGCCGTAGTAGGGTTTGAACTATCAACTCCTTTTCTGGAGCACCACTGCTTGAAGATGTTACCTAGCCTATGGTAGCTTTTCTTGGTAGACTCTGCTCTGGCACAGAAAAGGGTCTTCAAGACGGCTTCTGACAGTACACTAAATCTCCGTAGGGACTGGTCAACCTCCAGGCTGTCAGGTTGAATCTCCTCAGATCCTGGTACTTCTGAGTTCCTTGGGAAACCAGGTTCTGGGTGGGGGAAGCCTCCAATATGTCCCTCGACTCATGTACATGAGCTGGGCAAACCAAGTCCTTTTTTGGCCAGAATGGTATGATGGCTATCACAGAGACTTGGTCCTGTCTGACTTTCATCACTACTTTTGGTATCATGGAAAGTGGAGGGAAGATGTATGCCAGCCTGAACCTCCAAGGGATGGACAGGGCATCCACTGCCAAGGGATAGTCCTCCTGATACAGAGAGCAGAACGTCTCTACCTTGGCGTTGAGTCTGGTCATGAAGTCTACTTCTGGGAGACCCCACTTCAGGGTAATCTGATGGAATACATCTGGATTGACAGACCATTCTCCTGATACGACAAGACCCTGACTCAACTGATCCGCTACTATGTTCAGGGAACCTTTGATGTGAACTGCGGATAAGTGGGTCAGATTTTCCTCTTCCCAGGTAAAAATCAGATCGGTCTCTCTGAGGAGAGACAATGATCTGGTGCCTCCCTGTCTGTTCAGGAACATTACGGTCGTCATGCTGTCTCACAGAACCTTGACCACTCTCCCTCCGAGGAGAGGAGAAAAATGAAATAGTGCCAGGTATATGGCTCTGAGCTCCTTCCAATTGGAAGAGGTCTTTTCTTCTAGACTGCTCCAAACTCCTTGTCCAGTGCTCTTGTACAGATGGGCTTCCCATTCTGAGAGGGATGCATCGGTAGTAAACAGGGTCCAACAAGGTTGGACCGTGGACATTCCGTCTTTCAGGTGTATCCACCATCTGAAGGGAAAGACAGGTACTGGGAGATAGCTGGATCTTCTTGTCGAGACCGAGAGGAGTACGTTTCCAGGCTTTTAGTACATCCATCTGGAGAGGACGAAAATGCCATAAAGCCCAAGGGACTGCAATGGCTGAGGATGGCCTCAGGCCTAGGCCTCTCATGGATGTTCTGATGGATACCAGGCGTGTCCTGAAAAGAAACCAGACTGCTTTGATCAATCTTTCCTTGCAGGTGTTAAGGAAATCTCCATGCGGTCTGAGTCCAACAGATACCCCAGGAACTTAATGCGGGTAGAGGGAACTACTTCTGACTTCTACCAATTTATTCGCCAACCCAAGCTCTGGAGAAGGGAATGGCTATCAGTAACTGCTGGAACAAAACAGATTCTGACTGGGCTTTTATTAGCCAGTTGTCCAGGTATGGCACTACAAAAAGGCCCTGAAGCCTGAGAGAGGTGGCTATAGGAGCCACAACTTTGGTGAAGGTATGAGGAGCTGAAGTGATGCCAAGGCAGGGCTGCAAACTGAAGATGCTTCCTGTGCGGAGGATATATTGGGACATGCATATAGGCATCCTTTTAGATCTAAGGTGATGAAAAACATTGACCTGTTGAAAAAGGATGTAACGGATTTTACGGTCTCCATACGAAAATGTTTTTTCTTTATGAAGCGATTCAGATATCTTAAGTCTATAATCATTCTCCAGCTGCCTGATGGTTCTGGCACCAGAACTGGGGAGTAGACACCGAATCCTTCCTTCAAGGAGGGAACTCTTCCAAAGCCCCCTTGCGGATGTAATCGTGAATGGAGCATTCCAATATATCCTACTGAGCCGCAGGAAGGGAGCGGGTTATGACGAATCGATCCTGAGGCGGCTGAAAGACTCGATCGCACAACCTCGCTGCACAATCTGCAAGACCCAAGGGTCCTGAATTTTTTCCTGCCAGACAGTGTAAAAGTGAGAAAACCGACCTCCGACAGGAGTCTCGGCCACAGGAAGAAGGCAGTCGATGTCAAGCTAAGCTTCTTTTTGTCCTCATCCTTGGGGAACCTTCGTCCAGAACCCCTAGGCTGACCTCTAGGACTTCTCTGGAACTGAGGTCTGGGTTGAGGCTGGTAACCTCTACCCCGGCCGGAAGGTCTTGCTCTGCCTCTAAAGGCCTGAGGCAGAGTCTTACCCTTTTAAGGTCTTCCATAATCTCATCCAGGCTTCTGCCAAAGCTTACCCGGCTCAAAGGGTAGAGAACAAAGGTTGAAATTGAAGGCATTATCCGCTCTCCAGGGTTTTAACCATAGCGGCCTTCTAGTTGCCATAGAAAGGGCCAAAGATTTGGCTGCCAGCCTTAAATGATGTTGGGAGGCTTCGGCTAAATAATCTGCTGACAAGGAAACCGAACTAAAAAAAGCTAGGAGATCTGGAGACTCCAGAGTCGATGTCAGCACGTAATTTGCTTGAGACTTCATTAGAGGCAATAGCCACGGAAGTCTGACCGGAGGTCAGAGAATAAACCTTCCTAAAGGTACTCTCTTTGTGTCTATCCATGGGGTCCTGGAGGTTAGAACCATCATCCACTGGGACCACTTGGCCACTGCCGTTTCCACTTTAGGTGGGAGGCCCCACCAATCCCGCTGAGCCTCCAGAATAGAGAACAAGGTTCTAAATCTTCTGGAATATATGGGAGCTCTTTCTGGATGATTCCATTCCACAAGCATGAGTCTTTCCAGTGACTCGTCCACTTGGAAGGCCCTAGGCCCCTGGAGATGGAACAGGAGGCTTCCCCGTCAACATCACAGTCCCTTGACCAGATGGACTTCAGCAGCCTATTTATCTTCTCAGGATGAAGGTATCATCAGATGAAAGCGTTTCATCAATCACCTGGAAATCTTCAATAGCTTCACAGTGTGTCACAATGCATACAAACTAGATTTTTTTTTTTTTTTTCAAACTCCTTGCAGGATTTGAACCCAGTACTCTAGTACTGCAAGGGTGCAGTGCTAACCACTAAGCCACTGCGCTGCCCAGGGCTGCAGCAGCATGAACAGTAATCTAGGTGGAGTACTGAGGCCTTCCTCACTAAGAGACAAGCCATCTCCTGCACTGAGATGAAGGCTTCTATAGGAGGGGGAGGAGGAATGAGCAAGTAGTGCTCACAAAAACCTTCCCCCCACAAATCTTTCAAAGCTTAATTCCTTGTACAGAGAATTAAACTAAAAATATACAGAACGATGCCAGAAAAGAGGCTCAGCAAATATAAACTTGCAAAAGGAGGAAACTAAGCCGCAAAAAGTCCGACCGAGAATTCAGTTCCTGGAAAACTGGAACACAAACAAAGGTTCCGGAGGACCAAAATGACTGACGTCACTTCTGGCGGCTGCAGAGCTTGTAAGGTTAGTGAAACGGTAATGCCCCAAATCAAGGCCGCAAAAGTGGCCTGCACTACAGGACTTTAAACATGCAGCATGCAACCACCGCTGTATGTACTACTGAAATCAACCTTTTCAAAGCAAAGGTTGCAAGCTTGGCTAAGCACAAAAAAAGGTAAGTGAAACGGCAATGCTCCACCTCAAGGCCACACAAGTGGCCTGCATACCGGCCTTTGAACATGCAGCATGCAACTACAGCTGCATGAACTTCTGAAATCAACCTTTTCAGAGCGAAGGTTGAAAGCTTGGCTAGCACAAAAAAACTGCCTAAATAAAACCCCCCTTCTTTTCCACAGAAGAGAAGAGAGGTGTAAAGATGACTCCCCAAAGGAAGTTAACAAACTTTAGGGGAAAAACAAAACATGGTAGGAAAAAAAAACCTCCCTCTACCTGTCCCACCACACAGGACAGAAAAAAACACAAGGGGGGAGGTCCCTTTGCCCTCTTATAGGGTAGCGTAGTCATGCATAATTTATATTAATTAAAAGTTCCACCTGTCCTACCAACACACAGGGGCAGGAATACCCCATATTGTGCGTAAGGGAATATAATTTTGTAAGACTTTAAAGATTGTGTGCAGTCTGCCATAATGCGCAACAGACATGGTATATTGTAGAATAAAACTGTATTTATCTCAAATGGGATGTGTGCATTTACAATAACAGCAAACATTTACAGCACTACCGTTTACACTTATGATATACAAGATTTGGAATATATACAGGGTTAACATGAGAGTATATGTATGGGGGTGGAGGTGAGGAATGGGGTACAGTTTTAGGGCAATTTCAGGTCATGACCCCATAGCTTTTCCAGGCTTACCTTGCTCCCTGCCATTGTTTGTGCCATTGTATGTTTTGATGGCGGTATGTACAAACGATCTTTTGTATTTTGTATCAGTCCTACAGCGTAGTAGAATTAGGCGTCCTTTAAATCTGCTGCTTTGTGACGTGATTGTGTTATGCATAGGGTGCTTTAAGTTCTTCTTGATGGCAACTGGTTTTCCCTACAGTCTCTCCTCCAATGTCCATGTGAAGGTGGGTAGTCAGGTGCCCGTCACCTCACTAGCTCTCATTACTAGTTTCTCCAGTTTCTCCTTGATGGCATATCCCCTTCTGACTGTGTAGAAGATGGTGACTGCTAAGCCTGTTTGATAGACGGTCTCCCATATGTTGCTTCCAACATTGAAAGAGTGTAGCTTACTCATAAGGTATAGCTTGCTGTTCCCCTTGTTATATATAGACTCTACCTTCTTGTCCCAGTCCAGCTTGTGGTCAATATGGACTCCCAGGAATTTGTAGGTGTCCACCCTCTCTATCTCGTGTCCCTTGATCATCAGTGGCTGCACTGCTTTATTCTTCCCAAATGTTATTATCCTCTCCTTAGTTTTTGAGGCATTAAGTTGGAGTCCATTTATTTTGCTCCAATCCATGAACCTGAACATACAGGTGCATCTCAATAAATTAGAATGTTTATTTATTTCAGTAATTAAATTAAAAAAGTGACCTCCTATATTTTCTAGATTCTTTACACACAGAGTGTTCTATTTCAAGTGTTTTATTTCTGTAAATGTTGATTATGGATTACAGGTAATGAAAACCAAAATCTAAGAAAATTAGAATATTGTAAAAAAGTTCAGTATTGTAAATTCAGTGTGTCACCTGCCAAGGTTTCCTAAGCCTTTAAATGGTCCCTCAGTCTGGTTCAGTAGGACACATAGCAATGGAAGACTGCTGATTATGAACTAAATTACTGAATCACTGAAATGAATGAACGTTTCAAAAATATTCTAATTTATTGAGATGCACCAGTAGTATCCCTATATTTAGCTTTGTTATTGCAGCATCCCAGAATGCTACTGCTTTAATTGTTTGTCTCTTGTGCCTCTGGGTTATGTTGGTATATCCCGTCCTCTATATTCTATGTTCTGTGTGTTGTATATACATTGTTTTGCAACTTTTCTCTTATTGTTTTTCCTCTGTGGTTCCGCCCCAGTGTTCAAACATTTCCCTTGGTACAGCTCTGGCCTATCACAGGCCGCTGGGTGGGGTTTTAGGAGACTTTCTGTCTCCCTGCCGACCATTGGGGTTCAGTCTTTCCTTAGTATGCAGAAGCTGCAGGTTGCAGAGAACTCACTACAAGCCAGCACTGAGACTGGACTTGAGCGGCCGTCCATAAAGCCTCTAGGAGGAGAATTCTTCCAAAGGCTCATCTGGAGACAGCCCTGAGAAAGGGAGTTTGGCTGTCAGGAGTTTGGACTCTGTGCCAGGAGAAGCAGTGGAGTTCCATGACAGGATGAGCTGACTCAGCACCTTATCTAAAGGTTACCAGATCCCTGTCAGAACTACACTGCACTACAGTCCCCAGTATCTACAGCTGGGAATGGCGCATGAGAGGAGTTATAGTTGGAGTGGAGTTATCCTTAGAACCTTAAACATCTCTGGGCACCCTCCTAAGACCAAGGCTGGAGAGTTGGACAGTGAAGAACTACTACCCCCATTCTGGAAGCTACTTGTTCTTACCTATTCAGTTGCTGAGTAAAGCGTTATCCTGTTCCACTGCACATCTGGCTGCCTGAGTTGTTTCTGCTTTACCATCAGGGCCCTTCCGACTTCCATCACACCGGCTCACAGTACAGAGGTCCCCTCTCCAACTGGAAGTTCCCTGGGGAAAACTACTACCACCACCATCAGGAGGTGCTGCAGGACCCCCCTCAGCGGTGTCTGGCCCAGGAGCAGAGCTGGGGAGCGTGCTTGAGTGTGCTCGGCCTAGCTGGTGGCACGTCATCCGCCACTAATACTCCCATTCTCCAATTTTTTTTTTTTTTCTTTTCAGCGTCCTGCTCCAATTCCTGCCTCCCATTGAAAAAATTAATTATTCTTTTAAATTCACATGTGGTCTTTCCCATGTAATCAAGTGGGCAGTCACATTGGGCTACATACACTACCCCCTTATTTTACAGTTAATAAATTCCTTCAAAGGAAAAACCTCTTCTCTAGATGAACATACAATGGACTTAGTTTTGCGCATTTGCATTGTGCATGTACACCATTATACCAACTAAAGACTGAGCATGAGTGCACAAGCTCATGTAGTCCGTATGACATAAGCATTGTAAGGTCCACCTACCACTGTGAATTGGCTGAGAGGCTGTCAGATGTTGCTGTCATGTGGGACCAACTGGAAAGCTCCTCATATCTACCAATCATCCATGTATCACCCGAGCACCGGCCATGCTTCAGCGGCCCCATTCATTCAATGAATAGGAGTTGCGGAAGCGCGGCCGCAAAATTGGACAGGAATAGGCTCTGTCCTGAGTTTTGCAGCCCAGACTGTCAGTCCTAACACGGAACCGTGTAATACACGGTCATGTGCGTGGGCCAGCAGAGATGAATGGTTCAGCGTGCTATCTGGGATAACACACTGAACTAGCAAGGTCGTGTGCAAGGGGCCTTACTCTCTCTTTTTTTCCTTTTCCTCTACAACCTCACTTTCTCTTCTTTAGCCTGCTCCCATTAGCTTTCCATAACTTTTTTATTGACGTTTAGGCTAATGCGAATATATAGGAATTGGAAGTGGGGTTTCCTGAAATATTTCCTGCTCTCCATGAAATTTTCATTAGAATTTTGATTATTCTCAATGTAACTCTTTTTAATTTCATTTCATATGTGTAGACAATTAATGTAGAAAACTGCATTCTATATATGTGTCAATATGTTTTAGGGGTTTGAAACTTTAAAGCCATTTGTTTCCAGAGTTTTGCTATTGGCCACAGATGATACAGCCACATCCTCTTCTGTAAATGTTGGGCTAGGTATACTTATAGTTCAGGGGATAATTTAGGGGGCTCTGCTGTGGATGAGATGCCATGTAGAGACTGAATCATAGTGGCATGGAGCAAATAAAAATGTGTAGTAGTCTATAAAGTTCATATGTCTAGTAGGATGGATATGCATTCAACCAGGGAATGGGAAGGGGCAAAACTGAAGGGAATAAGTATTTTATACATTTCCATAACCATCAATGCTATATTTCTCTAAAAAGGCTTCTAAGCTATGACTGCTGTGCCCAGCTACTGGGGTAGAATATTCCACACATTCACAGTCCTTACAGTGAAGAAGCCTTGTTGCCTCTGGAGATTAAACCTTTTTTTGTCCAGATGGAGGAAGTGCGCCCTTTTCTTTTGAGGGAATTAATACACGGAACAGCTTTTCCCCATATTTCTTGTATGGACCATTTATAGATTTATTCAGGTTTATCATATCTCTGTAATTGGATTGAAAATTGGTTAATGGATTGTATCCAAACTATGTTTTGCAAGCCAATGGACCTGATTTTGCCCATTAAACGTCTATGAGGTACAGTGTCAAACGCCTTTGCAAAGTCCAGGAACACAATATCCACAGCCTCCCCTCTGTCCAGACTTCTACTCACCTCTTTATAAAAACAAATCAGGTTAGTCTGACAATTTCTATCCTTAGTAAAACCATGCTGTCTGTCATTTATAATATTATGTACAGTCGACATATTCCGGTATATAGTCACACTATATAGCCACGTTATATAGTCAGGCTAGTCTGACAACTTCTATCCTTAATAAAACCATGCGGTCTGTCATTTAATAATAATAATAATAATAATAGTCCTTTAATAGTCCCACAGTGGGGAAATTCAGTGTGTTACAGCAGCAAAGATAAGATAAGCAGATACAAATACAAATACAACATGTACAGGAATGTTCCAAGGTAAGAGGCATTACATTAATAGCAGACAGACAGATAGGACGTAGCGGGGGGGGGGGGGGATTTAACAGGCAGAGAGATATTTCAGTTCTCTGTATGTAATGATCTCCGCTTAGGTCGGTGTTGGTTGTACAGCCTAACCGCGGTGGGGAGGAAAGACTTCCGATAGCGCTCCTTCTCACACCTAGGGTGGAGCAGTCGGTCACTGACAGAACTGCTCAGCGCGATCACGGTCTCATGCATGGGATGGGACTTCTTCTCCCGCATGGAGCTCACCACGGACAGTATCCTTCTGTTACCCACCACCTGCACTGGGTCCAGTGGGCTCCCCAGGACAGAGCTGGCCCTTCTAATCTATAATATTATGTACAGTTACATACTCCTGTATATAGTCTCTTAAGACTCCTCAAACTAGTCTGTAATTACCTGGTAAAGAAAATAAATTTGGCACACTGTCAGCGTGCCTGCCAGTTGCAAGTGATAAAGAATTGACTTTATAAAAAAGACACCAAAAGGTATCCCTTTATGGGAGCAGATGTGACACCAAAATGGTGCTGGTATATGAAGAAGCAATGACACAGAATTTTTGAGCTACGGATGTTTTTTTCATATAATTTTTTTTTTTTTTATGCCAACACTGTGGCACCAAGTTTGGAATAGTATAATGTGATGGACCAGGCCACAGAACGTCTGGCTGAATGGTGGTAGATGTGGCAACATTAGTGGCAGTACAGTATGGAATAATGTAATGGATTAGGTCTCAGGACATGTGAGTGGTGGCAGTGGTGGTAACTGTGACAACAAGTGCCAGGACAGTATGGAATAATGTGATGGACCAGGCTGCAGAAAATTATATCTGGAGGTGTGGGAAAATCCTCATGGAACCATGCCTGATTCATTTTGATAAAAGTAATTTTGTTCACACTTGTGGTGGATAGTTTGGTCCATCTAGGTGTTAGAACTCCTTTGGCAGCACCGAGCACGCTCTTAGCAATTATGCTTGAGGTTGAACAAGAACTCCCATGACAAATTGGCCCAACTCCTTCCACTGCTTTAACTTTTTAGCCCAGAATTCCAATTCTAAATCGGTCCAGAGAGGAGGAACCAGAGGAGGTGGATCAACCCTGCATGGTGTTGGGACTGGGCCTGCACAAATGGGGTGGTACTAGCACCTGGCCTTGTTGCTTTTCTGGATTGTGGCTGTTGCTGCTCAAAACGTTGACCCAATGGACTGTAAAAGCTATATATTGTCCTTGTGCATAATTGCTGCTCCACGTGTTGACGATGGCATGCACCTTTCTCCACACTGACATATCCAAGGAAAAGCCCACATTCTTCATCACATGGCAATATGTGTTGAATATAGAGAAATAATAGTGACTAGGTATCCTCCAATGAGGCTGAGAGCATGCCATCTGTTGGTGAAATGCAGTGGAATCCAACAAGTGGTACGGCAGTGACTGCACCTCTAGCAACCAGGTGCGAGTTAAGCTGCAGTACTGCCGGGTGACTGGGCACATATTACTGTTTCCTGGACACACATTCCCTTATGGATTACAGACATTGGCATGTTGTTTCCTGGTGTCTCATTTACAAGCCTGTGGGCTTGTTCAGGTGGTGGCATTATATGTTTTGATGTAAGGTGCTTTCATCATATTCATTGATAGGAAGGTGGCAAGATCTCCTTTGTTTTCTCCTGGCATGCCAACAAAATGAAAAAGTTACATCTTCTTCTCCTGTTCTCCAGTCTGGCAATGAGTTACTGAATTTGTTAATTTGTTGTCTGGAGGTTGCTTGTGTATTTGACACAGTATCCCTGCATTTGCTTTGCATGTAGAACTTTGTACTGGGTGAATATACTTTGGTGAATATATTATACTGTGTATGTCGGCCACTGTGGAGCATTATACTAGGGGGACCTATCGGGAAACTATTATACTGTGTGGGGGCCACTGTGGAGCATATTATACTGTGTGGGGCCACTGTGGAGCATAGTATACAGTCATGGCCAAAAGTTTTGAGAATGATACAAATATTAATTTTTACAAAGTCTACTGCTTCAGTTTTTCTAATGGCAATTTGCATATACTCCAGAATGTTATAAAGAGTGATCAGCTTAACAGCAATTACTTGCAAAGTCAATATTTGCCTAGAAAATGAACTTTATCCCCCAAAACACATTTCAACATCATTGCAGCCCTGCCTTAAAAGGACCACCTAACATCGTTTCAGTGATTGCTCCATTAACACAGGTGTGGGTGTTGATGAGGACAGGGCTGGAGATCAATCTGTCATGATTAAGTAAGAATGACACCACTGGACACTTTAAAAGGAGGCTGGTGCTTGCCATCATTGTTTCTCTTCTGTTAACCATGGTTATCTCTAAAGAAACACGTGCAGTCATCATTGCACTGCACAAAAATGGCCTAACTGGGAAGAGTATTGCAGCTAGAAAGATTGCACCTCAGTCAACAATCTATCGCATCATCAAGAACTTCAAGGAGAGAGGTTCCATTGGTGCCAAAAAGGCTCCAGGGCGCCCAAGAAAGACCAGCAAGCGGCAGGACCGTCTCTTAAAAGTGTTTCAGCTGCGGGATCGGGCTACCAGCAGTGCAGAGCTTGCTGAGGAATGGCAGCAGGCAGGTGTGAGTGCATCTGCACGCACTGTGAGGCGGAGACTCTTGGAGCAAGGCCTGGTCTCAAGGAGGGCAGCAAAGAAGCCACTTCTCTCCAGAAAAAACATCAGGGACAGACTGATATTCTGCAAAAGGTACAGGGAGTGGACTGCTGAGGACTGGGGTAAAGTCATTTTCTCTGATGAATCCCCTTTTCGATTGTTTGGAACATCTGGAAAACAGCTTATTCGGAGAAGAAGAGGTGAGCGCTACCACCAGTCTTGTCTCATGCCAACTGTAAAGCATCCTGAAACCATTCATGTGTGGGGTTGCTTCTCAGCCAAGGGAATCGGCTCTCTCACAGTCTTGCCTAAAAACACAGCCATGAATAAAGAATGGTACCAGAATGTCCTCCAAGAGCAACTTCTCCCAACCGTCCAAGAGCAGTTTGGCGCTCAACAATGCTTTTTCCAGCATGATGGAGCACCTTGCCATAAAGCAAAGGTGATAACTAAATGGCTCAGGGAACAAAACATAGAGATTTTGGGTCCATGGCCTGGAAACTCCCCAGATCTTAATCCCATTGAGAACTTGTGGTCAATCATCAAGAGACGGGTGGACAAACAAAAACCAACAAATTCAGACAAAATTAAAGCATTGATTCTGCAAGAATGGACTGCTATCAGTCAGGATTTGGTCCAGAAGTTGATTGAGAGCATGCCAGGGAGAATTGCAGAGGTCCTGAAGAAGAAGGGTCAACACTGCAAATATTGACTTGCTGCATTAACTCATTCTAACTGTCAATATAAGCTTCTGTTACTCATAATATGAATGCAATTATATTTCTGTATGTGATAAAAACATCTGACAAACACACAAAAACCAGAGGGCAGCAGATCATGTGAAAATATAATATTTGTGTCATTCTCAAAACTTTTGGCCATGACTGTACTATGTGTAGCCACTGTAGAGCTTTATACTGTGGGGGCTTTAGGGAGTATATCATACTGTGGAGGGTAAGGACTCTGGTGAGCATATTATACTGTGTGGAACATTATATTGTGTGGGTAGCATTACATATACTGTGTGGGGGCCACAAGACAGGGAACTGTAAGATACATCAGGGAGAAGGGGGCCCTAAAATTTTGCTAGTATTAGGCCTTAAAATTCTTGATGGCAGCCCTGAGTGCTATGTCTGCGTCACAGCCTCCTTACTAAAATCTTGCACATGCGTGAAGTTCTCTATGGTCGTGTTATTCCCCATACAGTACTGTGTATGAATCGACCATGGAGCTATTGGGGCATGCACATTACTATAGGGGATGGTACAGGGAAAATATTCAGTAATGTGCAGTGCTGGTTTCTGGGAAGTCAGCACTTTTGCAAGATTTCAGTGAAGGAGCCGTGGTGTAGGCTATTAGTAGGAAGCTGATGGGTAGGCCTCCAGAACCAATTACTTTGGTGGCCGTGGGCCCTAGGCCCTTCAGTCCGACACTGCTAGACGATATGGGAGAAGCAACAGAGGTAGCGAAGGTCAGATGCTCTTGCTGAGAGAGAGATATTTTAGTGGCTTTCTCTTTTTAGCCTTATTCCTTGATAGGTCTGACAATTTGTGTGTAGTGTTAGGTTGTTGTGGTTGGGATTTGTTTGTGTGCACATGTTTTACCCTTGAACTACTTTGGAGATATTTGTCCATCCCCTGACTAAGGGTGGGTTCACACTTGCGCTTGAGTACGTCCGCTGCCAATCCGAGTGAAACTCTCGGGAAACTGGATAGGCATCGGATAGTGACAGGTTAGCGATGCATTGCTTAAAAACCCATTCATTTGAATGGGTTTTTAAAGCAATGCGCGGGTGTGCGCTTACACCCTCTGCGCTGCAAATCCAGTTTTTTCGTCGGAAACAAAGTCGGACATACAGGACTTTGTGTCCAACAAAAAAAAACGGCTTCGCGGCGCAGAGGGTGTAAGCACACACCGCCGCATTGCTTTAAAAACCCATTCAAATGAATGGGTTTTTAAGCAATGCGTCGCTAACCTGTCACGATCCGGTGCCTATCCAGTTTCCCGAGAGTTTCACTCGGATTGGCAGCGGACGGACTCAAACGAAAGTGTGAACCTACCCTAAGCTCAAAGCTGTTAATGTCCCTTTCCCCTAGTCTTTAGTATTTACATGACTGAGGGGGGGAAAAAAACAAAACAAAACATAAAAGAGTTGTTATCACAGCTAGTGTATAAAGATGTTAGAGGCAAAGTCCATTTGGATACAGCTGAAAACCAGCTAGAGTAAAATATGTGAAAAAACAATAGCATTAATATTGCTATACAGATTGTATAGAGGCAGCGCTCCCTCCAGTGGTCAGGTTTGGTAAGTGAAAGTACTACATTTATTTAAGATTATGATGTACAGTCAAAGAGGACCCGGCCCCAAGTACAAGCTTCTATATACCATACATCATTTGATTGCCGGAGTGCCCCTGCACAATCTTTTTCTTTTTAAAATCTGTCTATCCGTTCAAAAAATATGGAAGATTATAGGAAGATTATATGTAAACTAGCTCTGTTTCTCCAAGTGGGTGGTAACCTTTTGTTTTACTCTGAGAAAATAAATTGTTCCCTCCCACTTGGAGAATGAGAGCTAGTTTACATTTAACCCTCCAGGGGCCATATCTTTTGAATGAGTGAACAGATTGTAAAAAGAAAAACACCAGATTGTTCAAGGGCACAGTGACAATCAAATGATGTATGGCATTTAGCATTTTCTACTTGCCAACAGGTCCAGTTTAAGTACAGTAGACAAGGCAAGACAGTAATGTCCTGTGACCTGTGTATCCACTAAACATTGGTTCAAAATATCATAAGAAAACTCATCAACTTGTTTGTTAGATGGTCTAGAAAAAAAATAGTAGGTAGTCCATACCTCCCAACTGTCCCGGATTCGGCGGGACAGTCCCGGATTCCAGGTCCTGTCCCGCCAGTTGGCGGGAGGTATGTCCCGGTTTCAACTCCTCTGCAACCAGAGGATGCAGAGGAGTTGAATACAATGGTGAATGAAGCAGGAGCCGACCACAGACAGCTCCCGCTTCACCACTGTGCTCCCTGTGTGCTCCGGCCCTGGGAGCTATAGGTGTGATGTGATGACATCACTCACATTGCATCTTCAGCTCCCACAACACTCCGTGACTGACACTGCAGACAGGGGAGCAAGGAGAGGTGAGTATCAGTGTTTTTATGTTAAACTTTAGGGGCAAATTGAGAGGGAACATTAAACTGGCAGCAGATGAAGGGAGGGACATGAAACTGGGGGCAGATGTAGGGGGGCATGAAACTGGGGGCAGATGTAGCGGGGACATGAAACAGGTCAGATGAAGGGGGGGACATGAAACTGGGGGCAGATGGAGGTGGGCATTAAACTGGGGGCAGATGAAGGGGGACATATTAAACTGGTGGCAAATGAAGGGGGCATTAAACTGGGGGGGATTAAGAGGGACATTAAACTGGGGGCAGCTGGAGGGGGATATTAAACAATGGTGGTCACTGGACGGAGACATTAAGCTGGGAGCAACTGGAATGGGACATTAAACTGTGGGAGTAGCTGGAGGGGGCCATGTCCACCTCTAGTTGCCCCTAGTTTAATGTTATCCTCCAGCTACCCCTACAGTTTAATGTCCCCTCTAGTTGCCCCCAGTTTAATGTCCCCCTCCAATTACCTCTACTGTTTCATGTCCCCCTCTAGTTTCTGCAATTTTAAACTGGAGCACCAGGAGAGGGACTCAATACTGTGGGGCAATTGGAGAGGGACATTATATGTGGGGGCATATAATATTAGGGTGACTGTAGGAGCATTATACTGTGTGGGGGCACAAAGAAAAATGGATGAGAATGGGCAGAGTCCATGTAGAAGTGGTGGCGCTAAGTTTGCCACGGTGCACCGCACATTTTATTCCTCTTTCTGTTTTTTGAAAGTTGGGAGGTATGGGTAGCGGCCTCATTACCTACAGCCCTGGCCTCTATCTTGTGTCGTTGTTTTATATTTTAGAGGGCAGAGGAACCTTTGGGGCCCCCTCAGGGTTCAGGCCCAGTATTGACTTCTGCCTCTGTACCACCTATAGCTCTGCCCTTGGGCTGTAGCTGTGGCCATTAATTGCCTGCTGATGGAGGCAGTGGGCTGTTGGTCAGGCACAATGCCGGCTCATGATCTAATATGACTGCAAGTACAAGTGCACAGGTGCAAGCAGACTTCAGGCCACAAAGTAACGCTTCATCAATCCCATGGGAATGAGAGCGGTAAAGGACCTCTTGTTGCCCTAGTTGGCATATTTACTTCAATTACTAATCCACTTTCTATCACATAGAGCAAAAGGACTCATTTACAGATAAACAAGATTATTGATCTCAAATCACTTTGTGGTTAGTCAGTTTATACGCGGTGGTTCAGTGCTACAACTTGATGGTAAATCTCTACTAAGGAATCCTAGAATGAATTTGGATCCAACTAGTAATTCTAAAAAGAAAACCGACAAGAAACTTGCAGGGACCAGCCAGTAGAAATCATCCTACTCTGCCCAGAACTGCTGCAAGTTGGTTCACAGTCTGCTCAGAGACTATACTATCATTGATAGTATATTAAGTGATTTGATAGCTTTATTACAACATCCGTGTTGTGCAGTGAGTAATGTACTGTATATTGAAGGGTCTTTTTAATGCATATTATGCTTTTGTACTACACTGTACGGTTACTGATGAAACTAAAAATGGTTGACTGGAGTGTGCCAGGTATGATAGAGGAAGTATTTCAAAAGATGATGGATCCGGAATAGGAATTCTAAAAGATGGTGAAAGCAGTGAGGTCTGAATGCTGTTCCTCTTGCTTTGTGTGTACCTGGTCCAGTCAAAGGAATGAGAAGTTTTGCCCATTCCTGACATAGATCAGACCCACATCTTAGACAGATAGATATGGGTGGGACGCACGTGGCTCTCCCAGTTTCTGCTAACCCTGTAAAGAGGAGAAAAAAAAAAAACCACGGGATCGCAGAATCAGGGGAAAAAAAAAAAGGTGCCGTAACCTGGTTCTGACCCTGGTAGGGCAGGAAGCCATAGTTTGCGGGGAGCAAGAGTTAAAAGGGTTGCTCCATGAAGTAAAGTAACTTTCTCATGCTCCACATTTAACCTGACTGTAGCCAGGCTGAATGTGGGTGGGACTGGTGACGATCAGCACTCCCATTCACTTCAATTGAAGTGAATTGGGGTGCCGGAAATAGCTGAAATACGGCACTCGGTTATCTCTGGCTAACTGTCACCAGTCCCACCCATATTTAGCCTGGCTGTTGTCGAATGTGGATCATAAGAAGGTTCCTTTTTACTTTACTTCATGGGACAACCCCTTTAAGAATGAGTTCAGTATTCGCCTTTCTGCTCTCAGACTTTTCCTCCTATTTCTGTCTCTCTGCATATATGACAGGTCATGGGTCAGAGCCTGGAGCAGGACAAAAGTGGGCAATAAGCAGTGAGGAAAGTACTGAACTAATATTCACCACTGTGTGGAGAGTATTATCTAAAAGGGGGCCATTGTTCTGTATAGCAACACTTAAGGGGGCCATTATACTACATGGAGATACTAATGGGGGCCACCATAATGTTTTTAGACACTGATGGGGTCCATTATATTGTATCCTGATAGGTGCAATATTCCATTGGGGGGACACTAATTGGAGTCATTATACTATAAGGGGTATTAAACTGTGTCGGATATTAGAGGGTATATAAAAGAGTTTAACCTAATATTGATGGCCTATCTGTATCCTAGCTGCAGGGATCCAACAGCCAGGATCCCTGCAAATCAGCTGTTCCGGGACAGAGTGGCTACCAATGTTAGCATAGTGGGAGCCATACTGCTCACTTGCCATGCAATGTGCAGTGGCAGGTTTAGTGTCCATGATACCTGATTGCTGTGCCATACATGCACGATGCAGAGTGCTTAAGGTTAAGCTTAGGTCTGGAAGTAAGAGATCAATATACAAAGTATGCATAGCACCACATTACGGTCTATATTATTTGGTAATTACTGAAGCACAGAAATGGTATGCATGTATGTCACCCTGCTCTGTGACTCAATTTTTATCAATACTCCTTTGTTTTATTGTAATTAAAAGCACAGGCGTTCCCCCCTGTGCACCAAGAACACCCGTGTCGTCGTTCTCTCCCTGCATCGCTGCCCCCCTTCTTCCCTGCTGTTCCACCTTCTCCTCTTCTTTGCTTCTTCCTCTCGTCGGCGCAAACTAAATCTCACGCATGCGCTAGAATTTGTTCGTGCCAACGGGAGGAAGAAGCAAAGCGATGCAGGGAGCGGATGATGACGTGGGTCAAAGAAGAGGAGAAAGCGTGAACAGCAGGGAAGAAGGGGGCGGCAATGCAGGGAGAGGACAATGATGCGGGTGTGCTCGGAGCACAGGGGGAGCAGCCCGTGCTCTGTGAAGACTAATTTGCATAACAAGAAAAGGGCTTTTTATGGAAAAAGCCAGCAAGATTCAGTAAAAGAAAGGTATGCCTACAATAGCCTTTCTAAAGGCTACAGGAAGATAGGATTACTTAAAAATCAAAAACATGAATGAATGACTCCCTTTAAAGATGGGCAAACCTCAGAAGATTTATTTCGTCATGTGTTCGGATGAAGCGAACCCCCGGTTCAGTCTGAACTTTTTCAGATAGAACCAGAAGGAAAGAGACCCCAGAGTATAATAATTTACCTGCAGCAGTCATTTTAGTTCGTCCGAGACGAATCACAGATTGTTCAGTTTCATTAAAAAACAAACAATTTGGAATATTCAGGTCGAATCCGATTAGTTGTGAACCAATTCATCCATGTCTAATTATAATAAATAAATAAAATATAAAACTTTATTAATTGTAATTGACTTTTCAACAACAATAATTGTATAAATAAATCCAGAGCACTCTCTAGTGGACAAATACCAACTTGTCTTTTACCTTGGTTTGGGAGAATTTTACTGAGCAAGTTGTATGTTGCGTTAATGGTCTACATACAAATTGTGCAAGCATATTCTCCGTACTTTAGTATGGTCCATATAAAATACTCCATAAACTGATAGAAAATGTAGTCAAGTTCTTTTAATACGATTGTATAGTGCTGCAGAATCTTAGTACTATAGGTGTTCTGTATTGTAACACGTAATTCCTTTCAGTGACAGGCTTTGTTTGTTGTTAGACACATGTTGATTATAAATGTCGAAAGTGTTCCCCAGTGTATGGGCAATTTCAGTGGCATACATCAACCATTAATTCTAGGGCAATGTACATATGTAATGCAGAGGAGGTTAATAAAACATAACAGGAACAAACACAAGGCAATGACCACAGTTCTGGCCAATGCTTTATTCACGAGCCCGTAATGAAAATAGAGCATCAAAAGCATTAATATTTCAAGGCCAATTTGCATCCATTTTCACACATCCTTTATAGATTTGAGTATAGAGTGAGCCATGAAAACAGCTAGAAACAGGACATATGAATAGGCCCATAGGAATTTAGTGTTTGTTTGTTTTGTTTTGTTTGTTTGAGTTGGAAGGGACCTCAAGGGCCATCGAGTCCAACCCCCTGCAAAAGCAGGAATTCCTAGATCATCCCAGCTATATACCTATCCAGATTCCGCTTGAAGATTTCAATTGATGAAGAACTCACCACCTCCCGTGGCAGCCTATTCCACTCCCTCACTACCCTTACTGTTAGAAAATTTTTCCTAATGTCTAATCTGAATCTCCTTCCCCTTAGTTTCATCCCATTACTTCTCGTGCTTCCTTCTGCTAATGAGAATAGGGTAGATCCCTCTGCACTGTGACAACCTTTCAGATATTTAAATACCGCTATTAAGTCTCCCCTTAGCCTTCTCTTCTGCAAACTAAGCAGTCCCAATTCTTTTAGCCTTTCTTCGTAGGACATGGTTTGTAGACCTTCCACCATTTTGGTTGCTCTTCTCTGGACCTGCTCCAATAAATCGATGTCTTTCTTAAACTGGGGAGCCCAGAACTGTACACAGTATTCCAGGTGGGGTCTGACCAGGGCAGAGTACAGCAGAATAATTACCTCTCTTGATCTAGCTTCAATGCTCGTCTTGATACATCCTAGAATTTGGTTAGCCTTTTTAGCCACCGCACCGCACTGTTGACTCATGTTGAATTTGTGATCTATTATTATGCCCAGATCCTTTTCCCCTGTACTCTCACTTAGTACTATTCCTCCCATACTACAGTCATGGCCAAAAGTTTTGAGAATGACACATTTATTATATTTTCACATGATCTGCTGCCCTCTGGTTTTTATGTGTGTTTGTCAGATGTTTTTATCACATACAGAAATATAATTGCATTCATATTATGAGTAACAGAAGCTTATATTGACAGTTAGAATGAGTTAATGCAGCAAGTCAATATTTGCAGTGTTGACCCTTCTTCTTCAGGACCTCTGCAATTCTCCCTGGCATGCTCTCAATCAACTTCTGGACCAAATCCTGACTGATAGCAGTCCATTCTTGCAGAATCAATGCTTTAATTTTGTCTGAATTTGTTGGTTTTTGTTTGTCCACCCGTCTCTTGATGATTGACCACAAGTTCTCAATGGGATTAAGATCTGGGGAGTTTCCAGGCCATGGACCCAAAATCTCTATGTTTTGTTCCCTGAGCCATTTAGTTATCACCTTTGCTTTATGGCAAGGTGCTCCATCATACTGGAAAAGGCATTGTTGAGCGCCAAACTGCTCTTGGACGGTTGGGAGAAGTTGCTCTTGGAGGACATTCTGGTACCATTCTTTATTCATGGCTGTGTTTTTAGGCAAGACTGTGAGAGAGCCGATTCCCTTGGCTGAGAAGCAACCCCACACATGAATGGTTTCAGGATGCTTTACAGTTGGCATGAGACAAGACTGGTGGTAGCGCTCACCTCTTCTTCTCCGAATAAGCTGTTTTCCAGATGTTCCAAACAATCGAAAAGGGGATTCATCAGAGAAAATGACTTTACCCCAGTCCTCAGCAGTCCACTCCCTGTACCTTTTGCAGAATATCAGTCTGTCCCTGATGTTTTTTCTGGAGAGAAGTGGCTTCTTTGCTGCCCTCCTTGAGACCAGGCCTTGCTCCAAGAGTCTCCGCCTCACAGTGCGTGCAGATGCACTCACACCTGCCTGCTGCCATTCCTCAGCAAGCTCTGCACTGCTGGTAGCCCGATCCCGCAGCTGAAACACTTTTAAGAGACGGTCCTGCCGCTTGCTGGTCTTTCTTGGGCGCCCTGGAGCCTTTTTGGCACCAATGGAACCTCTCTCCTTGAAGTTCTTGATGATGCAATAGATTGTTGACTGAGGTGCAATCTTTCCAGCTGCAATACTCTTCCCAGTTAGGCCATTTTTGTGCAGTGCAATGATGACTGCACGTGTTTCTTTAGAGATAACCATGGTTAACAGAAGAGAAACAATGATGGCAAGCACCAGCCTCCTTTTAAAGTGTCCAGTGGTGTCATTCTTACTTAATCATGACAGATTGATCTCCAGCCCTGTCCTCATCAACACCCACACCTGTGTTAATGGAGCAATCACTGAAACGATGTTAGGTGGTCCTTTTAAGGCAGGGCTGCAATGATGTTGAAATGTGTTTTGGGGGATAAAGTTCATTTTCTAGGCAAATATTGACTTTGCAAGTAATTGCTGTTAAGCTGATCACTCTTTATAACATTCTGGAGTATATGCAAATTGCCATTAGAAAAACTGAAGCAGTAGACTTTGTAAAAATTAATATTTGTATCATTCTCAAAACTTTTGGCCATGACTGTATATATATATATATATGCTTCTTGCATTTCTGTTACCCAGATGTAGAACTTTGCATTTGTCCCTGTTGAATACCATTTTGTTCACCTCAGCCCATTGTTCCAGTGTGTCTAAGTCCTTTTGGATGCACTCTCTCTCCTCTCTAGTGTTGGCCATTCCTCCTATCTTTGTATCATCTGCAAATTTTATTAGTTCCCCATTAATCCCATCATCCAGATCATTTATAAAAATATTAAAAAGTACTGGGCCCAGGACAGAGCCCTGCGGCACCCCGCTTTTTACTTTCTTCCAGTTTGATGTATAGCCATTTAGAATTACTCGTTGTGCCCGATCATTTAGCCAATTGTGAACCCACCTTACTGATATTTTATCAAAGCCATACTTGATCATCTTTTCAATAAGAATGTTATGTGATACTTTATCAAAGGCCTTACTAAAGTCAAGATATACTATGTCCACTGCATTCCCCTGGTCCAACCATTCAGTGACTTTATTATAGTGATTTTAGTGCAGCCACGTGACTGCTGTTTTACATGTTTGTCTGAATAGAGCCTTAGGGGATGGAAAAAGAAAATGTGAGGGTGGAAGCTAGATATACAGTTGTGTAGTGGATACAGAATTATTGCAGGGTGTAAGATTTCTTTTAAAGGTTTTCAGATATCATTTGTCTGTATAGAAAAAAGTTGAATGTTCTAGGATAGCAGGTTCCAGAGCAATTCAAAAGGCGGCCAAAGGAGAAGGTATTGTGAGAATTGGAGATTACTTGTGGGAATATCAGGAGATTGCCCTAGATATTTATGCCGATGAAGGCGGGTCTGGGTGGTTTTGGGCACTTCCTTGCCAACCTAAAGCTTTCCATCACTAGATAGTATCTGGCCAAGGAGGGAGCAGAGGATTCTGTTAGGTGGCAGGTGATGTCGGGGTGGGGGGAAGCAAGAGACTCCCAGCTCTTCATTTCAATTGCTGGGTGGCCTATGCTATTCATAAAATGTGGGAACTGCCTACCAATTCAAATTAATAGCTGGTTCTGTGGTTTAGAATCACAACCATGGTTTACATGTCATTTTTCTTTAACCACTTCAGTACCGGGCCAATTTCTGGTCCAGGATCAGGCACATTTTTGGGGTTTTTTGTATGTGGTTTTGAGGGCTGTAACATTGTTATCATTTGGGTTATTCAACTAATTTCTGCGTCTTTTTTCGGTGACACATAGGGCTTTATTTTTATGTTGTTTTTATTTCTGCATGTGTTTTCATTTTTTTTTATATCTGGGAAAATATAACCAAAAAAGAGGAGGGAAAACGTGTCTTTTTCACTTTTCATTTTTTTTAAATTTAATAATACAAAGTGCTACTAAACTTTATAAAATAGTTTTTCCTCTCTGTTATGGTAATTTTTATTTTGTATGGTGTTATTGGCATATTAATTAATTTTTTAAATTATTTTATTTACATTTTTTTTTTTTTTACTTTTCTATTAATTTTTTATTTATTTTTTTTACATTGTGTCCCCATAAGGTCATAATAGACCTTTGGGGACATCTGATTACCTTTTCTTTTGTGGGGGAGGCTGATTTCCCCTGTAACTGGGGCTGGTACGTTTAGAGGTCAGAGGGGAGCCGCAAGATGGCGGCGCTCATAGCTCATGAGTGCTGTATACACAGCGAACGGGAGCTCTGGCTGAAGTTTCAGCCGGCTCCCCATTTCAGCAACTGCACGATTTCGTGCAGCTGCTGAGTTCTGCTTGGACGTACCGGTACGTCCTTGCAGAACAAGGCAACCACCTTCCGGGCGTATATAGTCTATAGGCGGTATGGAAGAGGTTAAAAAAAAAAATAAGATGAGTAGTAGTTGAAGAGTGAAGAAATCAGGTGATACCTTTTAGAGGCTGAGTATATTTGATAGTAAGCTTTCGAGAGTACTAGCTCTCTTCTTCAGACAAACAAGAAACAGAAAATTCACACACACTTTATACAGACAAGACCTGGATCTTCAAAGGGTCTTAGAATCTTTAAAGAAAATCAAAATGCAATATAAGTAGAGAAGTTATTTACAAAAGGTCAAGAAATAAACAATCTGGAAACTTGTGGGGTGTGATGGAGGGATCATTAATTCTTGCAGTTATCTGTTTGCAATCAGGTGGTGATTTGTGACCCTCACAGTTCATGACATGAAACTGGCATGAATATTAAGTACAAATTGAAGAGTTAGAATTTTTGCATTAACTTATATTCCCATTCCTTTCTCTCTCTCTGCATCTTAAAATGTCCCATTAAAACCACAACCCGCAAATCTTCAATAGAGTGGTCTTCTCTGGAGAAATGTGCGGCCACTGGGAGATCTGTTCTGCTGTTATTAATGGTAAATCAGTGTGAGTTCATGTGCTGAATAAGTCTCTGCCCTGTGTAGTTGGCATTGAAGGCACTAGCAGAAAGGATAAGAAAGTGGAAGTGTGGAATCTCAAGAATACCATTACTGGGTGGAGGTGCATATTGCATAAAAGTTGTCAACATTCCAAACCTCGTCTGTCATTAACATCAGCACAAAAACTGTGCATCAGGAGCTTCATGGCGTGGGTTTCTGTGGCCAAGCAGCTGTATGCAATACATGCATGCACAACACTCTTTTTCTGTGTCATTCTGTGTTTTTTTTTTTTTCTGCATTATAACCAAGATTTGGAGTGCAGTGACCCTGGCTCTCCTTGATTATGTTCTCCTGGGATTTTCTCAGCTATTTGTATACTATTTTACAGCTATTAGCAGAAAGTCAGATAAAACACCATGTATTAAGGCTTATAGAGTCATAGAATAGACAGTCCAGTAAGACCCTGCAGATATTTCAACTTTTGGTGAAAACTCAGGTACTCTTTAATTCTTCAGACGTTTTGGACAAATTTATGGATCAAATTTTGTGGGAACAGCTTGGAGAAGGCCCATTTGTGTACCAGCATGCCCCTGTGCACAAAGCAAGGCCTGTGACAGAATGGTCTGGAGAGTTTGGGGTTGAAGAACTTGGAAGGCCCCACAAAACCTTGACCTCAACCCCACCTTTAGAATGAACTAAAATAAAGACTGAGTCAGGCTTATTGGATGATAGTCTGCAAACTATCATCCAAAAGAGCATGCCAACTGTGATTCAATTTGATATAAGGTGTGGGAAAAGGGAGAAAACCTGTGAGGCTATGAAACAAATCATTTTGAATACCAGCATGTTGGTATCAACTTCAGTTTTGAAAATGGGAAGGTAGATGTGTGACCCAAAGTGGTAGAGAATTTCACCAGAAAAACTTTTCTTTTAATGTTTAAAGTTTTTCATCCCAGTAGGTAGTTTTACATAAAAACAACAATTATAAGAGGGATGGGGCAATGGGGGTGTGGGGAAGAAAGAGAGAGGAGGAGAAACAGTGGAGGATGATCGTATTAGAAATAGGGACTATTGTTATTATAGTTAACAGTCCCATTGTTATTGTCATTCCAGGTGATGAAGATAGTTTAGCACTTTCGTAATAGTCACATTGCATTAGCAATCTAGGATGCAAAAGGTAAGTAGCCAAAAACAAAGATCTTTCCAGTACATTTGAAAATCCTCAACAGAATCAGGAGCTACGTCCGGATAGGATACTATAGTGTCCTTAGGAAGAGAGAAGAAAAAGAAAGCGAGGATTTGTCAATATTGCAGGTTGCTGCTGCTGAAATATTGAAGAACAAATTCTTGCTTGCTTGAGTGTCTGTGCAAAATATAGGTGCAAAAAGGGCCCAAGTAAGCTCAATAGTGTAGGTGAGGTAAACACATCCACTTTTATTTAAGCATAATAAAACTACAAAAATCAAGACAGGCAATGTCAGGACAAGGGTGATGTCAGTATTCTAAGGACGGAGTTTCCTTTCAAAACACATTCATGGAAACACACACCAAACAATGCCAACCATAACACTGTTAAAATACCCGCCATATTGTGATTGGAAAGGATTTTAAAAGTGTTCTTGTTGGCATTGTTTGGAGTTTGTTGCCCTTAGGATGGGATTTCTGTCCGAAATGGACAAGGATATGCTTTTACTTGACAAACAGCATGTTCTCACTACATAGTGCCCTACTCTCACCCCTTCTGAGGGGTTGCGTAACCTGTGCCCTAGGGAGGCCTCTCTGATTTTGTGCACTGTCCTACAAGCTGCAGTTCCTCTGGAAGTGAGGCACCTAAAGAGTGGATTCTGGCGTAGAAGTTATCCACGTAGAGGTGATATCCCTGGACAAACAGTGTGTAAAGCACATCCAACACTATTTTCCTACTAACTACTAGGATTGAGGAGCATTCTGGGGGCTCAAGTCTGGTGTTCCTTCCTTCAAAAACCCTAAAATTGTGGGTGTGACCTGAACTACATGCACAATTTTACATTAAAGTGCCATACCTTGCCATCTTACTGGGCAGGCATAGGTGGAAGTTAAGCATCCCTTTGACACTGATCAGGAACTCCTCTATAGAAATGTTCTGATCTGGGATATATGCATCTGAAAACTTGGCACTTAAGTGTTCAATGACTGGTCTGATTTCGATACCTCTCTTGGACCCAGAATAGATCTACAAAAGTGAATACAGGGCAAGTTGGATCAAATGTTGGAACTCTGATGGGCCCAGGCAAGGCCTGAGCAACAAGAGGATGCCCAGGAGAGTTGAGGCAAGGTGGGTATAAGTTTGTTTTCTTCTTTCACCTTTCCTGGGCCTCGATTTATTCAACTCTGTGGTCTGAAGAGACCCCAGATATGATAAAAACACTGAAATGAACCGGAGGCCTGAACCTCACAAATATGCATTGAGACGAATTTCAAGGGGTTCGCCTGAATCATATCGAGGTTCTTGGGAGCTTTTCATACTGTGTGGGGCCACTGTGGGGAAGTCTACTATACTGTGTGGGGCTACTGGGGAGTATATTATGCTGTGTGGGGCCACTGTGGAGAATTATACTGGGTGCACTGTGAGGAGCCCATTATACTGTGTGGAGCCCATTATACTGTGTGGGGCCACTGTGGCGCATTATACTGGGGATGCACTGTGGTGAGCTTATATTGTATGGGGACACTGTGGAGCATTATACTGAGGGAACTGTGTGGGGACAATATGGGGAGCATATAATACTGTGTGGGGACACTGTGGAGAGCCTAGAGCAGGGGTATGCAACCTTTTTGTCCGGCGTGCCAATTTTAATAAAAAAATCAAAGATGAGGTACTCGGAGTGCCGGTCAATAATTGTAAGTCTGACGACCCCTAAACTAAAGTCATATGCCACAAACCATAACACAGAAGTGCTGCCACCAGATGCTTTAGGACACATGCGCTTACTGCTATTTCCTGGGACGCTCCTGTACTTTCCGATTAGAAGCAATGAAAGTCCATGTGCAGCCCCCAAGTAGTGGTAAATGTATGTGTCCAGGAGCACCGTATGGCGGCATCCTTATGGTGAATACACACTATGTATCTGGATGCAGATATATTTGGAACTTTTTCATTCGATGTAAAACACCAAAAAAAAACAAAGCCTGAGTTTTCTGTGCAAAAACACATCCTTAATATAGAAAACACACCGTTATACAGAATAATGTCCCATAGTGGTCCCTGCACACGGTATTATGTCCCATAGCGGTCCCTGCACACGGTATTATGTCCCATAGCGGCCTCTGCACACAGTATTTGTCCCATAGCGGTCTCTGCACACGGTATTATGTCCCATAGCGGCCTTTGCACACAGTATTTGTCCCATAGCTGCCTCTGCACACAGTATTTGTCCCATAGCAGCCCCTGCACACAGCAATATGTCCCATAGCAGCCCCTGCACACAGTATATGTCCCATAGTGGTCCCTGCACACGGTATTATGCTCTATAGTGGCCCCTGCACACTCACTAGCTATTATTATACTGTGGGGTCTCTTCAGACCACAGAGTATAATAAGTGGAGGGCAAAGAGAGGTGATGAAACATAAAAAAAACAATCTTACTCACTATTCCAGCTCCGCAGCCGCTCTGTATCTTCGGGCGCTTCTGCCTGTAGTCAGCGATCGCTCATTGAGTCTCAGGGGTCACGTCATTACGCGTAATGACGTCAGACGCAGATGCGACCCCTGAGGCCCTGTCAGCTGACTTCAGGCAGAAGCGCCTGAAGAGTACACAGCGGATGCGGAGCGTGGAATGGTGAGTACATTGTTTTTTATGTTTGATCATCTCCCCGGGGGCTCCGCTTATTATACTCGGGGGGTCTGAAGAGACCCCACAGTATAATAACAGCAGTTTTGTTTCGGCCGTGTTTGGTCCGATCGAAACTGCTGGGTGAGGAGTCCGCTGCCGTGCCAGGGAAATATGCCTCGCGTGCCATAGGTTGCCGACCCCTGGCCTAGAGTATAATATCATCAGAAACTAACTGGAGGGCTGAGCCTCACAAATCAGCGGCAAGACAAATTTTGAGTGGTTCGTCTGAAGTGGATCGAGGCTCTTGAGAGTTTTTTTTATACTGTGTGGGGCCACTGTGGAACACCTATTCTACTGTGTGGGGACACTGCAGAGCATTATACTGGGGGAGCACTGTGTGAAGCCTATTATGTGTGGGAACACTGTGGAGTATTATACTGGGGGGGACACTGATGAGCATATTATACTGTGTGGGGACACTGTGGAGCACTGTGGGCTGTATTATATTATGTGGGGACACTGGATCATGAGCATTATACTGAGGGCACTGTGTGGAGCCTATTATACTGAGTGGGGCTACTGGGGAGCATATTATACCATGTGGGGACACTGTGGAGCATTATAAAGGGGGCACTGTGTGGAGCCTATTATACTTTGTGGGGCTACTGGGGAGTATATTACGCTGTGTGGGGACACGTGAGCATTATATTGGGGGGCGCTGTAGTGAGCATATTATACTGTGTGGAGACACTGTGGAGTATTATACTGGGGGCACTGTGTGGAGCCACTGGGGAGTATATTATTCTGTGTAGGGCTACTGTGGAGCATTGTACTGGGGGGGCGCTGTGGTGAGCATGTTATACTGTGTGGGGACACTGGAGTATTATTTTGGGGAGCACTGTGGGCTGTATTATATTGTGTGGGGACACTGTGGAGCATGAGCATTATACTGGGGGCACTGTGTGGAGCCTATTATACTGTGTGGGGCTACTGGGGAGTATATTATACCTTGTGGGGACACTGTGGAGTATTATAAAGGGGACACTGTGTGGAGCCTATTATACTGTAGGGCTACTGGGGAGCCTATTATACTGTGTGGGGACACTGTAGAGCATTATACTGCTAGACACTCGAACTCTTTACAACAGAGTGGTAACGTCTGGTCCAGAGAGATATATTTGTGTGTTGTCAGCATAGCAATGGTATTGAAAACCAATAGATTATATGAGTTGGCCATGGCCGAGGGTGTAGATGGAGAACAGGAGGAGTCCTAGGACAGAGCCTTGGGGGACACCTACAGAAAAAGGTTCCGGCGAGGAGGTGGTGTGCGAATGGGAGACACTAGATGTGCGGCCGGTGGGGTATGAGGAAATATGGGAGAGAGCCAAGTCTGTGATGCCAAGGAAAGAGTTGCTAACAAGAGGGAATGGTCAACTGTGTCAAAGGCGGAGGAGGATAGAGTAGTGATGCTTGGCTTTGGCAGTTACTAGGTCGCTCATGACTTCGGTTAGCGCAGTTTCTGTGGAGTGATGGGGTCTGAAGCCTGACTGTAATCTGTCAGAGTACAATGGACGAGAGATAGGAGGATAGTTCAGAGTGGACGTGTTCAAGAAATTTTGAGGCATAAAGGAGCAGAGAGATGGGGCCATAGTTGGCTGAAGAGGATGGGCCGAGGGATAGTTTCTTAAGAATGGGTGTGACAGTAGCATGTTTGAAGACCGAAGGGAAGTAACCTTTGGTTATAGATAGGTTGAAGAGATGGGTTAGGGCAGGAGTAAAGACTTCAGTGAGGTTGGGGGATGAGATGCGTCTGGATTGGGTCAAGTGTGCAGGTGTTGAGGTGGTATTTTGAAATTAGGGTGGAGAGCTTTTCATCGGTGACTGACAGGTTGTTGGGGATGTTAGGCGAGACCATCTCTGATGGTGTTAATTTTGTTTTTGAAATAAGAGGCAAAGTCTTCAACTGAGATATATGATGTCAGGGTGGGCACAGGAGGATGTAGAAGGGAGTTTAAGGTAGTGAATAGCTGATTGGGGTTGCGAAGTAGGGAAGATATGTGTGAAGTAAACCTGCTTTGCTGAGGTGAGTGCATTCTTGAATGTGAGTACTGCCTCTTTATACCTGATGAAGTCCTCCTGGGAGTGTTTTTTCTTTCAGAGGGGTTCAGCAACCCGTGAAGGACGTCTCAGTTTTTTTTTTTTAGTCAGGACCGTGTGCTAGGGTTGCCTGTTGATTGGTCGGGCTCTGGTGTGTGTGAAGGGGGGCAGAGTGTCAAGGGCTGAAGTATTGGTGGTATTAAAGAAGGCAGCAGCGGCATCTGCATTTTGGAGTGAGGATATGTCAAGTGAGTGGTAGGAGAGAGTCAGAGAGCGCGTGGATGTCAAGGTGGTTAAGGTTCCTGCGGGGGCATGTTGGTTTTGGGGTTGGTGGGTCTATCACAGAGGAGAAGGAAGAAAATGTTAGTAAGTTGTGGTCAGAATATTAGAGAGGTTGGATAGAAAAATATCACTGGGAACTAATTGTTCCAAAACTAAATTTCACCGCAAATAGCAAATAAAATGTACAAAAATGATATGCATTAAAAGTCCCAAATATAAAAATACAAAATTGCGATACCACACCACTTCAGATACCCAGTGCATATGATAGTGTGTGTATCACGGGGAGTATATTTTTCCGTAACAGTGTTATCATATGGGTTATTGTGCAAACAAGTCTTGTTTCTCATCAATACTTCATACCACCTGATTATTATTTTTATTATTATTTATATAGCACCATTAATTCCATGGTGCTTTACATTTGCGGATTAACATACGGTACACAAGATATACAAAACAGATAATACAAACAGTGACCAATTGCCACAGTGGGATAGAGGGCCCTGCCCACAAGGGCTTACAGTCTATGAGGAAAGAGGGAGAGAGACAGAAGTTGGGGGTAGAGGCCTTCTTGAAGCTTGTGACTGTGGGGGTCAGTCTTATGTGTCTTGATAATGAGTTCCAAAGTATGGGGGATGCACGGGAGAAGTTGTAGAGTAGGAGGTCTTTGGAGGATCGGAGGTTACGTGCGGGCAGGTAGCGAGAGATTAGGTCAGAGATATATGGAGGGGACAGGTTGTGGATGGCTTTGTATGTCAGCGTTAGTAGTTTGAACTGTATTCGCTGGGCGATGGGTAGCCAGTGAAGGGATTGGCAGAGGGGAGCGGCTGATTAAGAACGGGGGGAGAGGTGTATTAAGCGAGCAGCACAGTTTAAGGTGGACTGGAGGGGGGCGAGAGTGTTTGCTGGGAGGACATGGAGAAGGGTGTTACAGTAGTCTAAGCGGGAGATTATGAGGGTGTGAACTAGCATCTTAGTAGTTTCAGGGGTGAGGAAGGAGCGGATTCGATGGATGTTCTTGAGTTGGAGGAGGCAGGAGGTGTTGAGGGTTTGAGTATGCGGCTTGAAGGATAGGTCAGAGTCTAAGGTTATCCCAAAGCAGCGGGCCTGTGGGACTGGGGTGAGAGTGGTTCCATTAATTTTGATAGATGGGTCATGTAGGGGGGTCGTGCGTGGAGGGGTGAAGATTATGAACTCCGTTTTCTCCATGTTGAGTTTGAGAAAGCGGGAGCAGAGAAAGGAGGCTATGGCTGCTAGACATTCTGGGACTCTGGACAACAAGGAGCTAATGTCTGGTCCAGAGAGATATATTTGGGTGCCGTCAGCATAGCAATGGTAATGAAAACCATGGGATTCTATGAGTTGGCCAAGGCCTAGGGTGTAGATGGAGAACAGGAGGGGTCCTAGGACGGAGCCTTTGGGGACACCTACAGTAAGAGGGCGTGGTGGGGAGGTGGTGTGCAAGTGGGAGACGCTGAATGTGCGGTTGGTGAGTTATAAGGAGATCCAGGAAAGGGCCAGGTCAGAGATGCCAAGGGATGAAAGCGTTTCTAACAGGAGAGAATGGTTGACTGTGTCAAAGGCAGAGTAGCGACGTTTGGCTTTGCCCTAACCAAGGTCACTAATGACCTTTTAACTGCCAGTTTTTGTGGAGTGATGGGGTCTGAAGCCTGACTGTAGTCGGTCAAAGAGCACATTGGACGAGCGATAGGAGGACATTTTGGAGTGGACGTGTTGCTCCAACAGTTTAGAGGCGTACGGGAGCAGTGAGATGGGGCGATAGTTGGCTGGAGAGGACGGGTCGAGGGAGGGTTTCTTAAGTAGGTGACGGTAGCATGTTTGAAGGCGGAAGGGAAGGATCCATTGGTTAGGGATAGGTTGAAGAGATGGGTTAGGGCAGGAGTAATGACTTCAGAGAGTTTGGGGATGAGGTGTGACTGGATGGGGTCAAGCGCGCAGGAGGTGGTGTGGGATTTAGATATTAGAGTGGAGAGCTTTTCATCAGTGACAGTGGAGAAACAGGTTAAAGATGAAGAGCACAGGACAGTTGGGTAGAGTGGTTGTCGGGGGTGTAGGGTGAGACTGTCTCTGATGGTGTCAATTTTGCTTTTGAAATAAGAGGCAAAGTCATCAGCTGCGATAAGTGATGTCGGAGGGGGCGCAGGAGGAGGGAGAAGGGAGTTGAAGGTAGTGAATAGCTGTTTGGGGTTGCGGGATAGGGCAGATATTAGTGTGGTGAAGTAGACCTGCTTTGCAGAGGTGAGTGCGTTCTTGAATGTGAGAACTGCCTCTTTGTACCTAAGGAAGTCCTCCTGGGAGTGGCTTTTCTTCCAGACCTGATAAATTGCATCACCACCCCACGATGAGAACACGGTCTGACATTGTCAGAAAAATTCTTGTGCAGGTATATTCAAATGTACAAGTTATACCCACAAAACCAGCCGACACATGCCCTGAAACTCCAATCTATTAGTGTGTCAGAAAACCAGATGTCGTTAAGGTGTTGTACAGCATCAGATATCAATACTAGATCTCATACACTTATAGATATAATAAATCATTGAGATCTATTTGGGTACGGATATTTGCTGAGTACCCCTGATTATAAACCTACTCTATTATGTATGACATATCACACTAGTAAAAAGGGTTGAACTAGACTGAAGCATTGTTGCATGATAAAATGCAATATTCAATAAGCTAATACTCTGACTACTCAGACTTGAATGGCCCAATATAATCTTGTACTAGCATTTCAATGCCCCAATCCATTTATCCATAGATATAATTAATGAGCATGAATATGCCTACATACCACACATAACATAGATCAGCATCAGCTTGTAAGGGGTGCACGTGAATGGCTTTACTGGTTATGATTCTGAGACACAGCAACAAACTCTTGAACTATTGCAACAGGTATATCACATACAGTAGGGATGTTGTCTCTATATGAAGCAGGAAGGATATAGCTACAGTGTTTGTGGCATCGTATCACTTTATGCAGTCTCTCAGTGGGCCTCGCTTACTGATCCTGCTGGCGGGCAATGGACTCCTCTGGTGCTCATGTTCTGACTTTCCAAGGCAGTACCTTCCTCCTTATTGCAGTGGAGAAGCTGGCTGAACACTCCTGTGTCCTTTCTTTTCTATCCCAGGTGCTTTGCACTTCACTTACTTGCACTGGTCTGTGTTGCTCTCCTCCTTCAGTGCAGTCCTGTGCTCTGGTTGCTGTAGCACTTCTGAACCTGGCTGGGCTGCTCTGCTTGGGTCACTATGTCACACCACCCTTGAGCTCTAACAGACACTGCTTCTGATCAACACTGCACTTCTTTTTTCCAGGACCTGTGTGACCCCGACTTCCTCTGTTACTAGCTTTTTTTCCCCAGATAAGTATTATTTCTAGATGGGAACTGGCTCCCTCTGCTGGATTGGGATGATAACAGCAAATCTCCATGTTCTAACATTGCAGCAGAACCTCCTGGCATTACAAGCTGACTGTTTGGCCTAGAGCAGTGATGGCGAACCTTTTAGAGACCGAGTGCCCAAACTGCAACCCAAAACCCACTAAATTAATCGCAAAGTGCCAACATGGCAATTTAACCTTAAATTAAGCAGGATCTGTTTTATAGTAACCGTGCAATGTTATTACAGTCTGTAATAATATCACGTCTGCTATAAAACAGATACTGTGTGATATGAATAGTGAATGGCCCCCACACAGTACAATGTGCTCCACAGTGGCCCCCAGACAGCACAATGCGCTCTACAGTGGCCCCTAGACAGTATTATATGCTCCAGAATTGCCCCCACACAGTATTATATGCTCCACAGTGGCCCCAACTCAGTATTATATGCTTCACAGTGGCCCCCACTCAGTATTATATGCTTCACAGTAGGCCCCGCACAGTATTATATGCTTCACAGAAGGCCCCGCACAGTATTATATGCTTCAGAGGCCCTGCACAGTATTATATGCTTCACAGAGGCCCCACACAGTATTATATGCTCCACTTTGGGCCCCCTACATTATATGCTTCACAGTGGGCCCCCACAGAGTAGTATATGCTTCACAGTGTCCCCCACACAGTATTAGATGCTTCAGTGTCCCCCATAGAGTATTAGATGCTTCACAGTGTCCCCCACACAGTATTGGATGCTTCAGTGTCCCCCATAGAGTATTAGATGCTTCAGTGTCCCACACAGTATTAGATGCTTCACAGTGTCCCCCACACAGTAGTATATGCTTCACAGTTGGCCCCCACACAGTAGTATATGCTTCACAGTGGGCCCCCAACACAGTAGTATATGCTTCACAATGTCCCCCATATAGTATTAGATGCTTTTCGGTGTCCCCCACACAGTATTAGATGCTTCGGTGTCCCCCACACAGTATTAGATGCTTCGGTGTCCCCCACACAGTATTAGCTGACCGGGGAGCCATTTTACCGGCAGTGCGCGGGCGCCGACATTTTGCTGGGTTTTGCAGGTCCGCTTTAACCATGGGGCCAACGGTGCACTTTCACCAGGCCCTGATACAGTGGAGAAGGATCACCTGCTTTCTGACGTTGCCTGGCATCACCTGACAGACAATCAGGATAGGTTCACATCTGCATTGGATTCTCTGTAGGAGACTCAGATTCCATCTAAAATCGGTGGAGAAAAGTACTGGTGGAAGGAGGACTTTTCTCTCTGCAGGTTTCAGTATACCACCAGCAGAAACCTGACAGACCCTATTATAGTCTATGGGGTCTATGGGTGTCATCGGGTAACCGCTTTTTAAGCAGACAGGCTCTCCATCTTCAGGTCCCCATGCATACCTCAACAACGGAGAACCGAATGCTAGTGTGAACCTAGCGTCAGCCAATAAGTAGTGATAGGTGAAGACCTTATAATACTCAAGTCACAGAAACAATATAAGACGTTAGCAGCAAGAAGAGTTATTTGTGATCTTGCAAGCTGAAGGAAAGTTTTGCTATCATCACTATTATCCAAAGCAATTTATGCAATTTGCTACTGGGAATGTAAGGTTGTGAAGCAATACATCTGCAGTAACTATCTTTGGTCAGTAGGTGGCAGCAAAGTAATAAACTGCCCATAAGAATTAATGTAAATATTGTTCTAGGGTTCAAAGTCTGATTATAGATAATTACTGTAACGTGTTGGACTTTTACAAGTATGACAGTGCACTAGGATGGCAGTTTTGATGCCTCCCACTGGAAATAGGGAACTGCATCATCACCCAGCAGGAAACAGGAAGGGAGGGGTGATGTAGAGAAGGCTCTGGAACTGTAAGCCTGAGGTGTGCTGGGCTGCTGTAGAGAGCTTTGTGCTGGATGGAGGCCTGAGCTGAGCTGACTGCAGGTGAAGTCTTGGTGCTGGCGGAGGATGGAGTCAAGACACCCCTGAAGCACAGAAGATAAAGTGACTACACAAAGTAAAGGCCTCAAGGACTTGTGAGTACGGCTTGGCCGCATCTACATAGACCATATGGTGGTAGTTATATAAGGGACTCTTACGGTGACACCTTATCATTGGAGAGACTGGCCTATATTTTAAGTGTTGCACTACAGGGTGCTGGAGCAAGGCCTATAACTGTACTTGAAGGGGAAGACAGCATTTGCCTGTGGATTACAATTTAACCATTGGATTATAAATAGTATTGCGCAATACTTAGGGTGCACCCCAACGAGGGACCGATCCAGGAAAACTGCGTTCTGAAAGGACTTGTATCCATTACCTGTTTAAGTAACTGTAGGAACTACGGGGTATAGTATTGGTTTGCTGCAATAATCTGTTCCGTAGCATTTTGTATTTTTCTCTCTGTTTATACCCTGATGCATATTTTCCCAGATCTCTCTTCATTGCTTTACTCAGTAAACATTGTTCTGGGAATTAAAACGGGGTGTGTGTCTGTGTGGCATCGTGTACCTGCTGGGAGGTCTGCTGAACCTGTGGGCCCAGCCCTTGGTCCTCTTTCAGGAAAACAGACGAAAAACAGGATAATAGGAGAGCTACTGGAGCAAAGTTTTGTAAGATGTAATCAATTTTAGGCAGATAGGCAAAGAAATCATATGAATGGGGGGAGGGGAGAGAGTGACTGCACTGTGGTGTCAGGGTGAATGCAGTTTTCACAGACAATGAAAGTGTAAACTGTCAAGTGTGTCTCATTGTGGCTTTGTAATAGAGCATTTTTTTTTTTTTTTTTTGGAATTGTGGCACATTTGCGATTGCCCTTTACTATTACTGTATCTTGCTGCACTGTGATCTATGCCGGTCCTGTGTCTTACATGGTTTTTACAAAGTCTTTTTAGTAAAAGTAAAAAAAAAAGTTTTTTGGGGCAATAGTTTGAATGAACTTTGTGTCATAATTTAACACCTTTTTTTTTTTTTTTTTTTTTTAGTATCAGGCTGGGGTAGGAAAAAAAATTACTATACGCACCTGTCCCCAGTGCGGTCCAGTCCTGCTGCTTCAGGGTTTCTTTTGGCGGAAGTCGCCTACGCACTGTGATGCTGATGTTTCGTGTCCCATTCCTTAGGCCACTGATTGTCTCAGCAGTCACAGGAAAGGACATGGGACGTCACTTCCTGTGACATCTTGTGCCCCTTTCCTTAGGCCGCTGATTGGTCTCAGACCCTCAGGCCAATAGGGATACTGAAGGACAATTTTTTTTAGGTCTATTACTACCATCCAGAAACATGGTATCAACAAGCTGACTGACCCGATGATTACATCTTGGATCTTTTGAATACTAAAAACGGTTACCATTTCAGTTCTGACCGACTCCTCAAGTTTCTTCACCAAGAATGGGTAAGTAAAGAAGCCCTCCCCTTTTGCATCCGGAGGGATCAGCACCAATACCCTCTTGTGAATTAGGTCCTGAACCTCCAATTCCAGAGCAGATTGAGACAAGACTGAGGAACGAAACTTGGTGACCTTAAATGGTGGAGGGGAGAGAAACTTCAGTTTCTCTCCATTCTTTATGTATAAAATCACGGTGCTTGCGGAGATTTTTGACCAGGCAGAAATTTTTTAGTCCCAGCCCAAGCCCAACCAGGGACATGGCATCTGACCACCTATCCTTGGTTCTACAAAGTCTATGTTTTCCAAAGGAGTAAAAGGACCTGCAGAGAAAGGGGGAAGAGGAGCTAGAGAACCTAGTCTTTATCAGAGGCTTTGGGTAATTCATTGAGGGCGGAAAACAGCAGTATTTCTGGTGGGCAATAAAACATCACTTACTGAATGTACCACTTCCCCAGTCGTACCTGGGTACCTGGAACCCCAGTGTCACCATTAAGTGAGAAAAAAAGCCAGAGCCACTACATCAACCCCATCAGAATGCAGATCACAGACTCCAGGAATGAGTAATTGTACCTGCAACTGCACTCACCATAGGGCTCCTATCCCAGGGATAGGAAAGTGAGGGGAGGCAAAGCTTCACCCATTTTATCCTGTAGGTTTCTTGGCCCTGGGGGGTGGATCCCCTCTACTCTCCTCCACTACTTGGACCCCTAGAGGTACCTCTACCAAGGCTCCTTCAACCCAGAGAGATTCACAACCAAGGATTACCAACCCCCATTCTACTTTGAGGGCTATCCCCCAGGCAGTCCTAATTCCATCCAAGTCTCTGACTTTATGAACACCCTGCTCTTCCATCTGGAGTTCACCCTATTCTGGCAGCTGATTCATAACCCCCCCCCACCACCTCACATCATGGCTCCCCCATCCTTCTCATAAAATTCAGCCATCCTCTATTCCAGGCCTTTGACCCCGCAAGCTGGGGTGGCATCAGACTGTGGAACCTTAACTCCTGCATTGTACCTTAGTGGCTCCCATTTGATACAGCAACTCTTCACTAAGGCAGATACATCCCGTTTGGCCAGTCAGATACTTGGCAAATGCAAACAGTAGTTTGGACGATTCCAAGCTGACCTATCCTCACTTATGGGTAGGCTGGACTCCTTAGACAAAGCACAGTCCTCTACAGCCTCAAACCTCAAAGCACTGCCGCAACCCAGATGGAGGGAATCGGAGGATGGGAGTAGTAGTGGCGGATGATGTGCCACCAGCTAGGCTGAGCACACCCGACCACGCACCCCAGCCCTGCTCCTGTGCCGGAAACCACTGAGGGATGTCCTGCAGCACTACCTGATGGTGGCAATAGTAGTTGCCCCCAGGGCGCTTCCAGTTGGAGAGGGGACCTCTCTGAGCCAGTGTGATGGAATTCAGAAGGGCCCTGATGGTAAAGCAGGAACAACTTAGGCAACCAGTTGTACAGTGAAACAGGATAACGCTTTACTCAGCAAGAGGATTAGTACAACACACAGTTTCCAGAATGGTGGTAGTAGTCTCAGTGTCCAACTCCCCCGCCTTGGTCTTAGGAGGGTACACAGGGATGATAAAGGCTCTAAGGATAATTCCGCTCCAACTAAAACTACTCATGTGCCCCTCCCAGCTGTGGATACTGGGGACTATAGTACAGGGTAGTCCTGACAGGGATCTGGTTACCTTTTGCTAAGGTCCCAAGTCAACTCCTCCTGTCACAGGGCATCCACTGCTCCTCCTGGCACAGAGTCCAAACACCTGAGAGCCAAACTCCCTTTCTCAGGGCTGTCTCTACATGAGCCTAGGGCAATTCTCTCTCCTCCTAGAGGCTATATGGACAGCCATTGAAGTCCAGTCTCAGTGCTGGCATGCAGTGATGTTTCTGCTGTCTGTCTCTGTTACACACTAGTCGACAGTTGAAGGTTCAGTACGTTCCGGTCTAAAGTCTCCTCAAACCCCGCCCAGTGGCCTGTGATAGGCCAGGACTGTAACAAGGAGAAAGTTTGAACACAGAGGGAACCACAGGGGAAAACCAACAAGGGAAAGCTGCAAAACAATATATAACTGACACTTAGAGCAGAAGACTGGACATACCAACATAACTCAGGAGGCACAAGAGAGATTCAATTAAAGCAGTAGTACTTCAAGAGACTGTCCAGACAACCTTCCAAATGTTCAACACCTGGATGACAGAAAACTGGAATCCCCCTGAAATTCTTAGGTTGTTGTGTTTGCCTGAGACTGTATCCTTCACGCACCTGCCTACCTTACTGACCTCAATACTTAATTCGAAGGGGCGCATTCATTCCATTCACATTGAGATCGACCTGCTCTACTACGACCCTCTGCCCTACAGACATCATATGCTGCCTCCATTTTTAGGCAGTGAAAGATCAGATCCATCAGAATGTCAGAGACTGGCAGCAGGTAATAGTTCTAGGGCTCCCAATTGACATCCTATAGACCTCTCCATCTTAGTACAGCTGGCCACTTTAAAACCACTGCTGGCCCTATGTAACTGGAGGATGCCCCATCGCTGAGGGTTCACCTTGTAAGTCAACCACAAGGGCCGGTCAACTATTCTTAGGTCCCAAGAGACCTTCCACACTTCTTGCAGGAATAGTCAGGAATTAGGAAACTGACATTTTTGATGCTGTTTGTGTCTTTTTCCGCGGTTTACATCACGACTTTTGCCACGTTTCTTTGCTCCAGCAAACTGTATGGACCTGGAAACTTCCTTTTATAAAAACTGTCGCGGTTTTTGGAAAAACCACGTGTTAAAAAAAATAATAAATCAAAAACCGCACCACATTTTTTCTGCCTCCCATTGATTTCAATGTGTTTTTCAAGGCAGAATCTGCCTGAAGATAGCTCATGTTGCTTTTTTTCCCCCTCAGATTTTGTGTGAACATACCCTTAATCTGCTTTTCTCTCATCTCCCATTTTCTCAATAGAAACTTTGTTCCTTTCGTTCATCATGGTAGACCACAAAATAGAGACCTTCAATGTAAACTGCCTGAATACTGTTGAGAAACGAACGCAAGTCTTACATCATTTCCACCGTCAAAAAGGTACAGTTCCTTTTGCCAAGAGACATTTTAAGGAAGGCCATATCCCAGTAATCTGAATAAATTACACTTCTTGGCACTTTGCTAATAACGCTCAGACAAGCTCCCAAGAGGTGGCCATAACTATCCATAAAGCCCTGACTCACAAGGTCCTCTATACAGCTACAGAACACCCTGAGGCCTGTTATCTCACCATTAGTTGATTGTTATATGACTTTACAATCATTAACATTTATGTCCCAAATCAGAGACACATCCTCTTTTTGACAACTGTTGGACAATGTCCTCCCATTGTTGCAAGGGATTGCCCTGCTGTGTGGAAAACTGAATCTCACCCTACTCTCCTTTGGACAATTTGTCCAGGTGAGAGAGCATTAGATATTCCCTAAAGAGACTTAGCCACTCATCAGACAACTCCTTTACTCCTACAATGGGAGGCCTTAAATGAGAATTGAAGCTCTCCAGATGACTCTACATATGGTCTATACATTGCATTCTCCACCACTTTGCAAAAGCTCCAGCTGGCTCGGCAGATGGTTATTATTTCTACAGGTTTCCTGCAGCAAATTTTATAAATATGGAAATAAGAGTGGACACCTGCTGAGCAGGGCTTTGAGAGTTTGAAAGTCGCAAACCATATTTCTTGTATTAAATCAGGAAAATTACTCCAAAAATTACAGACTCATTCCACTCCTCCTATACTGAGCTGTACAACTTACTGCTCTGACAAGGCCCTCCTCCTCCTCAGTTCAGATGCCTTCCTGTTGACGAGGTCTTATTTGCTCAAGGAACTCTTGTAGTATGAGATTTGTGGGTGGGTGGGGGGGGTGATCAGTGGCTCAAGAGTTCTGCACCCAATGACTTTACAGAAAAGTGTTCTTGAAACCCTGGCACTTGCCCCGACCCCACAATGAGTGCTTTTAATGCAGCCTTGCGGAGACACCATTCCCCACCTAAGACACACGCCGTGGTCCTCCCTAAACCAAACAAGACATAGGATATTGTGGCCCTCGCTGTCAAAAACCCTGCAACATACCCCTTTAGGTCCCATTTTCTCCTCCAAAATCCAGCTATTGCATCAGTCTCCAACTCTAGACTCAATATTAATGGATGCTTGTCTGTCTCCTTCACTATTCATAACGGAACTCCCCAGAGTGTCCCTCGTCTACTCTCCAAGTCCTCATCACGAGCACTTCATGGCAGCCATTTTGGCGCCTGTTTGACCTTTAAGATCAATATGACCAAATCAGAGGCCCTAAATGTCTACTTGCTAGGTTCTACAGTGACCTCTCAAATTCAACTTTTTACCTAGCCCACCTTCAGTATTACATATTTTGGACTCAGCACACACCTCTTCAACGTTCTTCCACTCCTTGAATGATTTCAAACTGACCTGGACTCCTGGTGGCATAAGGGGTTTGTGGTTGGTGTCTGGGCCACCCTAAGATTCAGAGAAAAATACTTGCACATCCCAAGGACGTAAGTGGGCTTGCACTTCCAGATTGCCTTTACTACCTGGCAGCTGCTCAAGTCAGGCTTCTGATTTTTTTTTTTTCCTGTTTCAGCTTAGGAAGCCATTTGTTGGGTGTAAACCACCTGCTTCTATTTAACTAAGCCCACTATTCCCCTCTGTTCTGCGTAGCTCGAGATTGAGCTAGGTAAGTTTTACGACCACTCAATGAGGAAACTACTTTACAGTTTCCCATAAGTCAGTGGTTGCGACCAAGGCCTAAGAAACAAGTTACAAGATCTTATCACAGAGATTGTGTGTCAACCCTACTTCACCACTGGTACCCATCCATACCCAACACATGCTGTAGATGTAGCATATGCCCCAGGATCTTTGTCTTATATATATATATTTTTTTTAAACTCGTTTTATTGAAAATTGTGTACCAGACACAAGAAAAGGAAGCAAAACATATATATAACAGGTTGCGCACCAGAAAAACAAGAATTAGATATAAATTCACTCAAAGCACTACATCACCACCTCGTCAGGCCCTCGCCCACACCCCATCTGGACCGTATAACGTAGACTCGGTACAGAAAGGAGATATACAGGACATATATAATACCGTATACATCAATTATACATGTACAAAAAACATGCAGTCAATAAGTCAAGGGTAACAACAGGGATACACTCCAAAATGAGAGGTCGTGGATACTCCCGGCGTCTCCCACCCCTCACGGCATGAGTAAATGAATGGCAGTACGCAATGAGGGAGCCGTATATTGGGTTACCGAAGAATTACACCATGTTCCCCACACCTTATGGAATTTCTGGGGACACCCTCTCCCTTTATACACAATCTGGTTAAAAGGAAGAACAGTATTAACAAGTTTCTTCCACTGAGATACTGATGGGGGTCTCTGAGCCATCCATCGCAGTGCGATGGAAAGACTCCCGCAAGAAGATTCTAACATGGTGTTGCCATAATTCTTCATCCAATACGCCAAAGAGGCATACCTCTGGGGTTAATGGTATAGGTTTAGCCAGAACTTCTGCCAGGAGATCCACGACCCCTTTCCAAAAACATTGTATGATCGGACAGTCCCAAATCATATGCCAAAAATCTGACTGTGGACAGGGACACCTAAGGCAACCTGGGTTGGGCAGACGTCCCATTTTGTAAAGACGGGAAGGTGTCAAATAGCATTGGTGTAGAATATATGTTTGACTTAGTTTGTTATTTGCTGAAGGTGACATGTTGAGGAGATTCAAGGATGTCTTGAAACATCTCATTTGTGAGAGCTGGGATATTTATGCGCCACCGCGTCAGGGCTGGGGCGTCCAATATGGATACCTTGGCCTGTATCAGATGTGCATATCAAGTAGATATCAAACCCCCAGGGCCCTGTGAATGAAGTATTCCGATAAGCGGATACTCAGATATATTGTCCATCCGATCCGGGAACTGAGAAGAGACTGCATGTCGAATCTGTAAATATCTAAAGAACTGTGTTCTAGGGATGCCATAGGAAGAGCCCAACGAGTCAAACGTTTTAAAAACGCCTTGGGTGTACAGGTCACTAAGAGAACACGCCATACTGCGACCAGGCCCGAGCACTAGGCAGGGCAAATAATGCCGGCAGACCAGGGTTGTGCCAGAGCGGGGTCTCCGCAGGTATATCAGAGTAAGCGGACACCTTTTTTGCCTGACGCCAGACCTGTCCCGCCAGAGCATGAATGGGCAACAATTTCCCCCTGAACATGGCCGGGTGTTCCAACACCGGCCACAGAGTACGCAGACCCAGGTGGTGAGCCAGACGTGCCTCAGACCCCGGCAGGGGATCAGATGAGAGCCACTTTCTAATAAAGCGGAGCTGTCCTGCCAGGTAGTAAAGAAACAGATCAGGGAGTGATGTACCCCCGAGCTGCTTCGGTCGTTGTAGAGATGACAACCTAAGCTTCGATCTAGAATTCCCCATACAAAGGAGATAATGAGGGAGTCCATTTGTTTAAAAAATCTAAGGGGCACAGACACAGCAGAATGGCTTATAGCATATAGAAATTTAGGTAGCACTATCATTTTAACGAGGTTGATTCTACCAGCCACCGACAAAGGCAATGTAGCCCAGAGGTTAAACTTAGCCCTAAAGTGCGAGATGAGCGGAAAAATGTTCTGTTCCAAAAAACACTTATGGTCCTTCGATATAAAAATGCCCAGATATTTGCAAGTTGAGACGGTCGTCAACCCACATACCACATCCCCCTCAGCTACACCCGACACACGGCCAATACAGTCATATGAAAAAGTTTGGGCACCCCTATTAATCTTAATCATTTTTAGTTCTAAATATTTGGGTGTTTGCAACAGCCATTTCAATTTGATATATCTAATAACTGATGGACACAGTAATATTTCAGGATTGAAATGAGGTTTATTGTACTAACAGAAAATGTGCAATATGCATTAAACCAAAATTTGGGTACCCTTATCATTTTATTGATTTGAATACTCCTAACTACTTTTTACTGACTTACTGAAGCACAAAATTGGTTTTGTAACCTCACTGAGCTTTGAACTTCATAGCCAGGTGTATCCAATCATGAGAAAAGGTATTTAAGGTGGCCAATTGCAAGTTGTTCTCCTATTTGAATCTCCTCTGAAGAGTGGCATCATGGGCTCCTCAAAACAACTCTCAAATGATCTGAAAACAAAGATTGTTCAACATAGTTGTTCAGGGGAAGGATACAAAAAGTTGTCTCAGAGATTTAACCTGTCAGTTTCCACTGTGAGGAACATAGTAAGGAAATGGAAGACCACACGGACAGTTCTTGTTAAGCCCAGAAGTGGCAGGCCAAGAAAAATATCAGAAAGGCAGAGAAGAAGAATGGTGAGACCAGTCAAGGACAATCCACAGACCACCTCCAAAGAGCTGCAGCATCATCTTGCTGCAGATGGTGTCACTGTGCATCGGTCAACAATACAGCACACTTTGCACAAGGAGAAGCTGTATGGGAGAGTGATGCGAAAGAAGCCGTTTCTGAAAGCACGCCACAAACAGAGTCGCCTGAGGTATGCAAAAGCACATTTGGACAAGCCAGCTTCATTTTGGAAGAAGGTCCTGTGGACTGATGAAACAAAGATTGAGTGGTTTGGTCATACAAAAAGGCGTTATGCATGGTGTCAAAAAAACACAGCATTCGAAGAAAAACACTTGCTACCCACTGTAAAATTTGGTGGAGGTTCCATCATGCTTTGGGGCTGTGTGGCCAATGCCGGCACCGGGAATCTTGTTAAAGTTGAGGGTCGCATGGATTCAACTCAGTATCAGCAGATTCTTGAGAATAATGTACAAGAATCAGTGACGAATTTGAAGTTACGCCGAGGATGGATATTTCAGCAAGACAATGATCCAAAACACAGCTCCAAATCTACTCAGGCATTCATGCAGAGGAACAATTACAATGTTCTGGAATGGCCATCCCAGTCCCCAGACCTGAATATCATTGAACATCTGTGGGATAATTTGAAGCGGGCTGTCCATGCTCGGCGACCATCAAACTTAACTGAACTGGAATTGTTTTGTAAAGAGGAATGGTCAAAAATACCTTCATCCAGGATCCAGGAACTGATTAAAAGCTACAGGAAGCGACTAGAGGCTGTTATTTTTGCAAAAGGAGGATCTACTAAATATTAATGTCACTTTTCTGTTGAGGTGCCCATACTTTTGCACCGGTCAAATTTTGGTTTAATGCATATTGCACATTTTCTGTTAGTACAATAAACCTCATTTCAATCCTGAAATATTACTGTGTCCATCAGTTATTAGATATATCAAATTGAAATGGCTGTTGCAAACACCCAAATATTTAGAACTAAAAATGATTAAGATTAATAGGGGTGCCCAAACTTTTTCATATGACTGTATGCATGTATGAGGACTTAGTCCAATTGGTCCGCAGGCCAGAATAATTACCAAACTCATCGATTATAGCCATGGCTCTGGGCAGGGACTGAGAGGGGTCACTCATGAACAGGAGTAAGTCATCAGCATAGAGTGCTGTCCTCTCCTCCCGGGTTGCCTATCACTATGCCTCTGTATATGGGGTCGTTCTGAAGCAGTATTGCCAAGGGCTCCACCGCCAAAGCAAACAGTAGCGGTGACAATGGACAGCCCTGTCTTGTACCCCTACCCAAGGGAAAGTAGGAAGACAACGTGCCATTGACAGCGCCGCTCTAGGGGAGCTGTATAAGGGAAATCCAGGTAATAAACCCCTCTCCAAATCCGTATCCACGCAACACCTGCAATAAAAAAGGCCATTCGACAGAGTCGAACGCCTTTGTTGCATCTAAAGAAGCCACCGCCCAGTCATGTGAGGATGATGCCCCGATCTGAGTTATCACCTGAACCCGTCTGAGATTATCCGATGTGGATTTTCCAGGCATAAAGCCTGTATGATCTGGGTGGACAAGGTCGAGAACAACAGAATTTAGCCTTTTCTCCAACATTTTAGTAAGGAGTTTATAGTCTATATTAAGCAGTGATATAGGCCTATATGAGCCGCAGTCCAGCGGATCCTTGTCAGGCTTAAGTAACAGGATAATGGTGGCGTCATTAAAGGACTCCGGGAGACTGCGGCCCACAAAGGCAGCATTGTAACACTCAAGCAACACCGGGAGAAGCAGGCCCCCATACTGGGCATAAGCCTCCACCGGGATGCCATCCGGGCCCGGCGATTTGCCCTTTGCCATATCTGCCAGGGCTCCCGAAAGTTCCTCCAGCGTAAAAGGGGAATCTAAAAAAGCACGTTGGTCTTCTGACAAAGTAGGAAGGGGGATCAAATCCAAATAGGTGTCAAGCTCTCTATCAGTGACTCTAAGCTTGGAGAGGTATAACTCACTGTAATACCTGTGAAATCTGTCCCCAATGGCTGAGCTATTAGACAGTACCTCCCCCCGTCTCTGAATGTACCCGTAATATTGCAGGTGAGGCCGTGTTTTGATTTATCAGTTGGGCCAAAAGGCTGCTTGACTGGTTACCAAGTTCGTAAAACTTCTGTTTGCTAAAAAACAGAGACCTACGTGCCTTGTCATGTAGTATATGTAGATATTGTCTTCCCGACTGTAACCACTGAGATCTAGCCTCATCAGTTGGATTGGCCACGTAGGCGGCTTCGAGCGAGGCACACTGGGTCGCCAGGGTAGTTTCCAACAGTGAGGATTCCCTTTTTACAAAGGAAAAGGAGGACTTAATACAACCCCTAAGATATGCCTTCATAGTTTCCCATAAGAGGAGTGGAGAAGTATTTGGGGAATTAATGGTCAGGAACGTCTGAAGTTGATCGGGTATTCGATCGTGTGGTACAAATAGTTTCAACCAAAATGGGTGGATTCGCCAACCCTGTTGTGGTCTGGCAGCCGTACTACTATTTAATTGGACTAACAAAGGGGAATGATCAGACACTGCCCTGGGTAAATAGGATATGGTCTGCAACAAAGAACATGCTTTAGTATTTCCAAAAACATGGTCAATTCTAGGCAGATTATGTCTGTTGGCAGAGTGACAGGAAAAAGTGTGGGCCTCCGGAAACCGTACCCGCCACAAATCTAGCCACCCCAGTTCATGGGTCATTCTGGCCATTGTTGTAGGGCGATGCAGAGAGGGGGAGTCCGGCTCCGCAGAGAACTGGTCCAAAGCAATATCCATAACTTTATTAAAATCACCCAGACATAATACAATAGCTCCAGGGAATCTGGTCGCAAACTGCGCAGCCTGCTGGAGCACAGAAAGATCAGACGCCGGTGGCAAGTACACCCCCAGGATAACACACAGGACCAAATCAACCCAGGCCTGGACAAAAACGTATCGTCCCTCGGGGTCCCTTACAATGAGGCCTGGCTTCCACCTGAGTCTACGATGCACCACGATGGACACCCCCCTGGAATAGGAAGTATGTGTAGAGTGAGCCGCCCACTGAACCCATGGCTTTTGAAGTCATCTGGAATTGTCGTCTGGAACCAAATGAGTTTCCTGAAGGCATATGAGGTGTGGGTCAGCCCTCATAATCTGAGAGAAAACTAACGACCTCTTTCGTGGGCTGCCCAGTCCCCTCACATTCCAAGATAGTACACTAAATGTCGCCATAGTCGTCTAAGAATATAATCATGGCAGTTCAGGACCCCAAAAGTGACCCGCATATGAGTGTGTAGTGCGTGGTTGAGCGAGACACAGAGTGGTGTGCAGCAACCTAAGAACCATATACAAACGAGATGAACCATTGCACCCCTAAAGGGTGTGAGACATATTGCTAAACAAATAATATTCGTTAAGATAACCGTGGCTACAAATAACGGGGGTAAGAAGTGCACCCAAAGTGGTTGGTATATGGGGCACTGTCTTAAAGGTATAGATGATCAATAGGCTAGGGGATATACTTTCAACAGAGCCAGGTTCACATGAGTAAATAGGATACACCGGCGCCTCGGGGGCTGCCAGCCAAGGTAACTATAAAGATACAGGATAATATAATAACAGAACCGCACATTATCATAGAACTACTATGCAGGAAACAAGAGCATCCCGTAAACATAAGTCCTTATGTATGGTCCGACCGGACCCCTCACCACACGCCCTCAGGATCATTGCCTCGGAGATCGAGGTAGAAGAGATAGCCAGTCCTCCACATCTCTCGGTGAAGTGAAGAAGAGGGACCTGCCGTCATGGATGACCCGAAGACGTGCTGGGTAAATCATGGAGTATTGTATATCCTTTTCTCGCAGCCGCCTTTTAACGGCCACGAAGGATGCTCGGGTCTTCTGGAGAGCCGCCGAGAAATCTGGAAACATGGCCACTGCAGCTCCGTTGTACTTAAGCTCGCCGGCCTGGCGTGCAGCCCGCAACGCCGTATCTCGATCCGTGCTATTAATCAGACGTGCCAACAAGGGTCGAGGAGGTGCGCTCTGGGGCGGCGGTTTAGCTGGGACCCTATGGGCCCGTTCTACTGCAAATATTGGTGAGAAGTGAGCCTCCGGCAAGACATTCTTCAGCCACCCCCTCCACAAAGGCCCGAGGATCGTCACCCTCCGCCCGCTCCGGCAGGCCCAGGATACGAAGGTTGTTTCGTCGCAGTCTATTCTCTAAATCATCCGCACGCTGGGTCCACAAATTTGCAGCCCTCTCCTGTTCCTGGCAGGAAGTGGGTTAACAGCATCCTCCACCTCACGCACCCTGCCTCGCAAGGTCTGAAAGTCCTGGCGGAGCAGGCCCAGGTCGATTTTTACCTCCTCAATTTTCCCGGTCAGCGAGGAAGTGCCAGCATGGATCGCCTCCAGTAACTGTCCAGTAACTTGTTTTAAAGTGGGCTCGGGGTCCTCCTCTGGAAGGGCAGGATGAGGCTGCCTCAAGCGATGATGATGTAGAAGAGGATGCTGCCCTGGAGAACCCCCTCTGGCGATCAGAGACAGAGGTTGATTGCGGGAAACTCATTTTTAGAGTCGGCGGCCATTCTTCCTGCGTTCCGTACGGGTGGGTATGATGGCAAAGGAGGAGGTGTGGTTGTAGCAAGACCAGGCCGGTCTCAGAGGATTGTAAGCGAGGTCTCTGGCTAGTGGCAGTTGCACGGTAGGAGCCTCTATATCGGGCCACCAGGGCCAATCAGCCAGCCGAGGACAGACGGTAGCTCAACAGTCCAATAGTATCGATGGCAACTGTCACTGGATTATAAGGGATGCCTCCAAAAGAGAGCCGTCAGCGGAGTAGTGAAATAAATAAATTGCCAGGAGGAACTAAGAGGGGACGGATGGTAAATCAACGATCCAATAATGCCGATAGCAACAGTCACTGGATTATAAGTAAAGCCTCCAAGAAGGCCGGTAGCGGAGTGATGAAGTAGATAGGTTGCCAGGAGGAACTAGAGGAGGACGGATGGTAACTCAACAGTCCAATAGTACATACAGCAACCTTCACTAGATGATAAGTAAAGCCTCCCAGAAAAGCAGTCAGCGGGGTGACAAATCATACAGAAGCACCCACCGTCAATGGGTCAGAGACAGTTGATGGCTGCCGCAGATATTGCCTTGCATTGCTGCCCAGAGGAGCCAGGGGAAGGTCCTATCGTGCCAAGCAACAAGGAGACAGGAGTGCCGGCTCCCAATCCTCCAGGCAGGGACAGAGGGATCCATCAGAGAGAAGCCCAGCTCACCAGGAATTCCGGACTCAGCGCCCCCCCCATCAGCAGATGGCCAAACAGGTCAGGATGAAGATGGCTGCCTGCCACGTGGAGAGAGGGGGAGACCGCCGTCCGGGCGGCAGCAGGATCAGCGCCGTCAGCGGTGCCCGCACAGCCCCAGGCCGGCCCACGAGCGTAGCCCCAGAACGGCACGCCACAGCAGCACAGGACAAAGCGACTCCGGCAGTGGCGGTGAAGGAGTATGGCCGCCGGCCACGTGCAGCAGCCACCGACTACAACTCAGCGGGGATCGACACCGGCAGAACGGGAGTCCTGGAGCCAAGGGGAGGACCCCAGATGTGCGTTCCAGCGGACAGCTAACCCGGGCACCGTTAAGTCAGGATGGAATGCAGGATAAATGAGCGGCTCTAACCGGAGCTCCGCTCACATGCAACCGTCCATGTTGAGCGCTAGCCACGCCCCCCCCCTTTGTCTTATATTTAATGGGCATACTCCTGTTTGGTCCACAGTACGCAGCATTATCTACAACATGATGGGAGATCTAGGTGTCCAGTCCTGAACACCTACAAGCGATCTCTCAGTACATGTTCAATATGACCCTATCCAAATTGTATTATATATATATATATATATATATATATATATATATAACACACATACACACACACACACACACACACACACACGTGGGGGAAAAAAAAAAAAGTAGTCAGCCACCAATTGTGCAAGTTCTCCCACTTAAAAAGATGAGAGGCCTGTAATTGACATCATAGGTAGACCTCAACTATGAGAGAAAATGAGAAAAATCCAGAAAATCACAGATTTTTAAAGAATTTGCTAATTATGGTGGAAAATAAGTATTCGGTCACCTACAAACAAGCAAGATTTCTGGCTCTCACAGACCTGTAACTTCTTTAAGAGGCTCCTCTGTCCTCCACTCATTAACTGTAGTAATGGCACCTGTTTGAAATTGTTAGTATAAAAGCCACCTGTCCACAACCTCAGTCAGTCACACTCCAAACTCCACTATGGTGAAGACCAAAGAGCTGTGGAAGGACACCAGAAGCAAAATTGTAGACCTGCACCCGGCTGGAAAGACTGAATCTACAATAGGCAAGCAGCTTGGTGTGAAGAAATCAACTGTGGGAGCAATAATTAGAAAATGGAAGGCATACAAGACCACTGAATCTCCCTCGATCAGGGGATCCACGCAAGATCTCACCCCGTGGGGTCAAAATGATCACAAGAACGGTGAGCAAAAATCCCAGAACCACACCGGGGGACCGTCTACCGTCAGTAACACACTACGCCACCAGGGACTCCGATCCTGCAGTGCCAGATGTGTCCGCCTGCTTAAGCCAGTACATATCTGGGCCTGTCTGAAGTTTGCTAGAGAGCATTTGGATGTTCCAGAATTATGTATTATGTATATTAAGTATTGGGAGAACGTCATATGGTCAGATGAAACCAAAGTAGAACTGTTTGGTAGAAACACAACTCGTCGTGTTTGGAGAGTGAATGCTGAGTTGCATCCAAAGAACACCATACCTACTGTGAAGCATGGGGGTGGCAACATCATGCTTTGGGGCTGTTTCTCTGCAAAGAGACCAGGATGACTGATCTGTGTACATGAAAGAATGAATGGGGCCATGTATCATGAGATTTTGAGTGCAAACCTCCTTCCATCAGCAAGGGCATTGAAGATGAAACGTGGCTGGGTCTTTCAGCATGACAATGATCCCAAGCACACCGCCTGGGCAAGGAAGGAGTGGCTTTGTAAGAAGCATTTCAAGGTCCTGGAGTGGCCTAGCCAGTCTCCAGATCTCAACCCCATAGAAAACCTTTGGAGGGAGTTGAAAGTCCGTGTTGCCCAGCGACAGCCCCAAACATAACTGCTCTAGAGGAGATCTGCATGGAGGAATGGGCCAACATACCAGCAACAGTGTGTGCCAACCTTGTGAAGACTTACAGAAAACGTTTGACCTCTGTCATTGCCAACAAAGGATATATAGCAAAGTATTGAGATGAACTTTTGTTATTGACCAAATACTTATTTTTCTCCATAATTTGCAAATAAATTCTTAAAAAAAAAAAAAAAAAATCAGACAATGTGATTTTCTGGATTTGTTTTCTTATTTTGTCTCTCAGAGTTGAGGTCTACCTATGATGTCAATTACAGGCCCCTCATCTTTTTAAGTCTGAGAACTTGCACAATTGGCGGCTAACAAATACTTTTTTTTCCCCACTGTATGTGCAGGTGGCAAAAACTGTCACACCGAAATGGAAGTTTGACTCCCTACACCTTAGTGGAATGGCTTGAGGAAATGTTGCACATGGAGGAATTAATAGCTCAAACCTCAGAAATAATTCAGTTGCCCTACCACACCAGCTTTTCCTGGATTACTTTTCAGTCTTCTCCCTCCAAGTCTGCCCAATTGATGCCCTGTCTCAACTGTGCTATTGTTCAATCCCGTTCCCTCAGCCTCCTATTAATTTTTCCTTTCCTGTTGCTGCCCTTCCCTTAATCCTTCTGCTACAACTAATCTTGTGCTCTACCCTCTCCTCTTGCACTCACCTTTTACAAATTTAACACTTTTGCCTAGTTTTAGTGGGTTGGTTACTGGAACCCTGTGATGCTCCCAGGATAAGCATCTTTGCTGTCTCAGTGTATGAGAGTAATGACTTCTGATCAGTGACCTCCTGGCCCATTCCTTTTCCTCAGCATAGTTATTGTAATTGTTTAAAAACCAATCAGGCCTTGAACTAGAACAAAAATGAATTCTGAGCCTTTAAAAAAGTAAAAGCTCTGCCCAAGTCTAGCTTAAATTGGTCTGGTGCTTTTTTGGCAACACCAGATGCAAACATTTTTTCAAGATTTCAAGGTAATGAGCATAGTTTCTCTTTCTACTTACTGCCAGAGTGACTCCCTCTAGAGGCCGGCCTTTCCTCCTAAAAATCAGTCTGACATTTGGAAATAATCCTGGTCTGGATGAAACACAGGAAGGAAAGAAACCAGATTTTGAGTAACTACTAGAATTGCTGTGGCTTGCTTCTGTACAATTTTTTGCAATACCTTCATGATCAGTGGAAGGGGAGGGAAAGCATATACTAATGTTTGGCCCCAAGAGTGGGAGAGCGCATCCATCTCTTCTGTTTGCCTTTGCAAAAAAAAAAAAAAAAATAATGGAAATGCCAAGACCAAATCAGTACTCAGGCTGCCCCATTGCTAGAACAGACTGTATGCTTCTTGGTAGAGAGACCACTCCCCTTGGTCTATCTGGGTTTGACTCAAATCTCTAACATTCTCTAGGCCAGTGGTCGAGCAACCCCCAAAACACATGCCAAGAGTGGCACACAAGGCTTGTTTACCTGGCATGGGCAGCCCAAGTCCTCACCCAGCAGTTTCAATCGGACAAAACACGGCCGAAACAAAACAGCTATTATACTGTGGGGTCTCTTCAGACCCCAGAGTATATTAAGCGGAGCCCCCAGGGAGGTGATCAAACAAAAAAAAACAAAACACAAACGGTTACTCACCTTACCTGCGCTCCGCGGTGGCTGTGCTCTGCAGGCGCTTCTGCCTGGCGTGAGACCACTAACAGGGCCTCAGGGGTCACATCCAGCATCATTACGCATAATGATGCGACATGACCCCCGAAACTCAATCAGCGGCAGCTGACTGCAGGCAGAAGCGCCCGAAGAGGAGAACAGAGCCGCTGCGGAGCGCAGGGAAGGAGACTAACTTTTTTTTTTTTTTTTTATGTTTGTCACCTCTCTTGGCCCCCCGCTTATTTTACTCTGGGGTCTGAAGAGACCCCACTGTATAATATCTAGCAAGTGGCCAAAACTGGATTATAAAAGTTAGATTATAATGCCGTGTGCAGGGGCCGCAATGCTGTGTGCAGGGGCCTATGGGACGTAATGCCGTGCGCAGGGGCCGCTATGGGACGTAATGCCGTGCGCAGGGCCCGCAATGCCGTGCGCAGGGGCCGCAATGCCATGCGCAGCGGCCGCAATGCCGTGCGCAGCGGCCGCTATGGGACATAATGCTATATAAACTGTGTGTTTTCTGTATTAAGGATGTGTTTTTGCACAGAAAACTCAAGGGTTTTTTGTGCAAAAATGCACCATGTGAACATAGTTTTACATCAAACTAAAAGTTTCAGGAGCCTAAGACTATAGCTGCATCCAGATACATAGTGTTTCCACCATAAGGGTGCTGCCATATGGTGGTCCTGGACACATTTACCACTAATTTGGGGGCTGCACATGGACTTTCGTTGCTTTTTAATCGGAAAGTACAGGGGCGTCCCAGGAAATAGTAGTAAATGCATGTGTCCTAAAGCATCTGGCAGCACTTGTGTGTTATGGTTTGTGGTATGACTTTAGTTTAGGGGTTGTCAGACTTACAATTATTGACTGGCACTCCGAATTCCTCATCTTTGATTTTTTAAATTAAAATCGGCACGCCAAACAAAAAAGGTTTCCTACCCCTGCTCTAGGCAATTGAGATGAATTGCCAAGAGTAATACGTTTTCTCCCTATTGGAATATTTTTGAGGTCCGGCCCTGAAGATGCATGGATCTCACACATCCTTGCCACAGTCTTAGATATACCACAGTTGTGTGTGAGAATATCTTGACTTTTTTTTTTTTTTTTTTTTTGGATATTAGAGGTCTATCTAGTTTGAAGGTCTCAGACTAACCTTGGCCTCGAAAAATTGAGGATTTTCCTCTTGAATTCTGGGACCAGCTCCCCTGAAATATTTGACCCATGCTCCACACTCGGTCTATAATCCATCTAGATCTGTATAACTGGATTCTAATGCCAAAGAGTGTCCTTACCTGAGACTTGGTTTCAACCACCAAGATATTTTGACATAAAGGACAGCTGACTTCTGTCCCATACTTTTAGAATCCAGCTTTGAAACCAACAGAAGGTCGTGAGGGCAAGTAGACTCAGCATCTGATTGAGAATACCATTTGGTTTAGGATTTATTATTTCCCCTCTGGCAGAAGAGACCTTTGTATAAGCCCAGCATAGCTTCCCTTTGTTTATGATGCAACCTAGTTGTGTTAGTAAATTTGATCCAAGATCTCCTTTGGGGTCTGAAATAAGGAGCAAATTATCCAAATAGGAAACTTAAAAACTTTTTCCTCAGAAAGATAACCACCTCAACCTTAACCTTTGTGGCTCTTCCTTTTGGAATATTCTCAGCACCAAGAGTATTCACAAAGTAAATCTGATTTTCAGTAGTTTGGTTGGCAAATCAGGAATCTCTAGGAGCCAAGAATGTGGTAATACGCATCTTGTAGGTCTAGAGCAGTGGTCCCCAACCTTTATTTGCACCAGGGATCGGCTTTAACCATTTTTCCATGGCCTGGCAGGGCGGGAGCGGGACTTTGGTCATATGGGGGCTTGGTTATGGAGGGGGTTGGTTTTTAGTGCATACTTAATTATGACATTTATAATGTGAATGTGACTCAACTCACCATAGATTTAGAATGAGTAGGAGCACCAGGCTTGTTTCCCTACAACAAGACGGTCCCATCTAGGGTTGATGGGAGACAGTGACACCAGTGTGTTCCTTATGTCCAGTCTACTCCGTAATCTCATTTTTGCAGAAAACCCACAGAGAAGATGCCCACTAGCCTCCAGAGCTCCTCCCCCCTCCAACTCGCAGAACATACAGCTAGCAGGAGGGGAAAGAGGGCTGGACACATATGATGTTCTTTTCCCTGCTCCTGTCTGAGCAAATTCTGCAAGTAGAGTAGCAGCACTGTACATTTAGCCTCAGTGTACAGCACTGCTGCTTAGCAGTGCTATACACCAAACAGCGCTGTAGACTAGGGGTGCTGGTGGGACCTCTGTGTACAGCGCTGTAGACCAGGTCCCCGCCAGGAACTATCCCAGGAGCCATGACACTGTGGCCAGATCACCGCCCTGCCCCACATAATGTGCTGTGACGGGAGCCGTGTCTACTGAGGCCAGCCCGCCTCCCCGCGGACCGGCAAAAAAAACCCCAGTGGCCTGCTCCTGGTCCGTGGACCAGTGGTTGGGGACCCCTAGCCTAGGGAGCACATCTATGTCCCAAGGGATCAGAGCAGTAGCAGTCCTTAAAGAGGACCATTCATGTCTTAACATTGAGTGTTATATACCACTGGATAGCTGACACTGTGCTAAATTCAGTGCACAGTCAGCTTTGCCAGCATCTGCCTGGGTTGCAGAGCCATGCATAAGGAAAACTAAAGTTTGTATCCTTTAAGAGTTAAAAGGGATTAACCAGGATTTATAGCAACTTCTGGAGTGGCCAGGGGTGGGTGTGTTTAAAAAAAATAAATAAAATCCATGAGCCCCTTTCCCTTGTGTGTCAGGGCTCACTGCAGCAGAAGTGGTAAGGTTTACTTAACTGCTGTGACTAATCACTGGTCTCAGCGATCACTGGAGGGGGACCAGTTAAATCACTTAAATAACTCACTGGATCTTTCCCACTAACCATTGAGGCCACTGGTTGGTCTCAGCAGCCCAGCACAACAAGTCCTGGCACAAGAAAAGAGAACAGAAACAGGACGACTGGGCATTTTTTTTTTTTTTCAAACACTTTACATCTACCTGACCCCCCCGAGTTTGCCCTAAATCATGGACAGCCTCATTAAAGTAATCAAATTGCCCACAGGTAGGACAGATATTTCAACTCTTCTCCATTATAGTGAAAGGGTTTCAATGGCTATAATCCACACAACCAGAGGACAGGTGGAAACCAGCTGGATGAGGCCAGTACAAGATATAACAACAATTATGATATAGAATGTCTATTACTAGATGTAGAAAATAAATACAATTTTAAATATAAAATGCAACAAATTTGTTTATTTCTGATTTACAAGAAACTAGGTCTGTCCCTTATTGGTACAATACCTAAAAGATTACAATTATGTTCACAAGCCAGCCAACATTTTATAGAAATGTATATTGATTAAATGTTGTATCAACTTTGCCCATTCTTTTTGTATTTTCTGATGACACATACCCATTTAGTTAGTAAGAGCTTGTAAAATAACCATCCATGAAAATATTAAACAACCGAGAACTGAAGGGCTGAAGTATAAAGTTTTTCACAGTTGGGTTAAATTCACAACTTACCTATTACATAATACACAGTTAAATAGTTGCCCATTTTATAGTTTAACTTATAGAATGCCCCAAAGAACAAAAACATTGAAGGCTCAGTTTACAAGGTCTCATTGAACACATTACAAGTTTGCTCAAAAAAAGGGCAAAAAAACCTTGGAAATCAAAAATCCTGGAAAGGTGCAATAGTTCAAACTTCTGAGAATTTAGTGCAGTTGAAATAAACAAAAAAAAAAAAAAAAAAAGTCATGTCAACGTTCAAGCAAATATTCTACACTTTAAACTACTTAACATATTAAAGTTTCCATTATTAAAACTGAAAAGGTAAAAGAAAGGTTTGGCATTTTCATGTACGCATTCATGAATGAAACCATATAAAGAATCAATCCTGAGTTTCCCTTTTACATTCATTCATTTCAATACAAAAATAAAAATTGTACTTCAGGTCCCTGCTATCACAATTGGGTCGGTGCATAGCTGTGCAGCCACATGCAAGGCAGCTGTAATGAGCGTGCTTTGTTATTTTTAGTAAAGACTGAGCAATATTACATACAATGTACGTTATGTGGAAAACTTTAGTTTTTTTTTTTTTTTTAAACACATTTGTCAAGATTGTCAATAGTCTAAATTAAATGTGCATATATTAAATACACACAATTTAAAGACATCTGTTATGCCAGCTGTTGCACTGTTCATTATTTCATAGCTCAAATCCACTACAGTACAGGCAGTTCATCAAAGTGTAAGACCAGGGCCACTGACTGCAACCACTCTATAGAATTTTCTGCTGTGGCAAAGGCCCCTGAAATCTGGTGGGTTTTGCTGTTGCTCTCCCTGTAGTTTCTCTACAGCCCAGGTCACACTTCACTGTGTTTTAGTCGCAGCATGTAGAAGATATCTTTTTACATATTAAAACCTATGCTGTTACTGTAGATCACAGCACAATAGCCAGAGTGTGCAGCAGCCAAAATGCTGCATTTAAATCCATTACGTCTGGGACATTTGACCCTTTAGGGTGCTGAGACTATGTACCCAATTCCTTAGGCGCTTCTGTTTTACTTCTGTGTAAATGAAACTCCAATTATTTTCACCTTTGCATTATTGCAGGTTGTAATGATATGCAGTTGAAGTTATTATGCATTTTCTTTAGTGGCTGGGAATGGGATGCTGCTATAGCCACATCCCAGGGACATAGTGCCACGACTAGGTTAGGCTGGATCTGCATCGGAATCTCTGTTGGAGACTGTCGCAGAGACTGCTGAAAATTGGCAGAGAAAAAAGTCCTGCATCGAGGACTGTGTCGCTTTCAGTTTTGAAACAGTGGAACCCATTATAGTCAATGGGGTTCGCCAGTCTCTGTATGTAACTGCTGTAGTGGTCCAGCTCTCTGTTTGGGACCCCGACACTAGTGTGAACAGAGTATATTACAGTGATAAGTGACATACATAATGAAGGTATGTTTCTCGATGGAGACAGTGACATACATAACTAAGGAATGTTTATCACTGTAATTTGCTTTATGTTTGAAAAAAATAAAAAAATAAAAAAGTCTTACGTAAATGAGGCAGTGGCTGCATTGGGCCTTCGGCTCTGGTAGCACAGCTCTTGCTGCTCCAGTAGGATGGGTGAGGTCATAACATGATCAACTCACTGCACAGGGTGGCAGAGGCAGGAGATGGCATGGGTCTGAGTGGCAAAAGCAGTTCTCCAGAAAGCTGAAGACCTGCACCCAGTGCACCAACTGCCTCATTTACATAACAGTTCCAAGGTATTTTTCTCCAAACCTACAAAAGTGCTATACATAAAGTATGAGGCTTATTACTGTAATATGGTCTGTAACATGGCAGCGGAATATGCTTGGGGAGGTGATAGACGCCCTTTAAACAAATTATATGTTACAGCTCCTTTACAAAATATATATATAAAAACACACACACCTTTTGCCACCTTTAGTTCTTTGCATCCTTCAATAGATCTATCACAGTAAGGGCAAACTTTAACACTTAACCTTTAATATGCCATAAAACATACAAGTTGCACCACATTATTAAATCAAAGTCAACAGGCGTCACTGAGGTGGTAAAGTCACTCTACAGACAGTATGATACATATAATGTCCGAGGCCTCCTGAAACAAAGGCAACCACAAGTGACCCTAACACATACAAGGCGTTTCATTGGTTTGTGATTATTTTGAAAGTGTAGCATTCACTAGACAAGATCCGGACACGTTTTCCCTAAAGACACTTGGTTCATCAGGGGATAGATATAAAGCTGGGCCTGATCAATACAGTGGTTCAATTTCACAGACAAGCTGTTCTGATGAAACAGCATGACTCCCGATTAGCATTGATGGCTGAGAAAGACATATCCAGGCATTGGACTGTAGGTGTAGGTAATCCCATCCAAGATGAGGGGAATTGTATAAATCATAGATCCTTAAATAGATGCAGCTTCTAAAATTCTAGTACAGTCTAAACTTTCGTTCTAGGTCTACTGTTCCTGAGCAGCGCCCAATATGTTAACTAGGTAGGCTGTCCAAGGCAGGACCAAACATGGACTGTCCACCTCAGAATGCATAATTGTGCAGACACTGCACTGATTCCTCATTAGCAGAAGGAGCTAGAGGAAGACTGCGGTCAAATGCAAAAAAAATAAATAAATTATATACAAAATATGGTGGATGTGGTGATAGGTCTTTAACTGCATAGTTTTATATTTGCATGACTTCTGGTACTGGGCCTTGAAATGAGTATTAAAGTTTGAGAAAACCAGTGGTCCACATTTATTAAAAGTTAGTCAGCTGACACCTGCAAAATATGGGCTTCTTTAGTTTATGCTGTCTATCCAATGTGTATTGGGTACTTCCAATTCTCTCCAATATCAGACATGAGGGGTTGGGACATATTTAGCAGTGGCTCTCTCCCCTTTTCTATTCAGCACACAAGCACTTCTCAACCAAGCATACATGTGTATAAGGGGAGTTAGGCAAGATAACCCATTTAGCCAAACACCTCTCACAGGTATGGTTTTCTTTAGAAAAATTAAAAAGTAGCTAGATTTAATCACAGTGGCTGAGGTGGTATGATAGCTGGCATAGGGGATTGTTGCATGATAGTCTTTGTTAAATTAGTCTCAAAAGACGTCCTAAAGCAAGAGGGGTCATTTTGCACCAGAATACACCAAATTTTGATATGCTTTATGTTTAAGAGTAAACAAGTACTTATTTTAGACTATTTAAGATTCTGTGCAGACTTATTTCTTAACATATACACGCATATTAGATAGATAGATCTAGCTAAATGGTGCATTCACAAGGGTAAATTGTAGTCACACACACTTAAGCCCCTAACTCCCTCCCATTCTTGATCAAGACATTATGGTTTCCTTTCAGAACACATCATACACAAAGGAATACACTGCAGTTAAGTACCTCTGGTGGTAGCTCATTCCTTGAGTGCAAAGGATCTGGTATGTTGAAACCCAACATACCTAATTCCCCCACAGCTAACATTTGCTGTTGGTGGAACTTGCGGATTATCTAATGTGTATGGGTATGCCTTGATTCTCCAACATTTGTCCAATACATATTTGCATCTTAAGAGTAAGATTTACAAGTTTAATGAATTCAATGTATAAACAGTGCACCAGATTTTCTACTGTGGTTATAACTCAACCATGTAGTAAAATTTTCTAAAATGTGACGTTTTCTGGTACATCTTATTCCAGATCAAACTTAAAAGATAGGTGTCATATCACAGAAGATGGGGCATGGCTTAATAGTTACAAAATTTGCACCAATTTTAGCTTAAGAATCTGGCTCCGAATAAGCTAGACTAGCTAGACTCACCTGCCAGTTTTCTCTTAAGAGGCACCAGATTCATCATCCAACATTAACCACAGTGATAAATCTCTCACATTTTAGATTGCTTATACTCACACTGTATTACTAAATGGGACAGTTTTTTTTTTTTTTTTTTTTTTTAACTGGAGCTTTTAGTTTCCCTCTTGCTTTAGCTACAAGCATAATTTTATCACTTAACTTGACCATGCAGAGGATATGGAGCCCTCCAAAAAAAAACAAAACCCACTCCTGCCAATATATGGATATTCTAGGAAATTAGTTATAAATGTAGTAATAAACAGTAAAGAAAAAAAACAGCCTTGTATGTATAATTTTATTGGCCAAGAAAAATTACAATTTGCAAACTTTCAAAGCACAGAGGCTCCTTCAGACATTCACACATTCATTTTTAAAAGCCTAAAGGAGCCTCTGTGCTTTGAAAGTTTGCAAGTGTAATTTTTCTGGTTAGCCAATAAAGGTATCATATCTACAATACTTTTGCCTTTTTGATACAAAGTATCAAATAGATTGCATGATTTTTTTCCCCTATATGTCACAAAGTATACTGTAAGTATAAAGAATACTTTGTTCTTGCATTGCTTTTCTTTTGGTACATTTTAGCACAGTTCTCAAACGCACTTTTTTTTTTTTACACAAGTAAAAAAAGAAAAAAAAAAAAAAAAAAATCACCCTTCAATAACTCAATTTGCAATTTTTCAGCAAGATCTGTACAGATTTATTATATATGAATGTAAAAAAAGATTTGCCCTCAGTATCTTGAAAATGGTGGTGAGGAAATAGTGTTAAAAATTGTAACACTTCTAAAATTGTTTAAAGATTTGCATAAAAAAAAAAAACATGTAAACCTTTTATTTAGTGAATGAGACCCAAGAGTTTAATGCCACAATGTAATATATTGATGAAAACATAAGGTTTTGAACGGAGGTACATTTAAGCAAATCCATCTTACTTGTGTGTCTAGCCAGCCACACATCTTCCAAAGAAAAAAAAAAAAAAAAAGCTTTAAAAATTATGACATGTCTAATAAAAAGCCCATTCAACTTTGGATTCTGTGTACAGAAATGTTCCTGTCGTAGCAAACTGGCCTGTACAGCATCATGTAAAAAAAAAATAAATAAATTATATATCTCTATCTCTATCATAATTTTTTTTTTTTTTTATGTCACCCTCAATGTAGCGACTGACTATTCAATGTTCCTCTTGGTCAATGTTAAGGCGACTTTCTGCATTGTGATAAGGCATTAGATTTTGCAATGCGATTATTTGCTTTTCAATGGTGAAAGAGTTGAAAGGCAATTATGTGTAGCAATTTCATTTTGTTGAGACACGGCTTTTGAAAACCACATGCATCTGTGAATTTAAGACTGGCACTTTGTTAAAACCAACCAATTTTATTTTGACAAAGCCATGTTTCTCTATTGTTGTCTAAGTGTTCAGGATGCTACATATTCGCAATCAGGAATTTGATTTCAACCATTGCATACAAATGTGGTTTTTCAGCAGTACAACATTAAATTACACCCATTACCACAGCATATAAAGCATCCCTTATAACGATATAGCGCTACACTGAAACCACTTTTGTTCCAGTTTCTGTACTCACCATCAATATGATTGTGAACACATTTGACTTGTACCACTGCAGACAAGTTATTTCGTAAACTTGACACTCAATAAGATCAAATTATTAGATAAAACTAGATTTAAAATTTCGGTTAGGGGCGAACATGTACTTTAAAAATACAAAATCACAATGTAAAGGATCACCAGTTCAAATGCATGAAAAAGCCAGATGCTATCCATTGATTTACTGAGTAAATACCTTTAATGAAATATGCAAGCATTTTAAAAGGTCCACACAAGATGCTTCATATGACTTTCCTATTATGAAGCTACATTAAAAATGAAGACATCAGAATATGCTGCGAAAATTTGAAGTGGGTGTCCTACAGAGAGATCTGCTTTGTAGCAACTGAATTGTAAGGGGTGAAATTTTAAGTACGAGTATATTGACACTTTTTTGGAGAAGATTGTAGCTTTTCCTTCAAAAATGCTTAAAATCATTGAAATAATTTCAACGGGAGGCAGTAGCATTTTTTCGGTTATCTGATTTTTTTTTTCTCCTTAAAATAAAAAAGGCCCATCTTCATGTAGATACTGACAAATTCTCGAAAAATTAAACGGATGCAGGAAAAACCTCTGAAGTTGTTTAAGGTTTTCTACAAAAATTTCATAAGATGCAAGAGATTTCAGGAAACAGACTCGCGTGCTTAAAAAGAAAAAAAAAAAAAAAAAAAAAATATGATATGCAAAGTCTGCTTCAGGTTTTTGAGGCAGATTTAGAGAACAGCTGAAGCGGTCATCTGAACTCAACCTGATTTAACATTCTTTTCATTCCCTGAAGGAGGAAAAAAAAAAAAAAAAAAAAAGCTGAAAATCCCAGAAACAAGCAGCAACTAAAGAGGACTGCAATGAAGCACTTTGAAGGTGTTCTTCAGGGAGTGAAGTTACTTACCCTAGATGCCCTAAGTTTCACCAATAAAAAACACACCCCTGATCTCCTGGAGAACACCTTATATTTGTAAAAAACGTCTAACAATTTTATATAGTTGATGCTGAAAATGAAAGGACTAAGAAACTGTTTAATGCAATATTTTTGAAAAACCGCAAGAATTGAAGTTAAGCCAATCAAATGTAATTTGTGTAGACGTTAATTTCAAATCCATTGCGGTGGTATATTGCTATCCATTCTGGACCAACTATACTTTAATACTAGTGTATAAAAACGACTAAAAAGGTCAGGCTTGCACCTAAGGGAGCGTTCACACTACAGTTGGTGACCGTCAGTAGTGTCCGTTACTATTGTCTGTTACAAGATTTTAGCATTGGCCACTAGCAGAACCGTCAGAAATCCGTTAAAATTTCCATTCATTTCAATGGGTTTTTATATTGTGTCCGTTTAGAAGTCAGAAGTCCGTTTTTTTTCGTGGACAAAAAATCCTACATGCAGGACTTTGTCAGTTTGAAATAACGGATTCTTGACGGACGAGCAAGTGTCGGTTATTTTTTTTTTTTAACATTGAAGTCTATGGGTAACGGACTTATAACAGACAGTAACTGATAGCCATCAGTTATTGTCTGTTATTTTATGTCCGTTTTTAATCTGCACATGCTCAGAAAAAAAAAAAAAAAAAAAAAAAAACGGACAGTGTTAAAAAACAGACACTAACTGATGCTAGTGTCAGTTATTTTTAACTAATCCATTAATTGGATCAGTTAAAAAAACGGACACATTATCAGTTAGTGTCTGTTAATGTCTGTAATGATAGGTGTCCGTTTTTTTAACGGACACCTTCATAATGGAAGCCAACAGCAGTGTGAGCCCTGCCTTAAATTAGAAATATGATATTTTGAGTTTCATTTGTAAGGTTTACATAGTCTTGCACTGCATGTTTGTAGAGAAGTCTAAGATTAGTCATTTGTGAAAAAGTTTATGGGGGTGATGCTTGTATATGAGGAATGCATTAACAGGGGTAGAGAAAAATACTAGTAACACGACAGACACAAATGGCATGCAAGTTATTGACCGAAATAATCTTTATACAGTGCAAACTATTATAATTTTCAAGTGTGTCCGGATGTACTCCATGATGAGGGCTGCTTGAGGAAGAGCACCAGAGATTCAGGAGTAGTGCTCTAACTTCTAAATTTGTCAAGCATATGTGTGACAGCTATGTCAGTTTAGAACAGTAGTGATCTGGTTGTTAAAGAGCTCATTGAATCATAGCTGTGTGCATGTAACTCACTGCTTCATAGGCAGTTGTGATCAATCCGGGGAATACAGCCCACACAGACCGTTTCCTGGACGGAATATGGTCGTGTACATGAAGCCTTAGTGCGTTAGTGTGGCAGATCTATGAGGCTTTCATAGGCCCCAGAGCCAGCGTAGGGTGTGCATCATATATGACAAGGTACACTGGCCGTATATCTCCCCCCCTCATCATTTAGGCCAGAAGACCCTGAAAAAAATCTTCCCCCAGTGTACCTATAGTTGCAACTAATCCCTGCTGTTTTCATTTTTGTATACGTGAACTAATGAATTTCAGTTGGATATCATAGGCTGTGCAGTAAGGTTAGATTCACAAAACATTGTGTGTTCGCTGGCCAGAACAGTGTGCCAGAAGCGGGACTCCTAGCATCATAGTTACCTACGATGTTAGGGAGTCCCTGCCTCCCGGTGACATACTCTCCCATACAGATTACAGTATAGTTAACTGATTCTGGGAGTGTCTCTACCTGCACACTGTTCAGGTCAGTAAATCCAGCAAACACACAAACCAAGTTTTGCAGGTGAAACTCGGCCGTGTGAATCTAGGGTAACAGCAAAACCACATAGCCTATAATGATGTACAGCTGAAATAAAGAAATGTTTCACTTGCACAAAATCGAAAGCATCATCGGTTTGGTACAGGAAGTGGCTATAGCCATATCCAGGTACACTCTGGGTCACCATCCTTAAACACACTCGATTCAAAACAGTTTTTCACTAGTTTCCCTTGTGTTTACATAAGGAATATTATTAAAGTTACAATAAAAGCTATGAAGGCTTTCAATACATTTGAAAATCACTTTACATTTTAAACAAAATTTCAAATGCAATTCTCTGCCCAAGAGATAAAAAAAATTTACTAGTTCTGAAGCAATCTATAAGAATTCAGTTTTACATTTACAGTCATATCTAAAAAATAGAATGGTTATAGCCAAATTGTATAGGTTCTGGATATTTTAAAGTATGCAATAATTAAAATTAATTTCAGGGGAGTAATATTTTAGGATTGTCAGCAGAAGAATCCCAGAAAAAAGGATCACAAAATTCTGCTCAGAGATGGAAAAGTATCAACTAAAATCAGCAGGCAACTTTATTTAATTGTATTCTCTATCAGATCAGTTTCACAAAATGAACAAAACAACTTTCTCGGCCACTTGTTAGTGAATTTCGCAGTCAAACCGTACATTCAAAGTTGTCTCGTTTTAAAAGTATTTCTCATGACTGATTAAGTGTATTATATACACCTTTGTTCACTGATCACCTCAAAAAGGCACACACAAAAAACTGCATTTAATACCCCCTTAAGGCTAAGGCCCCACGTAGTGGGCAACAGCACAAAAAAAAAAAAAGCGCACAGCACTTTTCACAGAGAGCTTTATGCTTCCGTTATTCCTAGAGAGAGACCGCAGGCGTTTCCGTATATTTAATTGACATGCTGCGATTGCCAAAACAGCAATGGTTTTGGAAATCGCAGCATGTCCGCTGCGTGCATTTTGCCGCAATGTGTGGATGGGATTCGCTAGCCACTTTGCAGTGACTGTAAAATGATGCGTTTTTTCCGTTACATTTCCTCCATGTGGGGCCCTGGCCTTAATAGGGTTTCTGAGATTAGGCTATTGACCTATCCTTGTGATTAGGCCATCAGGTCCAACACCCAGGACCCCTTCCAATCAGCAGTTTTAAGGAGTTTAAGGAGCTTCCTCTTCTCAGGCCAGAGAAACCACATTCATTGATAACAGAGCCATGCTGCAGCTCTGTCCCAAATGTATGAATGGGTTAGAGCTACGATATCAAGCAAAGTCACTATCCAACATATGGAATTGTGCTTAGTAAATAGTAGTGAACACAGCACTTGTCCAAATGCCACAGGCCCTTGAATGTGTGGATCAGTGTGGGGAGGGGGGGGTGTCTACAAGTCAGACCCTTACCAATCAGATATTTACAACCTGTGCCAAGGACAAGTGATCCCCCATCAGGAAACCCCTTTAATTCCCAAAATCATGAATGCAGATTAGATTGGGTTGCCTTTGTTCATATAGAAGACATTATACTAATGACAAGATCCATTTACTTTAAAAGGTGTTATCCAGGGACTTTTTAAACCTACCACCGGTCCAGGTTCTTTATCCTCAGAACCTTGCGTTTCATGGCTGGTTCTGACTGTTACGATTGAAACCAGCACCTGGAATCAGTCACTGCCTCCTTCATCCTCTCCACTGGTATTACCTGTACTGCAAGGGCTGGCAAACTAGATCATTGTAGTGTCACCTCCATAGAAGAGGTAACAGCAGTAGACACTCTGGGGAGGGAGGACGTGGAGCAACTCCGGTTCCAGGTGTTGGCTCCAAACATGTGATCCAAAGTCAGAAACATCCCAGAAATCCAAAGTTCCGAAGAAAGAGGGGGATATCCGGCCCTTGTTCTAAATCCAGAAGCAGAAATAAAAGCAAAAAGCAGGCTTCATAAGAGATGAAGACTACAAACTGATTGATGTCAACCTGAAAAAAAACAAAAAACAAAACAAAAAAAAGTTTAGGCCTCCTTTTCACTGATGTGCATATATTTCTACGCTTTAAAACAATTTATATATATATATATAAAAAAAAAACAAAAAAAAAAACACCTTTGCCAGTGTTTGACATGGCTTTCTGAAAATACTGTACACTAAGAAGAAAATCATCAAGTTTCTTCATTTTATGGAATAACATGACAAGGTGTTCCATAATCTAAAATACAGTGTTTCTATTCTGTAGTTGCATGGTACAGCTGATATGTTCCACTGAAGATTTGTCACAAGTGATTCCCAAACACACACCATAGTTTTGCATTGCATTCTTCTGTAGCTCATCTGTCAACAGAATTTAAAGTGAGATTAGTCACATTCAGGATAGATAATCCCGGTTTTTACTATATTAAATTCTCATTTCCAAGAGTAACTGGATTTCCTCTTTGGCAATGGGGCCTTAGAGGTGTCTGGAAAAAAAAAACAACTAGATTTAAAAATAAAAGGATACAAATAAAGTCAGAGAACTTTGTTACACTAGGTAGACAATCATTTTTTTCACAATACTCAGCCTGTAGTTAGTACAGCCATAAAGGCCAATTTCAACAATGGTGGCCATTATGCCTGTATCGTATCATAAGTGTGATACTTCCTGATAGGCTGAAATTATAGGATTGAGAAACTGTAGGTCAAACATTTATGCATAGTTATCACTTACAGACTCAAGCATATTAGGAAAGAGCCATTCTTATTGGTGAGTAAAAAAGGGAAATACGTCTGCTATGATCCCTAGATTAGCTCTCCAAAAGATGCATGCAGGTGGCAGGACACAAGCATTACAAGAAAGTTGATGGTAATTTCTTCCCAGTAAATCCGTTCGAGGTTGTAGCATTTCAGGTTTCACAGCAAAGGAACTGCTGCTTACTTAAAAATGCCAAACTATCTTTTCAAAAGGCTGTAATCCATATTGAAACGCAGGAGTGCAAAATGTATTTTAATAAAAAAAATTAAAATAAGTAAACAGATCAGTCTTATTTGTCAAGATTACTCCAGGGCAAAAAAGTCCGTTTTCCCACCCTCCCGCTTGCTAAACTAATCTCCCAAACCTACCCAACCAATCCCAAGATTGTTCAAGGCTTATTTCTGGTGCGCAGACCAACCTATAAAAACTTCAATTAATTTGCATTTTATTTCTGAGACTACATCATCACCCTATTCCATTTAGAGAAGCTGGAACAAAAAGGTGAATTTACAAGATACCAGACACGTTTGCTGGTACCAGCTGATTGATCCAGAGTCACAAGGTGCAAGTTTAAAACACAAGTCTTTCCCCAATAGGACAAAGGCCTCCCTGTAGTCCATGTTCCACTTTATTTAAACAGTCTTGTTGGAGGTCATAAGGCCACTCTGATGCAGTGGTATTTAAGTTTGCATGGCAGAACTCCTTTGTTAAGCTGATAAAACTCAACAAGTTGAATTAAATCTGTGAATTTGGTATTGCCATCATCTAGGCTAAAGAACATCTGCCCATCGTCTTCACACTGAAAGTTTAAAAAAAAAAAAGTTTTTAAATTTATATCAAAGTAGGTAAATAGGCTAATAAACATAACATGATATTTCTAAGTTATAAAGCGACTGCATATCAGGAGGATATGCCACTACTTCATGATCAGCAATAGTTGACAATTGGAACTCCTACTATTCTAAGAAAAAAAGGTGCTAGTTTACAGCTGCATCTTCTTTTAAAGGGGATGTGGAGGACTTAGAAAACATGGCTGCTTTCTTCTTCGCAGGGAGTGACATGTCCATTGGTCACATGACCATACAGCCAGCTCAGTCACATTCATTTTAGTAGGATGGAGATGTGGCATTATCATGTGACCAACAGAAGTGAGGTCACTTCCTGAGAAGAAGAAAGCAGAAGTGTTTTGAAGTCCTGCACAACAAATTTAAGCTCTCTCAGCACCTGGACACTCTGCAGCTGGCCCACACACACACCAAAAAAAACCCAAAAAAAACAAACACACACACACACACACCCCAAACCCACCAATACAGCTTACCTCTGCATACTGGGCAAATTCTAAGTCTTACATACTTTAGCTTACAGAACTGCTTCCTCAACAAACCTGTTTATGCCCATTTTGGGATCTTCTATACCAAATTATAGGTGTAATAAATCAAAAAACTTTGGCAGTTTATGTATCAAATCAATATAGTCAGACCACCTTCTAAATTTTGGTTTCTTGCTGGTACTGTTTGGGCAGCAGTGTGGGCAAGGACACCCTTCAAGAATAAGCTAAGGGTCACAATGAGTCAAGAATAAAGTAGGATGCCTCAGTATTAGAAACCTGGGCCAACAAGCCATGCGTAAGTGTTGCCAACGTTGGCAGTTGTATACATAGCTGTAAAAATGCCATTTCCAAAATCCAACCTTGTCCAGCCATGTCACATGTGACACCACTTCCATAGATAGCAATTGCGTTGCATACAACAGTCACACACTACTACAATTGCTGTCTTTACAATCTTTACTGTAATTATGCATACTGTTCAGATTATTGTGTGCGCGTGCAGGTGTAGACAGAGAATTAAAAAAAAAAAAAAAGTAAACAACCAATTTTAGAAGAAATATTGTTGCAGCAAAATTGCGCCGCATAATTTTAATTGTGCAACAGCTGGCAATGTGTAGCCCTAGCCTTACTTTCATAAAATTTGCACTTTTACATTTCTAGCAAACTGATGCTTTCAATCAATACTCACAGGTAAAATCTGGAAATGCTTAATCTTCTGGTGATGACACAGTGTAAGTACAAATGCTTTTGGATTACTTTGACTGTCTCGAAGGAGAAAAAGTCTGAAAGAGGCAAAGGTTACATATATAAAATATTTTGTCCAAATAATGAAACTGACCAAAAATATTGTTTTAAAAAAACCTCTTAACGAAAATTCATGATCAAATAATATGCAAAATTAATGATTTTACCTTCACATGAGCAAAAACAGTGCAACCCTCTACATACTGTCTAGTCAGCAGACTGGAGCTTCCCAGGGGAATGTAAATTGTGACTGATCAAAAAGTTTTACAAAATACAGGGAAAGACATTGCCAATGTTCAAGTATGCACTATAACTTTTTGGTCAATTTAAAGAGGATTTCTATTCAAAACAAAGATAAGCATATAAGTAAAGCATAAGTTACTATATATCAATAGCCATATTTTCTTATGAGTTGCTTTTATTTGGAAATCTATACATGATTCTAAACACAAGAAAACCTACAAATTCAAAATGTACTGCACACTATAGTATATGCATACACAATAGAATTGATTTTTTAATCCCATTGCTGCAAGTGTATTAAGTCAAGCACCTAGCTATGCGCAGTCTTTACAAATAGTTCTTTGAAATTGGTATCTAAAATGAATGGCTCATTCTAGTGTGGTGCTGTGATAGGATGTCACAATAGCAACAAGACAGTTTGTGAAAAGTCCTCCCTCCTAGATTTTCTACGATCAATTGTGGGTGGTATGAGGGCTGGGTGATTCTACCTAAAAATGAAAATCTCAATTTTAGAATCCTTGCTGATTTTTTTTTATTTATTTATTTATTTTTTATTTTAAATCTTGATTTTCTTGTTTAAAAAAAAATAAAAGTTCAGTAAGCTGGCAACAGGAGGAGTTCTATGCTTGGCAGACTTCCTCATCCTACCTGCCCAACTAAGATTGAAGCAACCTTTCATTTTGGATTGAAGGGCAGGCAGAGAACAGTTTTTTTTGAGAAAGAAAAAAACAAACAAAAAAAAACATACACCTGTTATAGATTCCACCAACACCCCCACATGGCCACAGCTAATCACTTGCCTCAGTTGTTACATGCAGGTGGCTAACTACATCATTACTGCAGAGTAAATGGGACCTGTGCAGCAATGATGTAGCCAACCACAATTGTGGAAGAGAAGACAGTCAACAGGGAGCTGCAACTGGGACAGTAAAGTCTAGTACAGGTGAGTATGCTTTGGTTTAAATTATAGTAATCCCTTCTTTGCCTGCAGTTACTCTTCACTTGAAGGCCAAACAGTTTTGTCAGGGACTTCCATGGACAAGCTGTGACGAAAATGCTAATGTAAGTGAAAGGAGTCAAAATGCAATCATGACTTTTACTCCAAATAAAGTCCAATATCGCACGATTTTTAACAGCACTGTGTAGCAACCAAGTACGGGACAGAGTAGGACACAGGAGACTCCAGCTCTCTTCCACAGAGTCTTGCTGCTACATTCAGATATAGCATGTGCCATTCTAAATGGCCTCATCAGCTGAGGGCTGTGGATTGCAGTAGCGACTGACAGGTGGCCTTTTAGTTACAGCATCCAGAAAGCGTGGACAAGGCAATGGAACCAGGGCAGCACCATTTTAAAGATACCTAAGAATTGACAAAACAATTCTGCTAAATACAGAATTGTCAGACTCCTTAAAGGTGAATTAATTTAATTTGATTAATTGCCCAGCTCTAGGTAGTATGAAAAAGTAGAGTTTAGAAAACAGCAACTAGACTCGCAGAGCATACTTGCCAAGTGCTGAGGCACAGTGTATAAAAGTCACTAACACTATACTGACTCAAATGGGGGAGATTCCTGAAGACTTGTAGTTTCAAAGCTAGACATTCATATCTCCTGGCAAGACAGTCGCCAGGCATTAGGCCTACACCAACATCTACAACAGCTCATAGCTGGTGAATGTCAGGCATCATTTACACCAGTAAACTGGCATAAATTTAAAAATCTAGTGCGGCAAGTGGCCCCACCCATAGCACACACCAAGCCCCCTTTCAAGAAATTGGCTAGGGTGGAGTAAACACACTACTTGCGACAAAAACATCGCAAGAAGCGTTTTAACCCTTTAGTGACCAGCCTCTTCTAGGCCTTGATGGACAAAACATTTTTGCATTTTTCTGTTCTCACATACCAAGCCATATAGCTTTATTTTTCAATCAAAATATAATGAGAGCATTTTTTTTTGCGGGACAAGTGGTAGTGTGTAATGGCAGTTGTGTGTATATAAATATACATACACCTTATTAACTTTTTCTGGGAAGGAATAGGGAAAACCACCACCACCTTTGCCATTGCTCTTTTACCCTATAAATTTTGTGACATTCACCATATGGCTTAAATAACCTGATAATATAAAACGGCCCAGTAAATTATTTTATTGCTCGGGTCCTTAAATAAAAACACCAATTAGGTGTTGGGTATTTTCATAATATTTATTAAACATATTCGGATGAGGGAATTAATGTGGTGTTGTGATTTTAACTTTTTTTTAATTAAATTTAATATACAACTTTTTGTCCACCAAGGGGACTTTTATAAAAGGGACCAAAAAGATCGCAATTTATACACTGCACTACCTATGTAGTGCAATGCATTACACTACCTGTCATTTGTCAGGCATCCTATTAGGCCACAGCTTTGGCAGGGCCTAATAGGAACGTACATAGGCAGTCATGGAGGCCTAGCTGTCATGTAAAGGCATTGGATCCCTGAAATCTTGTTCACAGGTGTTCCCCATGCCTGCAGGAAGGAACCCCCTTCCAAAACACCTTAGATGCCATGGTTGTCATTGACCGTGGCATCTGAGGGGTTAAACACCATGATTGTCAGTTTGCAGATCCTGAGTGTTAGCAGCAGGTGCCCACCTGAGTACAGTGTGCTCAGATGCGGGTGACTAACAGCACAAAAACTCATTCCATGGTCAACTAGCTGCCTCTGGAGCAGTAGGATTGTGTTCTGTGAAGTGGCTAATCACTTTTCTGGCATTGTGATGGACGAGTCTGTTTGAAGAATGCTAAATACACACTACCTGCCTGACTCTACAGTCATGGCCAAAAGTTTTGGAATGACACAAATATTATATTTTCACATGATCTGCTGCCCTCTGGTTTTTATGTGTGTTTGTCAGATGTTTTTATCACATACAGAAATATAATTGCATTCATATTATGAGTAACAGAAGCTTATTTTGACAGTTAGAATGAGTTAATGCAGCAAGTCAATATTTGCAGTGTTGACCCTTCTTCTTCAGGACCTCTGCAATTCTCCCTAGCATGCTCTCAATCAACTTCTGGACCAAATCCTGACTGATAGCAGTCCATTCTTGCAGAATCAATGCTTTAATTTTGTCTGAATTTGTTGGTTTTTGTTTGTCCACCCGTCTCTTGATGATTGACCACAAGTTCTCAATGGGATTAAGATCTGGGGAGTTTCCAGGCCATGGACCCAAAATCTCTATGTTTTGCTCCCTGAGCCATTTAGTTATCACCTTTGCTTTATGGCAAGGTGCTCCATCATGCTGGAAAAGGCACTGTTGAGCGCCAAACTGCTCTTGGACGGTTGGGAGAAGTTGCTCTTGGAGGACATTCTGGTACCATTCTTTATTCATGGCTGTGTTTTTAGGCAAGACTGTGAGAGCCGATTCCCTTGGCTGAGAAGCAACCCCACACATGAATGGTTTCAGGATGCTTTACAGTTGGCATGAGACAAGATTGGTGGTAGCGCTCACCTCTTCTTCTCCGAATAAGCTGTTTTCCAGATGTTCCAAACAATTGAAAAGGGGATTCATCAGAGAAAATGACTTTACCCCAGTCCTCAGCAGTCCACTCCCTGTACCTTTTGCAGAATATCAGTCTGTCCCTGATGTTTTTTCTGGAGAGAAGTGGCTTCTTTGCTGCCCTCCTTGAGACCAGGCCTTGCTCCAAGAGTCTCCGCCTCACAGTGCGTGCAGATGCACTCACACCTGCCTGCTGCCATTCCTCAGCAAGCTCTGCACTGCTGGTAGCCCGATCCCGCGGCTGAAACACTTTTAAGAGACGGTCCTGCCGCTTGCTGGTCTTTCTTGGGCGCCCTGGAGCCTTTTTGGCACCAATGGAACCTCTTTCCTTGAAGTTCTTGATGATGCGATAGATTGTTGACTGAGGTGCAATCTTTCTAGCTGCAATACTCTTCCCAGTTAGGCCATTTTTGTGCAGTGCAATGATGACTGCACGTGTTTCTTTAGAGATAACCATGGTTAACAGAAGAGAAACAATGATGGCAAGCACCAGCCTCCTTTTAAAGTGTCCAGTGGTGTCATTCTTAGTTAATCATGACAGATTGATCTCCAGCCCTGTCCTCATCAACACCCACACCTGTGTTAATGGAGCAATCACTGAAACGATGTTAGGTGGTCCTTTTAAGGCAGGGCTGCAATGATGTTGAAATGTGTTTTGGGGGATAAAGTTCATTTTCTAGGCAAATATTGACTTTGCAAGTAATTGCTGTTAAGCTGATCACTCTTTATAACATTCTGGAGTATATGCAAATTGCCATTAGAAAAACTGAAGCAGTAGACTGTAAAAATTAATATTTGTATCATTCTCAAAACTTTTGGCCATGACTGTACTGTGCCAACTGTAGACTTTGGTGAGGGAAGGATAATGCTATGGGTTTGTTTCCTCAAGTGTTGCCATTGGCCTCTTTAAGTGAAGTAAAATCTTACTATCATACTGCCAATACATAAGAGAAAAGAGAGTTTATAATAACAGTATATAAGAAATATAGTTTCTTACCCATCCACAAGCCCTTGTTGCTTAATGATAGTGTGGGATTCTTCTCTAGGTATTCTACCATGGAACCAAGGTTGTGTTCTATGAATTACTATTTAAAAAAAAAAAAAAAAAAAAAAAAAGCTAATTTTAGCCTTGAATACCACCATCTTAAAGTTATTCACAAGTCTGCATTTTATGTAGTTTGGCGTCCACATTTTTCATGAACACCATTCATTTCAGTATGTTTATTCAGACGGAAGCATGTCTTTCATGTACGCTGATGCATTACATCATTGTAAATCTATGGCTCTGGAAAAAAACAAAAAAACAAAAAACAAAACACATCTCTACCTAATTCACTTTTTTGCACAGACACATATCAAATAAAGAAAACCTAAAAAAAATTATATACACACACACATACATACATATATATATATATATATATACACACACACACACACACACACACACACACACACAGTGATGGCCAAAAGTATTGGCACCCCTGCAATTCTGTCAGATAATACTCAATTTCTTTCAGAAAATGATTGCAATCACAAATGCTTTGGTAATAATATCTTCATTTAATTTGTCTTCACTGGAAAACCACAAAAATAATTGTCAAAAAGCCAAATTGGATATAATTCCACACCAAACATAAAAAAGGGTGTGGACAAAAGTATTGGCACCCTTTGAAAAATCATGTGATGCTTCTCTAATTTGTGTAATTAACAGCACCTGTTACTTACCTGTGGCACATAACAGGTGGTGGCAATAACTAAATCACACTTGCAGCCAGTTGAAATGGATTAAAGTTGACTCAACCTCTGTCCTGTGTCCTTGTGTGTACCACATTGAGCATGGAGAAAAGAAAGAAGACCAAAGAACTGTCTGAGGACTTGAGAAGCAAAATTGTTAGGAAGCATGAGCAATCTCAAGGCTACAAGTCCATCTCCAAAGACCTGAATGTTCCTGTGTCTACCGTGCGCAGTGTCATCAAGAAGTTTAAAGCCCATGGCACTGTGACTAACCTCCCTAGATGTGGACGGAAAAGAAAAATTGACGAGAGATTTCAACGAAAGATTGTGCGGATGGTAGCTAAAGAACCTCGACTAACATCCAAACAAGTTCTAGCTGCCCTGCAGTCTGAGGGTACAACAGTGTCAACCCGTACTATCCGTCGGCGTCTGAATGAAAAGAGACTCTATGGTAGGATACCCAGGAAGACCCCACTTCTGACCCAGAGACATAAAAAAGCCAGGCTGGAGTTTGCCAAAACTTACCTGAGAAAGCCAAAAACTTTTTGGAAGAATGTTCTCTGGTCAGATGAGACAAAAGTAGAGCTTTTTGGGAAAAGGCATCAACAGAGTTTACAGGAAAAAAAAAAAAAAAAAAAAAAAAAAAGAAGAGGCCTTCAAAGAAAAGAACACGGTCCCTACAGTCAAACATGGCGGAGGTTCCCTGATGTTTTGGGGTTGCTTTGCTGCCTCTGGCACTGGACTGCTTGACCGTGTGCATGGCATTATGAAGTCTGAAGACTACCAACAAATTTTGCAGCATAATGTAGGGCCCAGTGTGAGAAAGCTGGGTCTCCCTCAGAGGTCATGGGTCTTCCAGCAGGACAATGACCCAAAACACACTTCAAAAAGCACTAGAAAATGGTTTGAGAGAAAGCACTGGAGACTTCTAAAGTGGCCAGCAATGAGTCCAGACCTGAATCCCATAGAACACCTGTGGAGAGATCTCAAAATGGCAGTTTGGAGAAGGCACCCTTTAAATCTCAGGGACCTCCAGAAATTTGCCAAAGAAGAATGGTCTAAAATTCCAGCAGAGCATTGTAAGAAACTCATTGATGGTTACTGGAAGCGGTTGTTCGCAGTTATTTTGTCTAAAGGTTGTGCTACCAAGTATTAGGCTGAGGGTGCCAATACTTTTGTCCGGCCCATTTTTGGAGTTTTGTGTAAAATGATCAATGATTTGACTTTTTTTTCATTCTCTTTTGTGTTTTTTCATTGCAAGCAAAATAAATGAAGATATTATTACCAATGCATTTGTTATTGCAATCATTTTCTGGAAGAAATTGAGTATGATCTGACAGAATTGCAGGGGTGCCAATACTTTTGGCCATCACTGTGTATGTGTGTGTGTCTGTGTGTGCGCATGCATATATCTCTCTCTCTCTATATATATATATATCTCTCTATATATAGATATATAGATATCTATATATATATATATATATATATATATATATATATATATACTATAGATATCTATCTATAGATATATATATAGATATATATCTATAGATATATATATATATTATGTTCATCTGATTTTCACAGAGGTGAAAAGCAGATCAACCATGAAAAGCACACCATTGGCAAAGGAGCAGAGTGGGGTGCTGTCCATGAAAAAAAAAACACCATCTCAGGACCTGTAAATGTTCCCAGCAATTTGTAATATCTCATTCACAAGAGGAGAAAAAAAAAAACACACATGGTGCAGTGCTTATTCACCTGTGCTGAGTGTGGAAGGATGAAGTGGACTTTGGTTTCCCAAAACATTTATACGCGAACTTCGCTTCTAAAAATAAAACAAAAAAAAACCAAAAAACAAAGATCACCACAATTGTTGCTTTCGTATTCTATAAAGCAGTACTACGTCAGCAAGGTCCAGCTCAAACACATTTTAGTGTTCACATTTTAATGCATTTTAACACACATAGTAACATTCTATCATATATACATAGGACAATCAATCGTTTGATTTTAAATTGGCAAAATCGTGTGATGATACAACTTAATTACCCTCCAAGCAAGACCCTCTTCCACTGCAGCACTTTGTGCTTCCAACGGATTTTCAATAACTCTTCCTGTTTGTCCAGAGAAATCCATTGCAACCAAGCAATTCTCTGAAACACTTCTCTGAAACAAGAGAATTAGAAATTTAAAAAGGAAATAGTTTTTCAATTCTTCCTGAATATTTTATTATAAGATACCTTGCATAAAGCTACACAATCTAAGAAGAATGTAAATTTGATGAAAGTTAAACCTGCTACCACCTTCTTTCCTGTTGGGCATGCCAGTAACACATTAAGGTGTCATCAGACCATATTTACATATGTTAGGTGTCAAATTTAACTATGGCTTCACCCTTTTACAATGCACAATCCAGAAGAAACAGTATACTTTGAAGAAATTTTACAACAGGAGCAACCCATGGGAATTTTTTTCTTCTTGTGACTGTATAAACATACTCAATGAGCACCTTTGTAAAATCAAAGTACACAGTTTGAATTCTATGGTTTTACATATTAGGGCGTAACATCTGGTCCTTTAGAAGGTCTTAAAATTAAGCAACAACAACTTTAGGAGACAATCACAACACAGATTCCAATGTTCATTTATTCAACAGAAATTAAGCCAGTAATATTTTTCTATATGACTGTCTCACATTGTTGCTTCAGTTCATTGAGGTTGAGGTAGGCATTCATTTATGCACAGCTCTCTTAAAAAGTCTTTGACTGGGCCATAGGAAACACCTTAATGCTTCTGTCACCGTTTTAGATTTGTGGGAACAATTGGGATCATAGTCCTGCTGAATGACCCAGTTCCAAGACAACCTTAAAGTGTACATCCCATTTTTACATTATTGTGTCAGGGGTGTTAGGCGACCGTTTTTGTAATATACTTTATCCTAAATTCCTTGTTATTATAAAACAGGCTGTAACATTCTCCTTAGCAACCCTCTGAGCTGTCACTAGGGAAAGTCTGTACACATTTGTATTGTAAATATGCAGAGCTGAAGCATTTACCAAAGGGGAAGATGGTCACTTCAATCTCTGCTTTCTGATATCAGAACCATTTCTGTAGCTATAAAACTGAAGAGGCAGCCATTTGAAGTACTAGCTATAACATAACTATTATAAAAACAACAACATTGGTTTCTCAATATTGGTCTGAAAGCTGCATATAAAAATCACATTTCTGACTGTGTTCTTAACTATTTCTCTCTATTTTACAGCAAGTACTTCAATCTTAGCAGTACTGTATATGAAAGCTGACAATCCCAGCTTTATGATATCAGAACCATTTTCTAGGTGGTATAAAAAAGATACAGCCATTTCAAGTTACCATCCCCTTTGGTAAATGCTTCGTCTCTACATATGTAAATTAAACGGGAGTTATACTTCTAGCTGTTGGATAACCTTCACAATTGACAAGAATACTTTGGTATACAAAGGCGTTCATGGTTAATTCAACAACTGCAAGATGCCAGGGTCCTTTGGCTGAAAGGACAAGCCAAAATCACCACCACATTTGACAGATGGTAAGAGATGCAAGTGCTGATATGCTTGGTTTGGCTTTTAACAAAAATGGCGCTGTGCATTATAGACAAACCTCTCCATTTTGGTCTAGTCTGTCTAAAGTATACTTCAAAACAAAAATAAAAACAACGCATCTTTGGTGAAGCGCGGTCCCCACACCATTTTTTGGGAGATTCTCCTACCAATCCATTAGTCTGTCTAAAGGGCATTGTTCCAGAAGTCTTGTGGTTTGAATAGATGCAATTATAAGAAAAAAATTAAGCTGTGCTGCCATTTTTTTTTTTTTTTTTAAAGAAAGCAGGCTTTTTCCTGGCAACCCTTAGCATGAACAGGTCTGGCCTGTTTTGAGTTGTACTTTTATGAACTTAAACATTTAACATATCAACAGATATGTAGAGTCTTGGATATAAGCTCTTGGTTTTTTGCCTTTTTCTGAGCAATGTACCATCTGACCTTTGGGTGAATTTGCCAGGACATGCACTCCTGGGTACATCAACTACCTTGAATGTTTTCCACGTATGAATATTTTTTTTTCTCACTGTAGAATGAGGGACTTCCAATTGTTTGGAAATTGTCTTGTAGCCCTTCATAGATTTATGGGCATCAACAATTGCTACTCTAAGATCATTGCTGATATCTTTCCTCTTTGGAACATTTAGGCATGTGATAAAACCATGCCAGACCAGCAAACTGCTAAAGTTTCTGCTTCTACAGTGGTGGTCACACTGGTTGAAGATCAGTTAATCAAGGACATTTGAACAGCAGCACCAGGCTTCTACCTTACTTTGAATTCATATGGAAGTGGTAAGGGTGCATTTCATTTCGCACACATTATTTCTGCCTCCCTGCCTAGTTTTTGTTAATGACAGTGTGAAGTTGTAGTTACCTAACTTTAAGACCCTTTCTCTAATGACTATATGAATGTGAATGAAAGATATAAATGAATGCACCATTCTCCTTAACACTACAGAATTGATCCAAATTAGTCCAAATCACAAAAACTAAAGTTTTATGCAGGCCAATGAGACTCCATAAAGAGGGAGGGGGGGGGGGGGAGAGGAGGGGAAAAAAAAAAATAAAGTTCACTATAACATGTATTCACATTAGAAAAGTTTCATTCAAATACACACCCAATCCATAACTAGTAAATAGCTATAATACAGCTGAAACTTTAGGTTACAAATAGCTGCAAAACTAAGACCAATGTGGTTCAGATGATCAGACCTGAAAATCCCACAAAAAAATAAAATAAATAAAAAAATAAACCCTATTCCCTTCTACGATAGTTCAGAAGAATTTCCTGGTATCCAGGTGTAGAAGCCATAATATGAATTCTAAATTGCAAAACAAAATAAGTATAAAGAGACTTACTGGTGCAGAGAAGGTTGTGTGCAAGGTTTTCTGTTGAGGAATTCTATAGTTCTGATAAAGCAGCATGCCATACTGTAAGAAAATATAAATATTAAAACTTTTTTTACCTCCTGGACAAATTTTAGATCATTAAATTTTATTTTAGTTGTACTTTTTTTTTGGTTTACAATTAAATACTGCTATAGCAGAAAATGCTTTTGGGAGAAAAAAAAACAAAAAAAAAAAAACTGCTCCACCCCACACATTTTCTTAAAGGGATTCCATTAAAAAAAAAAAAAAAAAAAATTTTTAAACTAAAAGCACGTCGGAAATCCTTTAGAAAGGCTATTCTTGTACCTTTACTTTTCAGGTCCGCACCGCCGTTTTTAAGTTTTGTCTTTCTTCGTTATGCAAATTGTCTTCAGAAAGCACAGGGGACATTCCCCCTTTGCTCAAAGCACAGGCTCGTCGTAAGTTTCCAGCGCCACCTCTCTCTTCTGCTCCTGACGCGTCTTCTCCTCTTCACTCCTCCTCCTCTTACAAGACCACCACAAAATGGTGATGGAACATGCGCAGTCAGCTTTTCCATCGCCATTTTGTGGTGGTCTCGTGTAAGAGGAGGAGGAGTGAAGAGGAGATGCGTCAAGAGCAGAAGAGAGGCGGCGCTGGAAACCTATGACAAGTCTGTGCTTTAAGCAAAGAGGGGAACGCCCGCTGTGCTTTCAGAACAGCAATTTGCATAACGAAAAAAAGACGGCGCGAACCTGAAAAATAAAGGTAGAAGAAGAATAGCCTTTCTAAAGGCTATTCCGACACGCTTTTAGTTAATCGATTTTTTTAATGATAGACTCCCTTTAATCTCTAGTCCTATAGCACAGAGCATAATGCAGTTGGAAGTAAATTTTTCTATGCAAGTTTATGAAAGCCTGAATGTTACGATATAAGACACACACAGAAGACACTGATTTACAGCTGGTGAATAAATCAGCATTTAAGTCTGAATCACAAAACCAATCAGACCCATTCAGCAAATGAATAAAGTAAGGGATGTAGCTGTGAAGTGACCTCAACCCCTCATTAGTATAGGCAGTGCATACTATAGTGTAAAGAGCTGGACATTTAAGAAATCCGTACTGAACCTTAAAACCGAGCTAAATTTGGACAAAGTAAATTGTGCCTATCAGTGCACCATATAACTGGTGTACCATATAACTTACTCCAATACACAGCCATCAAAGTATGTGCTACAGAAGAATTACCAAACTATAGGTTCTTCGCATCTTGCACTAAATGCACACTAAGAAAATACCTTCAAAAGTCTGAACGCAGTCATCCAACACGTCCGAGTTTGTTCATCTTCTGCACAAAGACATCTCAGCTCTTTGATATCTGTTAGGATTCTGTTGGGCTACAGGAAGCAAAATATGAACATTTACAAAGAACGTGAACTATATCCAGTCATCTTCAAGAAAAAACTGGACTCCTACTGAATCTCCCCCCCCCAAAAAAAAAAACTAAAACAAAACTGTAGTTCTCCTTAATCCAATCAAAGTAAATAAAAATTGACCAATTAAAATGATTAGCGATTTAACAGCTTCAATTATATAAAAAAAAAAACAAAAAAAAAAAAAAACTGAGCGTCAGTGACATATCTGCTAGTGAAAGGCATTTTAAAACTTGCTATGCAACATGAAGCTGCAGACGTCAAATTGTTAAAGAAAACTGGATTCCAAAATTTTTTAGACTAAAATACACTAAGGCCTCCTGCACACGACTGCATTCTGTCACGAGCCACATGAGGGCTATATTTCCTAGACTGTGTGCCTGGAACTCAGCATAATAGTGAGATATGAGGCAGAAAGCTCCCAAACAGCCCGATCACTACTGTATTATACTAACCGCTTTATGTCAGTCTAGTACAGTAATGATCAGTCAGCAGCTCTCTGCATCATATCTCACTATGATGCAGTGAGTTCCATGCACATGGCCGCGTTCTGTCCACGAAATATGGCCACGAGGACTCTGTGTGAAGGAGGCCTAAAGGTGTCCAAGTTTGATATTGCAATGATCGTAACAGCCCACAGAATATAAGCAATTTCTCTACACAGTACTTTTTTTTTTTTTTTTTTTTTTTAATTCTACCCAAATCTGCTTCTTTTCTGGTTTCAGGTTCCATTGCACGATTATTAAAAAAATTACAAAGTAACATTTAACCCACAAATAAATGAAAAATAGCTGTGGAGGGAAAGGGTTAAAGGTTATTGATTTAATTAAAAAATAAAAGTTGGAGATAAAATAATACGAGTGGTGTCAATTATCAGGCACATCGCTGTTAAAGGACCTAAGAAACAGGAACTGATAAAACACTGTTCAAAAGAGAGGTCACACAGGACTCTGCACCCACAATAGAAGAGGCACACATTTTGAGGGAATGTTTACAGTTGGGGCCATATTGGAAAGATTGTCTGGCTCTCAAAGGGTCTATGAACTAGAGCTGGCAAGAGATCCAAAACACTGCCCTTGGCCTGATTAATAGCACACTGGAACACACCCCTGGGGTTATGGGAATTACTGATTATTATTTCAGGCAATAAAGCTTCCAGTGGCCCATTGGCTTCAACACAATACACCCACTAAAATGAAATATGTGCTAGATTAAACTGATTCGTCTGCAAAAAGGACTTATAAAAAAAATCAGGGCTTACAGCGAACGTAATGTCGGCAAAAAAAAAAAAAAAAAAAAAAAGTTTTTGAAAGCAAACGGGCAGGGGTGTGTGTGAGCGCGCGCTTACACCCTCTACGCCATGAAAAGCCGGTTTTTGTTTTTTTGTCGGAAACACAAAGACCTTCGTGTCCCAAAAAAAAAAAAAAAAAAAAAAGCTGGCAGAGGGTGCAAGTTGAATGGTTTTGAAAGCAAACAGTCTTAGCTATGCTACGCACTGGGCAGCCGACGGCGATTGTGACAAAAAAAAAAAAAAAAAAACGGTGACGACGAGACGCTGCTGGCGAAAGGAGGGAGAAGAGGGGAGACGGAGTAGGGACAGCAGGAGGACTATGAGAGAAATAAACTTCTGAACTTTAACGATCCGCAAGCTGTGAATGTGCACATTACCTAGGTAAAGTGCAGAAAACTCCTGATTCCGCACTTTAACGGAGCAAATCAGTTAATCTGCACATTACCTAGGTAATGTGCACATTCACTGATTTCGCACTTTAACGGTAACCAATAATATAATTTTTTTTCTTTTTAAACTATTTACACTTGTGTGTTCTTCGCCTTCATGTTTCCTGATGATCACATACAATGGATCTTTAATACATGTTTTCCATGCATCTTGCAAATTCAGAAACCATGATGCCAGTTATGAATTCTATTACTACGCATTCCGTACTTGAAGGAATGTAGAATATTCCCTGGTTAAAGATTTCATTACCTTGACACAAAATCCAAAGTCTGTTGGCGAATTGTACAGCTTCTTACAAGATATCAAAGCATAAATATTGCTATCTTCCAAGTCAGATATTCCTTGTAAGTGCCGTGGTTCCTGTGTAAAGTAGAAAAGCATAAATTTAGTCTAGAATTATGTCAAAAGGACATGTTCATTTTATATACCCAGTTATCTTGATATGCAAATTAGCTCACTTTCAAGAGAAAAGGATGTGCCTCTTACACTGGACAATGAAAGATTTTGCTTCTTTAACACTTGAGTGTTTATGTAATTTGAGCTGCTCATCATGAAAATCACCTCGAAATTTTCCTGTCACATACTGTTTTTCAGAAATCTTGTGTTTTAGGAATTTTTTTTTTCGGATTTTCAGGTTGTTCAAGTATTATCTACAATATATGTGCTGTGCTGTTATGTAATTTATAGGCAAGCAAAGGCATTAGTTCCTTGCATTTCATTGAAGTTGCAAAACTTCAGCGGAATTGTTAGACTAGGCACACCTACAGATGTCTAGACATGTCCAGTAGCTGCCTGCAGAGCCTGTAATATCTGCTTGCAAAGATTCTGGAAGTTAATCTAAAATCTAAGCAGCTATAAACTACTCCAGTACGATCTGATATACAGTGGGGAAAAAAAAAGTAGTCAGTTAGCCACCAATTGTTCAAGTTCTCCCACTTAAAAAGATGAGGCCTGTAATTGTCATCATAGGTAGACCTCAACTATGAGAGACAAAATGAGAAAAAAAATCCAGAAAATCACATTGTCTGATTTTTAAAGAATTTGCAAATTATGGTAGAAAATAAAGTATTTGGTCACCTACAAACAAGCAAGATTTCTGGCTCTCACAGACTTGTAACAACTTCTTTAAGAGGCTCCTCTGTCCCCCACTCATTACCTGTAGTAATGGCACCTGTTTGACATTGTTATCAGTATAAAAGACACCTGTCCACAACCTCAAACAGTCACACTCCAAACTCCACTATGGTGAAGACCAAAGAGCTGTGAAAGGACACCAGAAACAAAATTGTAGACCTGCACCAGCTTGGGAAGACTAAATCTGCAATAGACAAGCAGCTTGGTGTGAAGAAATCAACTATGGGGGCAATAATTAGAAAATGGAAGACATACAAGACCACTGATAATCTCCCTCGATCAAGGGCTCCACACAAGATCTCACCTTGTTGGGTCAAAATGAACACAAGAACGGTGAGAAAAAAAAATTCCAGAACCACACGAGGGGACCTGGTGAATGACCTGCAGAAAGCTGGGACTAATGTAACAAAGGCTACACACTATGCCGCCAGGTACTCAGATCCTGCAGTGCCAGACGTGTCCCCCTGCTTAAGCCAGTACATATCTGGGTCCGTCTGAAGTTTGATAGAGAGCATTTGGATGTTCCAGAAGAGTACTGGGAGAATGTCATATGGTCAGATGAAACCAAAGTAGAACTGTTTGGTAGAAACACAACTCGTCGTGTTTGGAGGAGAGTGAATGCTGAGTTGCATCCAAAGAACACCATACCTGTGAAGCATGGGGGTGGCAACATCATGCTTTAGGGCTGTTTTTCTACAAAGGGACCAGGATGACTGATCTGTGTACATGAAAGAATGAATGGGGCCATGTATCGTGAGATTTTGAGTGCAAACCTCCTTCCATCAGCAAGGGAACTGAAGATGAAACGTGGCTGGGTCTTTCAGCATGACAATGATCCCAAGCACACCGCCAGGGCAAGGAAGGAGTGGCTTTGTAAGAAGCATTTCAAGGTCCTGGAGTGGCCAGTCTCCAGATCTCAACCCCATAGAAAACCTTTGTAGGGAGTTGAAAGACCGTGTTGCCCAGCGACAGCCCCAAAACATCACTGCTCTAGAGGAGATCTGCATGGAGGAATAGGCCAACATACCAGCAACAGTATGTGCCAACCTTGTGAAGACTTAGAGGTCAAACGTTTTCTGTGTCATTGCCAACAAGGATATATAACAAAGTATTGAGATGAACTTTTGTTATTGACCAAATACTTATTTTCCACCATAATTTGCAAATAAATTCTTTAAAAATCAGACAATGTGATTTTCTGGATTTGTTTTCTCATTTTTGAGGTCTACCAATGATGTCAATTACAGGTCTCATCTTTTTAAGTGGGAGAACTTGCACAATTGGTGGCTGACTAAATACTTTTTTCCCCACTGTAGCTAAAATGTCTCAGTGTCAGAATAGTCACAATACTTTTTTTTTTTTTTTTTTTTTTTTAAAGTCGTGCTATTAATAGGTTAATAAATGCACCCATATACCTTTTAATTACCTTTGAGTGATTTCTGGGAGCTCCTGGTATCTCCTGCATTTGTTTACATGGTTCAGCTTCCTGCTACCTAACTTCCACACTAACCCCTCTCACCTCACTACCCTCTATTTCCTCATTCCACCCCTCCCATACACCCCCTCCTTGTCTCTGTCTATCCCTTCCCTACTCAGCCCAACCCTATTATATACTTACCTTCCACGCTTCTTCCTTTAGGACAGCCCCTCCTTTACGGATTCTGCAGGTGCACACTCTTCTCCAGCGCTGCTCTATTCTCTGCAGCGATGATGCACCTATACTGCTCATGCGTGGAAGTAGTCATGATCCGTTTCCAGAAATGGGGACTCTGATAGTCACCGGATAATCAGAACATTTAAACATACATTTTTGATTAACTATGTTATGTTATTTAAAAAGTAGGAGGGGGGTGGGTGTTTAGATTAGTGTAGATTTCCAATTATCCCGAACAACCCCTTTAAGCCTCAGACGCACAATGACAACTCTTATGAAAGTCTATGAGCTGCACTTTGGTTGCAAGATTGGTGATCAAGACAAATCCTGGGCTCCTCACATCTGTTGTGCAAGATGTGCTGTTGATCTTAGAGATTGGCTGAAGTTCTCACAAGTCAATGACGTTTGCTGTCCCAATGATATGGCGGGAACCGATGGATCATGTGAGTGACTTACGTCTGTCTAACCAATGTGTCTGGTTTCTCTGCTAAGAATAAAACAGTGCATTGAATATCCCAATCTGCCTTCAGCTATGAGATCAGTGCCACATGATGACACTCTTCCAGTACCAAAGCCACCAGAGACAGGGAGCTTAGAGGCAGCCGATGAAGATGTTGCAGTCCATAGGTCAGAGATGGGGACACGATGATTCAGATTTTGAGCCATGTACAGTACAGACCAAAAGTTTGGACACACCTTCTCATTCCAAGAGTTTTCTGTATTTTCATGACTATAAAAATTGTAGATTCACACTGAAGGCATCAAAACTATGAATTAACACATGTGGAATTATATACTTAACAAAAAAGTGAGAAACAACTGAAAATATGTGTTATATTCTAGGTTCTTCAAAGTAGCCACCTTTTGCTTTGATTACTGCTTTGCACACTCTTGGCATTCTCTTGATGAGCTTCAAGAGGTAGTCACCTGAAATGGTTTTCACTTCACAGGTGTGCCCTGTCAGGTTTAATAAGTGGGATTTCTTGCCTTATAAATGGGGTTGGGACCATTAGTTGTGTTGTTCAGAAGTCAGGTGGATACACAGCTGATAGTCCCACTGAATGGAGTGTTAGAATTTGTATTATGGCAAGAAAAAAAGCAGCTAAGTAAAGAAAAACGAGTGGCCATCATTACTTTAAGAAATGAAGGTCAGTCAGTCCGAAAAATTGGGAAAACTTTAAGTGTCCCCAAGTGCAAAGCCAAAAGCATCAAGCGCTACAAAGAAACTGGCTCACATGAGGACCGCCCCAGGAAAGGAAGACCAAGAGTCACCTCTGCTGCGGAGGATAAGTTCATCTGAGTCACCAGCCTCAGAAATCACAGGTTAACAGCAGCTCAGATTACAGACCAGGTCGATACCACACAGAGTTCTAGCAGCAGACACATCTGTACAACAACTGTTCAGAGGAGACTGTGTGCAGCAGGCCTTCATGGCAAAATAGCTGCTAGGAAACCACTGCTAAGGACAGGCAACAAGCAAAAGAGACTTGTTTGGGCTAAAGAACATAAGGAATGGACATTAGACCTGTGGAAATCTGTGCTTTGGTCTGATGAGTCCAAATTTGAGATCTTTGGTTCCAACCACTGTGTCTTTGTGTGACACAGAAAAGGTGAACAAATGGACTCTACATGCCTGGTTCCCACCGTGAAGCATGGAGGAGGTGGTGTGATGGTGTGGGGGTGCTTTGCTGGTGACACTGTTGGGGATTTATTCAAAATTGAAGGAATACTGAACCAGCATGGTTAGCACAGCATCTTGCAGCGGCATGCTATTCCATCCAGTTTGCGTTTAGTTGGACCATCATTTATTTTTCAACAGGACAATGACCCCAAACACACCTCCAGACTGTGTAAGGGCTATTTGACCAAGAAAGAGAGTGATGGGGTGCTACGCCAGATGACCTGGCCTCCACAGTCACCAGACCTGAACCCAATCGAGATGGTTTGGGGTGAGCTGGACCGCAGAGTGAAGGCAAAATGGCCAACAAGTGCTAAGCATCTCTGGGAACTCCTTCAAGACTGTTGGAAGACCATTTCAGGTGACTACCTCTTGAAGCTCATCAAGAGAATGCCAAGAGTGTACAAAGCAGTAATCAAAGCAAAAGGTGGCTACTTTGAAGAACCTAGAATATAAGACATTTTCAGTTGTTTCACACTTTTTTGTTAAGTATATAATTCCACATGTGTTAATTTATAGTTTTGATGCCTTCAATGTGAATCTACAATTTTTATAGTCATGAAAATACAGAAAACTCTTGGAATGAGAAGGTGTGTCCAAACTTTTGGTCTGTACTGTATGTCTGGTGAGCCTCATAACACAACCAGAACTGAATGACTTGGTACAGGACCATGGAGACCAGGTTTGTCAAAAGCAAATGCAGAATTACTTCAAGGATGGCATTTTCTGTCACCTGGTACAAAAGATTCTGTCTTTCGAAGCCGTCAAGATGACTGAACACAGTTTTGTTTTGTTTTTTTTAACAGGTTGACAACTTGTGTTTCTGCACAGACATTGATAGGTTGCTCGCAGCTTTGGGTTGCGTGCATGATCTGAATCAGTGGAGTCTCTTTATTGAACTCCATTTTAAGTCTCAAGGCTGTCTTGTTACACAATGTTCATCCTTCAATACCTATTGGCTATGCTGCACACATGAAAAACATACGAGAACATGGAACAGTTGAAACACATCAAGTACAGCAACTACATCTGGAAGATCTGTGGAGATTTAAAAGTAGTGGCACTGCTGCTTGGATTACAGCTCGGATACACTAAGTACTGCTGTTTCATTTGTGAATGGGACAGCCATGCTAAGCAGTCACATTACAGCAGAAGGAAGTGGCAAATCCATAACCAGTTGACTCCCGGGCAGAAAAAAATGTTGCATATAAAGCACAGGTGGACCCAGCAATGATATTTCTGCCTCCACTTCACATAAAACTAGGGCTGATTTAAAGTTTTGTAAAAGCAATGAACAAGGAAGCAGAAGGTTTTCGTTATCTGAGACAAATGTTCCCAGGAATAACCGATGCCAAGATTAAGGAAGGGATTTTTGTTGGTCCACAAATCCGACATCATGAATGACAAGCACATTGAACAACTGCTGGTGGGACCTGAGAAAATTGCTTGGTAATCTTTCAAGGATGTTTCAGAGAATTTCCTTGGCAACGATCGAGCACCAAACTATATTGAATTGGTTGACAGCCTTCTTGAAGCTTACAAAGCGAAGTGCAACATGTCATTGAAAATTAATTTTCTGCATTCTCATTTGGATTTTTTCCCTGCAAATCTTGGCGCAGTCAGTGACAAACATGGTGAACGGTTTCACCAGGATATTGCCATGATGGAAAAGCATCATCAAGGCTACTGAAATCCATCAATGCTAGCTGACTATTGCTGGACACTAATACGGGATGCACCAGACATTGAGTACAAAAGAAAATCAGCAGCAAAACACTTTGTTCATTTGAACTAATGCTGCTGATAATGATTTATGAAGCATGTAAATGTTAACACTTACTCATATTTCTCAAAATTTCTACGTGATACAGGACTATCCGAAATTATATTTCTGCTTAGCTTGAATGGGTTCATCATAAATCGCCTGAAAATTTTCAAGAAAGCAAAACTTTCGTAAAAATTTGTCATCCAGTGTTATTACTTGCTATAAGAACGCAACCCTAAGTCAATATCCAGCATTTTAAACAAGCCTTGGGACAACTAGGATGTTACACAAACCCCCCACACAATCTACAGAAAGCCATTTCAGGGTGATTGCCATGCATAATGGAGAGGAAAACATTACTTTGACTGGGCAAGAGGCATCTGAAGGCTACCATATCTACTTTGACTGCCATGTAATGCCTCACTGCGAAAAGGGCATCCAAATTTGGACTTTCAAAGAAAAAGCTGCAACCTGCTGCAAGGCAAGAATCCTAAAATTCAATGTCAGCCTTTTTATACTGGCCTTATAAGATTGAAATCAGAAGAATGTTGCATCTCTAGGGCCATCTGTTGGAAGTTAAGTGTGCTTACTTTCCTTTTCGTCAGAGAAGCACTACATCACATAACACTCCATAACCCCTTCATACCACAGCCAATTTTCATTCTTGTATTTCCATTTTTCCCTCCCCCCATTCCAAGAGCCATAACCTTTTCATGTTTCAGATCACAGAATCATAAAATGGCTTATTGTTTGCAGGACAAATTGTACTTTGTAATGGTACCCTTCAATGTCCTGTACAATGTACTGGGAAGCTGGAAAAAAGAAAAAAAAATTCGGAATGAGATGGAATTGGAAAAAAAAAAAAATGCATTTACGACTATTATGGGTTTAATTTTTACAGCATTCACTATATGGTAAAAATGACCAGTTAACTGTATTCTGAGGGTCAGTACGATTGTAGTGATACCAACTTTATATAGTGTTTGTAATGCTTTGGTACCTTTTAAAAAATTAAAAACTTTACAAAAAAAAAAAAAAAGTGTTGCCATATTGTGACACCTGTAACTTTTTTTTATATTTGTGTGCATGGAGCTGGATAAGGTGTCTTTATGCGGGACAAGATGGCATTTTTTAGTGACACCATTTTGGGGAAGGTCTGATTGTTTGATCACTTTTTATTCCATTTCTATATGAGGCAAAAAGTTGAAGAGACAGCCATTTGGCCATTTTGATTTTTTTTTCCCCCCGCTACATCATTCAGCGTATGGGAGAAATATTTTAATATTTCGGACATTTTGGAGCATGGGGACACCTAAAGTGTTTATGTTTACGTTTATTTTTATATGCGATCTAGGGAAAGGGGGATGATTTGAAATTATATTGTTTGTGTTTTATACTTTAAAAAAACCTTTTTTTTTTACTTTTATGATCAGACCCCTTAGGGACCTTGAACCTTTGTATACTAATATATTGCAGTGTGTAGCGAAATTCATTCCCTTCTATTACACGATGCCTCTGGCACATTTGACCGCGGCATCTAAAGTGTTAACAGATGTGCTCAGTGTCGGCACCGATCACAGATGTTAACACAGCCAGCACCCGCTGTGTATGGAGAGAGCTCAGCTCCTGAGCTCTCTCCATACAACCCTTCACACCCAAATCACATGTACATGATTTTGTGTGAAGGGGTTAAAGAGAAACACAATTATTACCCAAAACAACAGGGTAGTGCAAGTAGCAAGTTAAAACCTCTCATTTAATACTCACATGTCAGTATTAAATTAAATATACAATATCACCAACAACTGTTGGACCCTGAAGTCACTAGGATCACTGACTGGATGAGGGGTGAGAGGGCCTGCAAGATCCTCCAAACCTTCCAAGCTCCAGAGTACAGTTGCGTAACGGGAGTGGTAAATAAGGTACCATTTGAAGCAACATTCTTTATTCTCTCAAATGACTAGCCTTAAAGGGTGTCTATCCACAGGAAAAATCAGCAAACTATTGATAGTACTTTGTAAGGCTTCTTTTAACACTTTCCAAAGATGCCTTTCTTAATTTCCATTGCAGTTTTACTTTCAAACATCCTTTTCATGAAAATCTGTGCTATTCTTCTGCAAATTAACTGAAAAGGACTTTAGGGCTTTTACTTCTGTAGACAAGAAGTGACAATGTGAAAGTGGTCATTCAAGCAATGGGGGGCATTTAAGAGTGATTATCTAGGGCACAGAGGGAAGCCCCTGCATGAAAAGAAATGCCCCTAAAGCCCTTTTCAGCTAATCTGCATATGAATAAAATCCAGATTTTCAGGAAAATGAAGCTGCAATACAAAATAAAGGCATATTTGGAAAGTGCAAAAGAAACCCTACTAAAATGGTAGTCAATTTAATATGGATTTTCCTGCTGACAAATTCACTAACATTTACCATTAACATGAGGAGAGAGAGAGAGATGGGTCTAGAAGTCAGACTGTCCTTCAACGTGAACACATCAGCCAACTAAACAGCAAGAAAAGTGAGCAATGTGCTCTCCCTCTTCTAGGACTTACAACCATCTAGCTAGGCAGTGAATCTACAACCCATTCTGCTGGTCTGGTGGGATTGACAGCATGTCTGCTGGGAACACCATACTGATTAGGGAAAACTGTCCAGAAGCTCATCTGCAAATACCTTCTGGATGGAAACACTTCCTGGGAGGGACAGCAGATTAGTTTCATCAACCTGTATGCTTAAACTATGTGGGTTGAGCACCTAGAACTTTTCTAGACCATGCAGACTCAACTCACTACCAGGAGGAAGAAAAAAAAAAAAAAAAAAAAAAAAAAAGGATTGTGGAGCAGCACACCACTCCACACAATATTAGGACTGCACTGCCAGGACTGTATTCCTTCAACTCACTACCAGGTCAGTTGTGATTGCTGGAAACCCAGACCGCCCTATAGAGACTGATGCAGTTCCATATGATGGCAAGTGAAAAATCCCCCCAGAACACTATGGTGTCCATGAGGAAGGGCCCAATTTTTCATGGTGTCGCACAGATGGCTTTGATCTCATATTGACTTTGTGTCGTGAGTTCACCTCTGTTGTAGTAGGGCAGGTGAAACACTCTGCGGTCAGAGGCAGAGTACCAGGGAGCTATACACTGCTGATTGTGGAAGAACTGCTCACTGCTGCCAAATCCATTAAATCTAAACAGGACCCTGGGCAGTGACTGCTTTTTCAGCGGAGTTTTATATATATATATATATATATATATATATATATATATATATATATATTTTTTATTTATATTGCCGGGAGATCTAATTGGCCTGGACATAAAGGATTTCTATGTGAAGATGATGGTGGAGGGCAGGATTCCAAAGTCACTGAGGGAAGGCATGATTATCAATCTTGTATAGGCAGGAGGGAGGGAAATGTAACCAAAAAACTGGCAATGATATTTTAATAGATATTCAGGAGAAAATGGAATACCAAAGTGTTGGCAAATAGGCTAAAAGTTGTCATCGGCATGCTTATCCACCTAGACCAAACCTGTAGCATTCTTGACCACATGAAGGCAGATAGTCTTGCTCTCAAAAGAGATGATACATTAACACTGTAGACAGCCACACACATGCAGCCCTGGTCAGTCTTGATCAGTAAGATGCCTTAGACCAAGTCTTCCATAAATTCTTGGGCACTATGTTCTGCTAGTAACCTAACCTGATTTATTCAGACATTTTCAGCATGATGCTCTCATTTTCAGAACGGACTAACCTCTTCCTGGCTCTCTGGGTTCAGACAAGGCTGTTCTTTCACATCTAATGTGTGTCTGTTATAGAGCTCGTCTGAGTCTGGCAGAATCAGTGGGATCACCACATCAGGACACCGCAAACTCAAATGCTTCCTGTACATGGTTATCATGAGTCTTCTGCATTGACCAGTGTTTGGTGATTGCACTTGACAAGAGCAGCAAAGTTCTGGCAGGCTTCAGGAACCAAGGTCAACTGAGGGAAATCAGAAGATTTTCTCTTCGTGGGCTGGCATCTGTCTTCTCCTGCCCTATTCCCATTATCTATGAAACCAAACTTCATCAAAATCACGAGAGCCTCCTCTGGTAAAGGGAGGTGTATCCCAGTTCTGAATACTTGCCCAAGGTGAATGAAAGTATTATGGAGGCTCAGAGAGCTCATCCTGTAGAGGGGAAAAAAAAAAAAAAGGCACTCTGCTGACTGAAGTTTTGCCTGTGCTTCAGTACACCGCAAAGATCTAGTCCCCTATTGCAAAAGTTTCCAGAGCCATCACCAGGACCGTGATTCTCTCTTTGGTTAGATTGACAGAGTGGCGCAGACTAACACATACAAAGAGCCCTACAAGGGCAGGAAAGGCATCCCTGACATCACCACCCTTCTGCAGATTGGTTTTATATGTGACTGCTTGTTGAACTGTCCTGTTTCTACCTCCTTTCCCTTTGGAGGCTGATTGACTGGACAAGTGGAACAGCTCATTCCCTTATGACTGGCATGCTCCCTTCTTCTATAGAGAAGTTGTCCAGTTTGTGAGGGAGCATCAAGTGGAGGGTCTGAAGCCTGTCTTGTTGAAGCCCAAGACTATCTACAAGGTAATCAGGGCTGTTAGTTCCAGGACTCCTTGCTGAAACTATGCAGACAACCTGGACTAGTGTGTATTCCAGCAAGTTGATTATATTACAGACATGTCAAGTATGGTTACCCAAGGGGGGTCTAAGTACAACATACAGTAATGTACTATATTATGATTTTTAATTTCACGTGCTGCCTCAGTGCATTGTAAGCTTCTATATGACAAAAACATTTTCAATAAAATATGCACAATTTTTGTTCATTTTTAGCAAATGTTTGCATAATGAAGAGTCAAATTTCCAGGACATACAATTATTTAGGTTTCTAGAACTCTGCTTTCAATCATTGTTTACTTCCATTGGACATAAATCAGTCCATGGTTATGCGATTGACACAGCTGTGCCTTTTAATAACCTGTTAAACTGATTATTACTCTGCAGTGACTAACACCCCCTGTACATGTGTCCCCATCACATGACCATAGACTGTCCATCACATGGCCATGAACTGCTCTTTATTTGCAGTCATTCATTGTTTACTTAGCATATAGCTAAACTGTGTAACTTCACTAAAACTGATTTGCTGAAACTGGGCAAGACCTTTGCTCATGAATAAGTGTTTTAAAATGAGTCATTCTGACATGTACAGGTTAAATTCAAAAAGTACTGCTGTAAACAATACCAAACACTACCCATCATATAATGAAGTATAGTACACCATTATAGCATGATTAGCCAAGAGACATTTTAGTGAATTTCTTTTTTTAAGTATTTAAAAAGGAAAAAAAAAATTATAGATAACTACTGAAGGATGAGGATAATAGTCAGTGACTTAAACTTGCACTACCCATTAATAGAAGAACCAGGAAGAGGGTACAATATATTTAGAGTAGCCATTTATCGCTTCAAAAGCTTATTGTGATTCTAACTTACAACTGAAATGGAAAACACTACCTTTGAGGTTCCTTTTGTAGAGCAATAAAGACCAGAACGCCTCAAACACACAAATAATTTCTTCCAAGACTTTTTTCCAACTTCCTTAACATACAAAGAACCTTGTATTTCTGGACAACTGTTGGCATTCAAAAGATTCTACAAACCAAAAAAAAAAAAAAAAAAAAAAAAGGTGAGGTGACCATGCATGAATTTTTTTTTTGTATAAGATCTATAGATACCTTGATTAAAAACAAAAGTTAATTTCCAAAGTTCATTATTGACTTAGAGATGAAGACAATTTTGGCAATAATTAGCCAAAGAAAAGTCAACTGTAGAAGTTAAAATACTGTACTAATTTTAGTGCAAAATTGACATGTTGATCCTATGTAGTCCTGGGATACAGAAGTAGTTCAACAGGTGCAAAAGACTTACTGGGCCATATTCTGTAATGTTCATAAATCTACGAATTATTGCAATAGGGTCCTAAGATGTGTTGATCAATCATGTGAGGTTCTGCGACTGGGGACCCTACTCAAATTCACTGAGTAAGCAAAACAGTCAAATCTATTGTCCATCTGTGTAATTCACAATTGCGCTGAATCCTCCAAAGGAGAATGTGGTCTTCGTGTTAGCTCTCTGCTTTGGAGTTATGTATATATATACATAACCAGGAACAACAGGAATTACCCAACATTTTAAAAAACAGGTGATCCAGCATTGGTTTTCTATAATCGAACACAACTACTAAAAGTGGCATGTCAGGAAAGCTAGCCAGTCCTCTTTAGGAAGGTCCTCATAGTGACATGCACCATATCTCTAACACCAACTGATAAAGTTACAGCTGTGTTCATTCATAGAAAAAACAGTTCTATGTGTATAAAAGATTGTGTATGACCTGCTTTAAGATGAGCTTACCTGATATGGCAGACTCTTTATGGACCCCCTCCTTCCTTCTCTGATCTCACCTGTACTTTAGGGACTGATTTTACCGATTACTTGTGAGATCAGGGGAGGAGGGCAGGTTCAAAAGCTGGTTCTGATAATGTCAAAGAGTCCGTGGGTTCAGGTAAGCTAATCTCAGCTTCCTGGACAACCCCTTTAACCCATTCCTACCGCAGGTATTTTTTGATTTTTGATTTTCGTTTTTGACTCTGCCTTCCAAAACCCCTAACCATTTTTTCCATTCACACAGCCATATGAGGAGCTTATTGTTTGCAGGGCTTATTCTGTACGATGTACTGGGAAGCTGGAAAAAAAAAAATTCAGAAAAATTGCTTGTGACTATTTTATGGGTCAGTACCATTCCAAGGATACTAAATTTATATAGTTTTTTTTTTCACTTTTTTTTTTTTTTTTATAGAGTCGCCATATTCTACCAACTACAACTTTTTTATATTTCTGTGCACGGGGATGCATAAGGAGTCTTTTATGCAGGGCCAGATGTACTTTATATAATGTAATTTATATAGAAAGCAAAAACAGTGAAAACACGGTGGGGTTTGGTGCTTTTGATTTGCCAAATGGGAAAAAATATATTTTTATGTTTGTAGACCGGGCGTTTTCGGACGTAGGGGGGGATTTATAAAAAAAATTTTCTTTTTTTTGAGCGTTTATTTTATTTCAAATCTGGGGGGGGGGGGAAAGGTGATTGGAATTAGTTTTTTATTTTTAAAAACTTATTTTTTATTTTATTATCCCCCATTTTATTAACTTGAACCTGCCATTCTTTGACTGCAGGTCCCATAGACTGCAATACAACTGTATTGAAGTCTATGGGAGATTCACTACATAACCATTGAGGCTGGTCATAGACCAGACCAAAAGTTATAATACAATGGACAAGCCTGGGAGCCTTTATTAAGCTTCTGGCTGTCAAGGAAACAGGACAGCTCCCACGATCTCATCAGCCATCCTGTACAAACTTTGTGGGGGGGGGGGGGTCTCAACTGTACAATACTGCAGAGTGGCTGCCATCTTTAAAGACCAGACATCTGCCTACGGAAGGTGTGTGGAAGGGGTTAAAGAGGACCTTTCACCACCTCCAACAATTTGAGCTCTTTACATTGTTTAATAAGCGAGTCTCCACTGATTCTGGCACCGTTGGAATTTTTTCTCTAGCCCCCACCATTCCTGAACAATGAATTCTATTCTCTTTGGTGCCTGATATGCTATTTAGGTTCTGTACTGTAAGGAGGCCAGTGTCTGCACTTGTTGCTTGCGAACCGTGGAAACTAGAGAAAGCAAATTCCAACATGCGCTGGAATCAGTAAAGGGGCGCCTATTAGCCAGTGCCAAGAACTAGAATTTGTGGAGGTGTTAAAAATAAAGTGTAAAAAAAAAAAAATAATAATTTTAAACTAACTTTTTTTTTCCTACAAGGGGACTTGAACCTAGGATCTGCTGATCCACTGCTCGGCCTCCTAGCTGCCATTGTAAGCCCTTGGATGCTGCAATCTCAATGCAGGGGATCAGAGGGGTGGTGCAGGGAAAAACGATCATGTACTCAAACCACCCAGCGGCTAGTCCTGTAAGTAATGCCGCAGGCGCAGCTCCTCTGCCCGCGGCATTATTGTGTCATACTTTTATAGCACTGAGCAGGAAGGGGTTAATAGGCTGAAGTATATGAACAGGTGTGTGCAAACTATAGCTTTCAGAGAACATAGCATACATGATAAATAAGCAGTTTTTGGGAACACCTCCAATTCCAAAGGGCACTATCTATAAGAAATTTACACCTTAAACAAACCAAACACACACACTGGTGATTTCTAAAAAAAAAATATATATAAAAAAAAAATAAAAATAAATAATAATAATAATAATAATAATAATAAAAAAATATATATATATATATATATATATATATATATATATATATATATATATATGATATATGATATATGATATATGATATATCCTGAAACAATACTCGTCTTTCCTTACCTTGCTTTCACCATCAAAAACGTTAAAAGACAACAGTTAGCCTTTCTGGCATGGGTTGCTGTGAGAACAGGTGGTGTCCCTGCAGATACTATTGAGAGCTACCATGCGATTCATCAGTGTCGTGCTACCGTTTTGATGCCTTACCTCTTCTGTCAAACAGTCTCCTTGCTCCTAATCTGCTTCTCACATACTGCCCATATTCCCCCCTCTGTCAGGTCACCATTACCTTCCCCAAGTGTTAGCAGCAATTGCTGCATCTTCCAGGACCTCACATTGTAAGTTCCACAGGTATATAGTATAAGCTATGCCAAGTGATACGGGTACAGGTAGTAACCACAGGTAACTGTCAGTAATAGGTTTTGAATCTACCGTACTTTCCAGAGCAAGACTCATCCCAGGTTTAAACATGAAAATTTAGGAAAAATGTATTTCATATTTTAACTTTCCCTGGTGATAAAATGTAGTAAAGGGGTCAATGTCACTAATTGGTATGCTAGGGAAGATAAAGTGGGCTATTAGCTGACAGTTAAGTAGCACATACACAAAGCCCCATTGGTGGTCTCCAAATGGTATAATGTCCTATTGGAATCTCCATAACTGGGCACTATACTGTGTGTGTAACGTGACATTACTGTATGAGGGCACCAAGGAGTATTACACTGTATTGGGACACTAACGTCAAATTATACCGTGGAGGACATAATTGAGTGTTACACTGTGTGGGGGAGGATTGAAGTTGTACAGGCAGCAGGGATTATTACTGGTCACTGTTTCTGCAACAGTTACTAGCGTTGTGAGCCGGACAGCTAAAGAAGAGGGGGGGGGGGGAATGGGAAAAAAAAAAAAAAAAAAGGAGAAGAAGTTGCACATGGACACAGGAAGACCCCACTGACTATAATGGGATCCGCCGTTTTCATACAACGTGGCAGAGAAGAGTCCTCTGTGCAGGACTTCTCTCTCTGCCAATTTTCAGGGGTTTCTGTGATGCAGTCTCCAGCACAGATATGAACTCCAACTAAAGCAACAGAGCTACCCTTGGTGCTCCAAATTGCTACACGCCATACTGCTCTAATATGTTCTCCTTCCCCCTCCCTTTGAGTGACAGGGTGCAGGGAGTTAAGCTGAAACCTCACCTGCTCCAAACTGCTCATTCAGGTTAGCCTGACCCATCTGTGTTGCTGGTTTAAATATGCTTCATGTGACATACTTTCAGGCTTAAAGTATCTATGGATGGAAATTGCCTAGCTGAGAGTGAATAGAAAAGTCTCTAGAAGTGGCAGGAACTTTAATGAGGTCTTTCAGGCAGAAAACTGCAATTTTTTTTTTTTTTTTTTTTTTTTTTTTTTTTTAAAGTGCATTACATTTCGGTATAGACTCACATGGAATATTAAACGATATTAAGTTGTCTGAAGAGTTTGGCATAGGAATGCAATATGAAAAGGTAAAATGGTTACCAAAGTATAAGTTTTAGGCTGAAGCCCCACTGCGTTTTCACAATGTTTTTGCTGCTGCGGAAATGTGATGGCAAAAATGCTGCATTTATAGTATCTGCAAAATGAATAGGATTCTGACTAATCCCATCCACATATTGCAGAAGAAAAATCCGCAGCAAAAAAGCTGCGTTTTCAAAAACGCCTGTGTTTTGTAAAAATCGCAGCATGTCAGTCAGATATACCTGTAGGAACGCTAGCATTTCCCCTATATGGCTAAAAAGCAAAGAAAAACTCAGTGAAAAGGCAATGAAAAACAAATGCTTAAAAAAAAAAAAAAAAAAAAAACGGGAATACGTTTCTGCTGCTTTTTGGTACATGGGATCTTAGTCGTAAAATATGCATTAGCTTTACCTGCAGTAATTCAGATTTAGGAATGCTACCATTTGATTGCTGACACCACGCAACCATCTGTTCTGGAAAGAAATTCTGAAAATTAAAATTTAAAAAAAAAAAAAAGTCACTCAATTTAGGCTGAAAAAGCAAAAAAATAAAAAATAAAATTCACTTACATCCATGCAATAGGTCAAATACTAATACTACTAAATAGTATAGCAGTTGAAGTCCCACACCTGCATTGATCAGCTATTTTTCAGCGGTCTCTGTTGCAGGAACCACCTTTGTGCCTCAGCAGCTGCTGCAGTTCTGCCCTATGCCTGGCACTACACAGTGTGTTGGACCCCCCTCTCCCACCAATCTGATATTTATGTCTTAAGAATAGTTCAATCTGTTAACCCAGAAAATCCCTTTAAAAAGGGTTCTTAAAAAGTGATTGAAATGTAAATGGTGTACATACCACAGGATTTTTGAAAAATTCATATTTTGCATAATTCTTTCTGAATAGAAACTTGCTTTCACTTGTCATCACGGACTGAATCTGCACTACCAGTTCATGGTCTTCAAGACATCTCTCTAATTTAAAAGACAAAAAGTTACTTGTACAGTCAGATGTTAATATATCATTGTCGCAAACAGTAATGCAAAAATGTGTACCTTTTCCTCGTCTGAAATCAGGAAAAACATTCTAAGGCTAAGGCCCCATGTAGCGAAGCGCAGCAAAAAACGCTGCAGAAAAAAAAACAGTGGAGGAAACTCATCGCTTTTTTCTGCAGCGATTACCATTGCGATCTCAGAGTTCTTCTGCAAACTTTCTGCCCCTATTATACCTATATAGAAAATGCCAGCATTTCCACAGGTATAAATTGCCATGCTGTGATTTTCAAAGACGGCAGAGTTTTTGAAAAAACAGCTTTTCCGCTGTGGATTTTTTATGCAATGCGAGGATCGTAAAGTGGATGGGATTCCTATTTCATAAATTCACTGATCCCAAAAACTAAGATAACCATATGATATTTTAGTGCTGTGGACACTTTATATACAATGCAGCTCCCAGCCACTACAAAGAACTATAGCCAGCTAAGAAACTAGAAAAACTAAGCAGCCACAGCTGAATTACTGATGTGACCCCCTTATTCTCAGGCAACTAATTACAAAAGTGTATGTATGCATGCATAGAACAGAGACTCAGCCAAATAAGTTAGAAAGTGTTATACTTTAAAATAATCACAAAATTAAAAACCCAGTTGAGGCCAAGGCCTCACATTGTGGAAAAGCTGCTGTTTTGTTGCAGATTTTGCTGTTTTTTTAAGCCAAAGTGTGGCTTTAAGATGATTGGGAAATTAAAAAAAAAAAAAAAAAAAAAAAAAACAAAACACACCACTTCCCTTCTCTGTTAAATTCTCTCCTGGCTTTGGCTAAAGAAAAAAAAAAAAAAAATTTTCAACCAACGTGAAGCCTTAGCCCTAAAATTACTTTTGCTAACACTAACAGTCCGATGAGAAATAGATACTATATGACAGCATACAATATGAGATACTGCCCAGCCATTTCAGCCAAGAAAAAAAAATGTAACAAAAAAAAAGTGAGGTAAGGTGGTGCCATCTGGGCATTTCAGAATATCAATCTGACATTGCATATGTTATGGAAAAAAAAAATAGTTGCAAATATGTATATATATATATATATATATATATATATATATATATATATATATATATATATATAAAAAAAAAAAAAAAAAAAGCGCTCCATCCAACAAAACATTCCTTTATCAGACGATGAACAGCCCCTAAAACTTGTTACATCTGAGCCTCCATTCAGATATTACGCTCATACTTTCATACTTTATTGTGCCTGGTATCATTCATTAACTATACAGTGGGTACGGAAAGTATTCAGACCCCTTTAAATTATTCTCTGTTTCATTTCAGCCATTTGCTAAAAGCAAAAAAAGTTCATTTTAATTTCTCATTAATATACACTCAGCACCCCATCTTGACAGAAAAAAAAAACCCAGAAATGTAGATATTTTTGCAAATGTATTAAAGAAAAACTGAAATATCACATGGTCATAAGTATTCAGAACCTTTGCTCAGTATTGAGTAGAAGCCCCTTCCTTTTGAGCTAGTACAGCCATGAGTCTTCTTGGGAATGGTGCAACAAGTTTTTCACATCTGGATTTGGGGATCCTCTGCCATTCTTCCTTGCAGATCCTCTCCAGTTCCGTCAGGTTGGATGGTGAACGTTGGTGGACAGCCATTTTCAGGTCTCTCCAGAGATGCTCAATTGGGTTGAGGTCAGGGCTCTGGCTGGGCCAGTCAAGAATGGTCACATAGTTGTTCCGAAGCCACTCCTTTGTTATTTTAGCTGTGTGCTTAGGGTCATTGTGTCTTGTTGGAAGGTGAACCTTTGGACCAGTCTGAGGTCCAGAGCACCCTGGAAAAGGTTTTCTTCCAGGATATCTCTGTACTTGGCCGCATTCATCTTTCCTTCAATTACAACCAGTCGTCCTGTCCCTGCAGCTGAAAAACACCCCCATAGCATGATGCTGCCACCACCATGTTTCACTGTTGGGATTGTATTGGGCAGGTGATGAGCAGTGCCTGGTTTTCTCCACACATACCGCTTAGAATTAACGCCAAAAAGTTTAATCTTCGTCTCATCAGACCAGAGAATCTTATTTCTCATAGTCTGGGAGTCCTTCATGTGTTTTTTGGCAAACTCTATGCGGGCTTTCATATGTCTTGCACTGAGGAGAGGCTTCCTTCCGGCCACTCTGCCATAAAGCCCCGACTGGTGGAGGGCTGCAGTGATAGTTGACTGTGGAACTTTCTCCCATCTCCCTACTGCATCTCAGCCACAGTGATCTTTGGGTGGTTCTTTACCTCTCTCACCAAGGCTCTTCTCCCCTGATTGCTCAGTTCTGATCGTCCCAAACTTCTTCCATTTAAGGATTATGGAGGCCACTGTGCTCTTAGGAACCTTGAGTGCTGCGGAAATTCTTTTGTAACCTTGGCCAGATCTGTGCCTTGCCACAATTCTGTTTCTGAGCTCCTTGGGCAGTTCATGATTGTCATTTGCTCTGACATGCACTGTGAGTTGTGAGGTTTTATATAGACAGGTGTGTGCCTTTCCTAATCAAGTCCAATCAGTTTAAACAGCTGGACTCCAATGAAGGAGTAGAACCATCTCAAGGAGGATCAGAAGAAAATGGACAACATGTGAGTTAAATATGAGTGTCACAGCAAAGGGTCTGAATACTTCTGACCATGTGATATTTCAGTTTTTCATTTTTGCAAATTAAAAAATCTACATTTGTTTTTTTTTCTGTCAAGATGGGGTGCCGAGTGTACATGAGAAATAAAATGAACTTTTTTGCTTTCAGCAAATGGCTGCAATGAAAAAGTGAAAAATTTAAAAAAAGGGGTCTGAATACTTTCTGTACCCACTGTAGCGTCAAATAATTGAGCTGATATATAGAACTTTGCCTGGGTAGTTTGTTAGTAAAGATAACTCTTATGATGCACTGACAAAATCACAATGTCCTGATGGATCTCAATTTGTTCCACTGGCATTTTCCTTGGATGCTAATTCAATGCAATTATACAGTAGATCAATGGATCTTAGTATTGTGCATGCATACTTTGACATTACTGATAGAGTTGATCTGCCCTGCATTTTCTTCTTGATAGGCTGGTCCTATGTGATAACTGGCCAGCTGTGCAGACGCATAGACAGTCTTAGTACCATGTGATTTTGTTTGGTTTTCACTGCAAAATACTGCTGTTCACAGTAACACTTCCGCTTTACCGAGAGGTTAATATACTCTTAATGATGGTTATTTCCACCCATAATGCAATGATTTCCAGCCTAGTGCTGTATATTCAACATGCATTAGGTGCACACACGTTATCAAGTAGGTAAAGTTTATTATATAAAAGCACAAGCATATAGTTAACTCTTAAAGGAAGAACTCGTAAGGAAGCCTACTAGAATAATATTTAATATTTTCATAGCGCCAACATATTCCATAGCACTTTACAAATCAGAGGACATATGGACAATATGAGACATTACAATGTGACAAAGAAATAAACATATCAAACCGTAGGAGTGAGGGCCCTGCCCATACATTCTATGAGGAGATAGGGGGACACAAGAGGTCAGAGGGCTTGTTTGTTACAATGGTCCAGTCATCTTTTAATAGCAAAGGTTGTCTAAAGGAAGCTGTATGAACCATTCACCATCTAGTATCTGTGAATAAACATATACTAAGTGCAAGGAGTGCAGTGTAACTTCTAGATGGAGGGGGCAGGATCTGAGGAAGAGGAAGGAAGGATAAAAGGTGTTATTGTTCTAAACCTCCGCACACTACATTGTGATCAGGTCACGTGATAAGCCTGACCAAACAGATGTGATTTTAGGGAGGTTTTGAAGCTGCTGTAGTTGGGGATTAATTGGATTGTCCGGGGTAAAGCGTTTCAGAGCACCGGTGCAGCTCAAGAAAAGTCTTGTAGATAGGAGTGGGATGTTTAGGTAACAGAGGATGCAAGTCTAAGGTCATTGGCAGAAAGAACAGAGATGACAGTTAGGGCGGTAGACTGACGAGAGAGGAGATATAGGGGGGGTGTAGCGCTATGGATGGATTTGTGGGCAAGTGTGATAATTTTAAATTGTATTCTGTGGTGGATGGGCAACCAGTACATCGACTGACAAGGCAGATGCTATTGTGTACCGGTTTGACAGAAAGAAGAAGAGTCTGGCGGCTGCATTCAGGACATATTGTAGAGGAGACACGCGTGCGGTTGTGTCGCATCCCCTTCTGCTATTCATGAATATCATGGTGCTGGACTTTGCATTGCACTAGATTTGGATATATACATGCCATTGTGTGTACTATTTTTATGCCTTGCCACGTTTGCCTTCTTTTCCAATCATTAATTGTATTCATGCGGTCTCTGATCTCTCCAGATGTTATTTGCAACTTGTGGCCCCACATACAGTCAATAGTTTGAACAGGGACAACCAGGGACAGATTGGTTAGGGCTAGGACACATTCACTCAATTGGCATAGTTTGTACATTATAGCTACCGACCCAGGGAAACAGCAGTTATTAACATTGGTAAATTGTGGATATTTTCTATTGATGCATAATGTTGAGACGCAACATGTGAAATTTTAAGATCAGGTTTTTAGTTTTGCACTAAAAGTATTACATTTTATAACATATGGGTGAGCACCTCTAGTCTATATATGCATACATTGTGATTTGTCGATTTTTCAGTTTGTACATATTACAGATAAGCCCCATTTTTAATAGCTCATTAGCAAAGCCCACCAAATTTCTTATTTTGTTCCCCTTCACTTTCAGGAACTTTGCAATATGGACACCACTTTATAAAAACAGAATACCCCTTTAAATATGAGCAGAAGACCAAAAACTGATTTACTGATATTGGTTCCATTGTATGACAACATCAATGGCACCTGAATAACAACTGATGTATACAGTTGGGGGGGGGGGGGGTGGAAGTATTTATTTAGTCAGCCACCAATGTTAAAAAGATGAGAGAAGCCTGTAATTGACATCATAGGTAGACCTCAACTATGAGAGACAAAATGAGAAAACAAATCCAGAAAATCATATTGTCTGATTTTTAAAGAATTTATTTGCAAATTATGGTGGAAAATAAGTATTTGGTCACCTACAAACAAGCAAGATTTCTGGCTCTCAGAAACCTGTAACTTTTTCTTTAAGAGGCTCATCTGTCCTCCACTCGTTTTCCCCCCACTGTACATGGGTTCATCAAGGTGACAAACATTTTTGTGGTAAAATATCTATAGATATGTAAATAAACAGATTGATGCCAGAGGCATCGTGTAATAGCAGTAACGGCATTTTGCTATTCCTGCGATACAGTAGTATCACAGTGAATAGTATGATCGATCAGACTCCCTAGGTTTCAAGGTTCCTAGGGAGTCTGATCATACAAGTAGAAAAAAAAAAGTTTTTAAAAGTATACAAAAAAAAAAAAAAACCCACACAAAAGTTCAAATCACCCCCCCTTTCCCTAGATCAGATATAAAAGTAAATAAACAAAAGTAAGCACAAACACTTTAGGTATCCCCGCTCTCCAAAATGCCCGAACTATTAAAATATTAATCCCATACGGTGAATGGCTTAGCGGGGAAAAAAAATCAAAATGGCCAAATAGCGTTTTCTTCAACACTTTGCCTCCTATAAAAAAATTGAATAAAAAGTGATCAAACCATCAGATCTTTCCCCAAATGGTATCAATAAAAAAGTCATGTTGTCCCGCATAAAAAGACGCCTTACCCAGCTCCATACATGTAAATATGAAAAAGTTACAGGTGTCAATATGGCGACGCAAATTTTTTTTTTCTATTTAGCAAAGTTTTTAATTTTTTAAAAGGCATCAATACATTACAAATACTATATAAATTTGGTATCGCCGTGTTCGTACTGACCCGCAGAATACAGGTAACATGTCATTTTTACCACACAGTGAATGGTGTAAAAATTAAACCCATATGAATTTGGTGCAAATGCAGTTTTTCTCCAATTGCACCTCATTCTTAATTTTTTTCCAGCTTCCCAGTACATTGCACAGCATATTGAATAGTGACATTACAAAAGTACAATTTGTTTCGCAAACAATAAGCCATCATGTGACACTGGGAATTGAAAAGAAATGAAAAAGCTCTTGGAATGTGGGGAGGGAAAAATGAAAATGCAAAAACAAAAAATGGCCCGGTCATTAAGGGGTTAATAAATTAAAACAAGATCATACTTCGTCCCAGCTGAAGCTAAGACAATAACCCACACAGTTTTTATAGTACCTTCCTGGATGTATACACATGGTCAACTCATAGCATGGCCATTTATGGTACAAGAGTGAAGAAATTGTTTAGCTACTGATCAGTGACAAAAATATACAGAAATACAGAGTGATCAGTAACAAATTCAATCCTTTAGATCCATGGTGGCGAACCTGTGGCACACGTGCCAGAGTGGGGACTCCGCCCTCTCTGTGGGCACATGCACCGTCACCCCCAGCCAGGCTCCTCGATTGCTCGATAACGGTGAATCCGGGACAGCTGTGCCCGACGAGCGATCCAGTGATTCTCTCAGTTGTATGCGCAAATGCACTTACACCTGAAAACTGTCAGTGTAGGCTGCGGGTCCAAGGCTTACACTGACAGAAGATTATGACCTTGCCCTGATGCATGCACAATGTCGTCATTCATCAGCACCTGCTTTGCAGTGGAAATAGGAGGTCGCCCTGCTACTCTTCGTGGGAGTGCAGGAGCATATTATACTGTGTGGGGGCCACTGTGAAGCATATTGAATAACATTGCACGGTCACTATAAAACAGATCCTGTGCGATGTAAATAGTGAACATTAATTGTTCAAAAGTACCAAATGCAAACCTTTACTTTTCAGTACAAAGTTGTTTGTATCATTGAAATCTCTAACGCCCCATTCACATGACCGTATTTTGCGGGTCTAACTGTCCGCAATTGTGGATGCGCACAGTATTAAAGGTTAAATTACTCTGTTGGCCCTCAGCGATAAATTAATGGGTTTTGGATTGCAGTTTGGACACTTGTTCATCTAAAGCAGTGATGGCAAACCTTTTAGAGTCCAAGAAATACACACAGACTAAACAGCAAGACATTAACCCGTCATATCACATCAATAAGACACTGATTTTGTGGGAAAAGCCATGTCCTATTACAACCACAACAAATTATCTATTCATGGGCTGGCTGTTGCACGCAAAGAAACCGGGTGGCAGGGTGCTCAGCTGTTATAGTATTGTGTAGGCACAGTTGTATTGCAGTCTATGGGGGCTTTCAATCAAATGACTGCAGGTTCTAGTCCCCCAATAGTCCAAAAATGCCTGGTCTACAAAGTATTTATCCCATACAGCAAATGCCATAGCAGGGAGGTAAACCAGTGTATTTTTGCCATTTCGCTTACCATAAAAATTTTTGTGTAAGCGATCAAAATGGTACCTAAAAAGTATATCTTCCCTGCAAAAAAAGACTCCATATGCATCCCCATACATGTAAATTGTAGAAAAGTCATGGGTGTCAGAATATGGAGATTAAAAAACAAAAAAAAAAACAAAAAAAAACACACACCACACACACACTTGGAATCCAGAAATCAGACCGACCAATAGAATACAAGAGACTTGTCATTTTGGATGCACCGTGAATGTTGTTAAAACAAAGCCCATGAGAAAGTTGCACAGTTTTTCCTCCAATTGCACCGCATTCTCAATTTTTTTTCCAGATTCCCAGTACATCATACAGAATATTAAATGGTATTACAAAGTTCAATTTGTCCCGCAGACATTAAGCCCTCATATGGCTCTGTGAATTGAAAAAAAAAAAAAAAATTATGGGGTTCGGAAGCTGGGAACAAAAACTAAGAGGAAGTCTCTGCAGCGGGAAGGGGTTCAGGATATTACTTCTGCCATAATTTTTGTAAATATCCAAGAAGCCGAATTTATGCCCAAGGGGAGGGCGGTAAACTAGTAACCGCATACGAGTTTATCACGTGTTACAACAAAAATAAGGAACTTCTAATATGACATTTTTTTGGAACATGAAAGTAAGTATCCTGAAGATCTATTGATGCAATCAGGTAATTCTTCCTTATTTCACAATGTTCACTTCTGTGCTCAGAGGACTGGAACAAGGACACACGGACTGCTAAAACAGCACCAACTGACTGAAATCCCATTGATGATGATAATGGCGCCCAATCAGATTTTTTTTTTTTTTTTTTTTTAAACTGCCGGGCAAAAGTGTTGGACTTGCAGTACAGCGATTTTCGACAGACACTGCGACGGAGTCTCTGGTGCATTTGTGAACCCAGCCTTAGAGGAATAGTTGAGCGAATTGACTCCATCTTAAAATCAACACAATATGACATATCTGTTCAAAGGTTTTAAAATTGATTGTCTGATAAGAGAAGAGGCTTTATAAAAGTGTCCCTGATTTTCCTCCAAGGTTGTTGCTGGAACAATGCAACTTGTGGTGAGGACACAGCAGGAGATTTAGTGGTAGGGAAATTCCAGAGGGAACCGAAATACGCCAATACCATGTTCCCAGTTTTACAAGAATGTGCAGGAGAGCAGATGCTCTACAGAGGCAGAACAGAAGGAATGAAGGCAAAGCAATAGCTCAACCTCAAAGATTTAAAAAAAAAAAAAAAAAAAAAAAAATTTATAAAAATGAGCTGTGCCTCTGCCAGCACCTTTGTCATGTCCCCATCAGGACAGGAAAGCACCTTTGTTTCATGTCCCTATCAAGGCATGATGTCAACCTGTGGTTCTGTTGTGGAGGAGCACTGAAATTTATAAAAAATGGTAACTCGTTTAAGTAATGTGAAAAGAGAAAATTCCACTTCAAATGCAAGTTTTGCAAGAATCCAGAACTATTGTAGCAGTGATCAGACATTGACTTACGTAAATGCAAATCTATCACTTTCTGAAATAAGTTTGTTGGGGAATGTTCACACAACGGAATTTGAGGTGTCTTCTACATCCCCAAATTCCTGTCATGTGAGAGCTTTGGCTTTGTGCTACAGGTTTACATATTGATTAGGCTCAAACAGTGGGGCTAAAATTAGCAGCAGTCTTACATTGTGGGTTTGGAAGCTTAATCAAAACTCTGCAAATTCCTCCATTTCAGCAAAAGTATCGATTACAGCATCTTCATTATAAACATCTTTTCATAAATTAATAGTACAGGTGAACATAAACTTTGTAATACATCTTAAATTTTTTCTTCACTTTTATACTGAGTTACTTTCTACATATTAGTCTATAAAGAGGGGGAAGAAGAAGAGGCGGCTGCAAAACAAGAAAAAATTGCTGCTGCTACACCCCGTTACTCAGCTATTTAGGCACTGGTTGACAGTTATTTACAGACCTAGCAGTGTTCAGTATGAGGCAATTAACTAGCCAACAGCATCCTTCTATTCCACCCATCCTTTCGCCATAGCGTTCTATGTTTTAGACTTGCTACGGAGACTGAATCTTATGTAAACAGAGTTTACCTAAGATAAGGAGGAATGCAGCTTAAAAATTACTTGACCTCTTCCAATACTTTGAAAATCCATTTTGGTTGATATGGTTTATGCATACCGTATATAGGTTAATTTACTGTGACACTTCTGATAAAGAAAACTTAAAATTTCAGACCGTTAATGTTCTATGTTGATCTCAGTGAATTGTTTTAATGTTTCTACTGCAGAATACTATTTAGTCACTCTTGTAATCTTTTATACACATCCTAACACCTTTAAGAGGTGGGGTGAGAAGAATCAGTACCAAAATATAACCAAACCAATATGAATGCACACCCTGATAAACTAAATGCCTTAATACAGTTGTCCGATTTGTTTAGAAGTGCTTCAAACAAACAGGAGCTAATCCTCAGTAACTTGTTTTGACCACAACACAGCAGCGTTTCAGGCTCTGTTCTATTTGATAGCTCCAACTAACAGCCGATTGGTGGCCATGGTGTGTATTGTAACCCTGTAAGTTGGATACTGTTGACCTATCCTATGAACACACACCAAAGCTTAGGGAAGGTTTAATTTTTTTTTTTTTTTTAACCTACTTACCTGTCTCTAGAACTCTGTTGTCCCCTGCTGCTGGACTGAGGGCTTGTTCTGGTAGAAATACTCGCTGCACATGACCGGTGACATACCATGTGCTTTCCTGTAACTGGTGAAGATCTGAGGAACCAGTAGCAGAGGGGGGACACCAGAACGCAGGGAACCACAGCATAGCTGGATAATGAAACCATACTGCAAAACCAACCCAAGAGCTACTTAAAAGACAGAGAAATGAAATACCCAGTTACATGACCTCAACCAGTCAGTGTTCTTTCTGCTCAATGGAGACAGTTACGATGATTGGTCTTCACATGGAGTTCTTTGCAGACAGATTAAGGCTTTTTTCCTACATACCATTAAATTTCAAATGGGTTTGCAAGACAGGTCATGATTCTTTTTTCTGTATAAAAGGAGACCCCCCCCCCCCCCCCAAAAAAAAAAAAAAAAAAAAAAAAAAAAACACACATGGATCTGATGTCTGTTTTGTTGAAGGACACAAAACGTATACATTTGTGTCTGTCAAAAAAAAAAAAACGCAACAATTTTTTTTCTTTTTTTTTTTTTTAAAACGGATTAAAAATAAATAGATGCAAACTGATGTCTATAGAAACGGATGGCCATCAGTTTTTTGCGTCCGTTAAACTGATGTAAAGTGTGACCTGAATGGACCCCAAGATGTCTTTTTGCAGGCCAATGTATATTTACTGATACCATTTTGGGAAGTGTATGATATTTTGATCACTTTATTCATATATGGGGGGAGGGGAAGCAGCAAAAAGATTCAGCCATTTTAAAATTTTTAAAGTGTTTATTTTAATAGCATGTTCAGACTATTTATATTTAGATTTAAAAAAAAAAAAAAAAAAAAAAAAAAAAAAAATCACCCCTTTCCTTAAAATCTCATTTTCTTAAACTTTTTTTTTTTTAGCTCACCCTAAGGGGTTTGAATCTGCAATCTTTAGATCACCTGTGCCATAAACTGCAGTACTGTAGTATTGAAGTCTATGGCAGATTCTACACGCAGGCTTCAATAGTTACATTATGGCAAGCCTTCAAAAGGCTCCAGTCTGCCATGGTAACAGGGTGGATCCTGAGACCACAGTGCAGAAGTGCAGCCATGTCAACTTACCCAACTTTCCCAGGAGTCTCTAGGTTTTCAGGTCCCCTCAGCCTGTCACCTGATCAGCGGACTCATTAGTATTCACTACACTAAGGAGATGTCACAGTGCAGTGAATACTAATGAAGATGTTGCTGGGGAATCTGTTTAAAGTTTTATTCTATTGTTTCATTAGTGGTGAATGAGATTGAACACTTAAGGAAAAAATATAGAATAAAGCTCAAGCTAAGTTTTAGTATTTTTTTTGATTAACTTTAATAAATTAGATATACATGTTTTGTTTTAGAAATGAGTAAAACTTGTTAGGAAAAATAAAGCAATTTAATATTTTATTAAATAACTAATGTCATGTCATACCAAATAGGTCTTTCTTGCTATGTTTTTGACTACACAACTAATTTTAAAATTAAAACCATTGAACAGTAATTAAATGTGATCATAAAATGGTGTAGTCCAAAACTTTGTATTTAAAACAATCTTGGGTCCAATATTGTTATATGGGGTCTGAGTATATTTATTTAGCTGTGCCCTTTTAGGCCACATCCCTTGAGAAGTCCAATCCTACTTTTGCCACTACCCTGTGAAGAGCTCTCCTAGGCTGAAGTTGCTAGGAGAGACACCCTGTTACCAACAAAAAGAGAGGGAGAGAGACCATAGCATCCAAGTTATTAAAATGGCCATGATCAGCGTAAACTCTGATCACAGCACTGCCGTCAAGTCAGGCACCAGCATTAAACCAGACATCCACCATATATTACGGCACATGTCAGGGAGGGGTTAAAGTTGTTAACCCATCTTTAAACCCATCCCCTCCACCCCCCCCACCCCCCAGTCTGATAATGACCTGTCCTGACTCCAGGGAATGTGCGTGACAGGGCTGCAATAAGGCCCATCCAAGCTGATGGGGTTTGCTAGGAAAACTCAATATGACTAAGCCATTTGCTTCCTGCCCCACCATTTCTACTTGTTGCGGTTTAGAAAGCTTCACTGATTTCTGGGCCTCTGTGCACACATAAAAGAAAGTTCCCAGTGAGAACGGGGTTAGGAGACCAGTTTTTTTTTTTTTTATTAAAGGGAAGCAAACCATCCCCAGAAAACTGCAATCTTCACGTTACAGAGCACAAGGAGCTGAGCAGAGCAAATACCAAATAATTTTCAACAAAATTATATAACATCATTTATTCATACAAATATCTGGCCTTTGACAAAGTCATGGAGGTGGTCCTATCAGGCACTGGGAAGAGGGAAGGACTATCGGGCATCTTTTGAAGCTGAAAAAGTTGGAACCACAGTCATGGCAGGAGACAATCTGTTAGAGCTTCTGGCTTGGATTCATCCAAATATGTATATCATCCAGCTAACATTTATCTGCAACCATACCACTAAGGTGTTGTACTTATGCAAGTTATTGCTGATTGTGCAAGATAACAGATGAATCAGAGGTATGGGAGCATTAGACAATACAATGTAATCCAGGATCCAGGAACTGATTAAAAGCTACAGGAAGCGACTAGAGGCTGTTATTTTTGCAAAAGGAGGATCTACTAAATATTAATGTCACTTTTCTGTTGAAGTGCCCATACTTTTGCACCGGTCAAATTTTGGTTTAATGCATATTGCACATTTTCTGTTAGTACAATAAACCTCATTTCAATCCTGAAATATTACTGTGTCCATCAGTTATTAGATATATCAAATTGAAATGGCTGTTGCAAACACCCAAATATTTAGACCTAAAAATGATTAAGATTAATAGGGGTGCCCAAACTTTTTCATATGACTGTATAGGGCCAGTTTATCAGGAGTCAATAGACTGCTCATACTACTCACTCCTCTTACTCCAGAGGAGTAAATTGCAGACTACAAACTCTCCACATCTTATAAAGTGGTTAACTTTGCAGCAGCTTTCAGACATATGTGATTTGCATGTGAGAATAACAGGGTTCACAATTCTATATTAGACTGCTACTGCCCATAGGCTCAAATATACCACAACTACTCCCAACTGGCTACCTCGCTTAGTCCATTCCAGGAGAAACTGGACCAGCATGACATGTGGAGACTACACCATCCTAACCATGCAGAATAATTGAGAGAGGTATGGAATTACCAGTCACATATAGGCTAAATCAAGCACATCTTGGTGTTCTCGCATTCAAAGACCTCTGTTAGTCATTGAGTGCACGACCCCCTCAAGCTACACCCCTATCCTAGCAGAGCTCAACTTGGAAGCTAATCTGTACCTTCCCTGCAGGAATACACACCCGTTCTGGCTGGCCTTGATCTAAATCAGACAGTATACTAGACCCTCTTCCGGTAATAGATAAATGGAAATTTTTGATCTCACCACATATGATCTGACTTAGTTCATCCATACAAGACTTCTGGAAAGAAGTCTAAATCCTCTCTGAAGTGGTAATGACCAGTCCCTTGTACTTCAGAGATCTGCCTATTAGGATTGTTCAAACACAGGACAGATCACAGCAGAATCTTTTTGCGTGAAACACTGTTCATGGCTAGGAAAAACATAGCCCTCCAATGGATGGATCCATTTTCACCATGGTGTTCTACATGGAAGAAACTTGCAATCCCATTGTACCATATAAGAAACTGCTGAATTTTTGAGGGCAGTGTGTGTATAGTAAAGTATGGGACCCAAACACTCTGGTTAGAGTTACGCTAGGTTCACACTAGTGTTTGGGCACTCTTTTCTCTGCCGATTTTAAGTGGAAGCTGAGACTGAGTCCTGCAAGGAGGACTTTTCTCTCCGCTAATTTCAGTATTAAATCTGTGGAAACCCAGCGAACCCCATTATAGTTTATGGGGTCTGCAGGTTTCCACATGTAACTGCTTTAAGAGGATAGGGTTTCCAACTTTCAAGCCCCCAAGCAGACCCAAAGGACAGAAACACGAATGCTCGTGTGAACCTAGTGTTACTTGTCTCCGAAGAAGCCTGCCCTCACCTTAACAGGTTTCCCTCACATTAAGCCTGCTCTGCCAGGTCATGCCCCTTATAATTTTGTTAACTCAATTATATAGGTCTTTGAATCTTTAGCTGTCTATACAGTAATACATTAACCAAGTTAACCATTTGATACTGAATACCACTAGTTACTTTCCCATTTAATATTAAGGTGGTTGGCCCACCACAGATAATATAGGCTATATTCACTCATATATTGCTTTGACAAAGAGCAGTACCCTCCACCATGGCTCACAGACAGTTTAATTTGATAATTGGTAATTTGACATATTTGCACTTTATTTCCTACATTTGTTGGATTGTGTCTTGGAATGTTGTGTTAGTCCAATATGTAACAAACATGTTATATCTCATGTTAAACACATGCTGCTGCTGTATCCTTTGAAATACTCTTTCAAATTCCATACAATACAGCATGTATACCAGTATTAACATGCTTAGAGCCACACTGCGCTCACCACGCCCCTCCCATATGACTTGCACTGCTGCAGTGCCTAATCACACTGCTATATATTGTACAGCAAGTGAGCAGCCATGTTATCAACATGTTAACATTACCAGTCGGTGAGATCCCGGGACAGCTGATCCAGCTGTTTTGCCAATTAACATTGAAAAGGCGGAAAACCCATTTAATATTTTCCCCTGATGTCCCATACAGTATAATAGTATCCTCCAGTTGCCCCCATAAAAAAAAAAAAAAAAAAATAAAAATAATAATATATGAATGCCGCAAGTAGCCCCCCATACAATACAGACAAACTACTTGCCTCACTGATTCCCAACCATGCTCTTCCCCTTTGCAACAACTTGACCACCAGATATCAGAGGAATTTCTATATTGCGGGTCTTAACAGAAATTAGAATCAATCAACTGTCGTTTAGCTAGAACTGAATCCTACCCTGATCTTTCTAGCAAGCATAAACTGCTTGTATAGGTAGGTCACCAGAAGATCAGGACTGAATTGTATACCACATACTTGCCAAAAGGGCTAAATGTACATGGATATGTTTTGCCCTATTAGACATTTTACATTAGTTTAAAGATTTTGGATAATTTGTTAAAAATCTGATGTGTTTCTATAGGTTCTCAGAAATGAAGATCTCCACACAATGTAGCAATCATCAGGCCAACCATCAGGGGTCATTACAACATGAAAAACACTGAACATACCCTTAGCCAAAGTTTTTCTTGCAGGCAGATTGAGCCAGTCAGTAGAAGATCCTTTCCAATAGCTGTTTTTTTTTTCAGTTAGAGGGGGAGGAGAAAATTTTTATATATACAGTCATATGAAAAAGTTTGGGCACCCCTATTAATCTTTATCATTTTTAGTTCTAAATATTTGGGTGTTTGCAACAGCCATTTCAATTTGATATATCTAATAACTGATGGACACAGTAATATTTCAGGATTGAAATGAGGTTTATTGTACTAACAGAAAATGTGCAATATGCATTAAACCAAAATTTTACCGGTGCAAAAATTTGGGTACCCTTATCATTTTATTGATTTGAATACTCATAACTACTTTTTACTGACTTACTGAAGCACAAAATTGGTTTTGTAACCTCACTGAGCTTTGAACTTCATAGCCAGGTGTATCCAATCATGAGAAAAGGTATTTAAGGTGACCAATTGCAAGTTGTTTTCCTATTTGAATCTCCTCTGAAGAGTGGCATCATGGGCTCCTCAAAACAACTCTCAAATGATCTGAAAACAAAGATTGTTCAACATAGTTGTTCAGGGGAAGGATACAAAAAGTTGTCTCAGAGATTTAACCTGTCAGTTTCCACTGTGAGGAACATAGTAAGGAAATGGAAGACCACAGGGACAGTTCTTGTTAAGCCCAGAAGTGGCAGGCCAAGAAAAATATCAGAAAGGCAGAGAAGAAGAATGGTGAGAACAGTCAAGGACAATCCACAGACCACCTCCAAAGAGCTGCAGCATCATCTTGCTGCAGATGGTGTCACTGTGCATCGGTCAACAATACAGCACACTTTGCACAAGGAGAAGCTGTATGGGAGAGTGATGCGAAAGAAGCCGTTTCTGAAAGCACGCCACAAACAGGTCGCCTGAGGTATGCAAAAGCACATTTGGACAAGCCAGCTTCATTTTGGAAGAAGGTCCTGTGGACTGATGAAACAAAGATTGAGTTGTTTGGTCATACAAAAAGGCGTTATGCATGGCGTCAAAAATCCAAGAAAAACACTTGCTACCCACTGTAAAATTTGGTGGAGGTTCCATCATGCTTTGGGGCTGTGTGGCCAATGCCGACAGCGGGAATCTTGTTAAAGTTGAGGGTCGCATGGATTCAACTCAGTATCAGCAGATTCTTGAGAATAATGTACAAGAATCAGTGACGAATTTGAAGTTACGCCGGGGATGGATATTTCAGCAAGACAATGATCCAAAACACAGCTCCAAATCTACTCAGGCATTCATGCAGAGGAACAATTACAATGTTCTGGAATGGCCATCCCAGTCCCCAGACCTGAATATCATTGAACATCTGTGGGATAATTTGAAGCGGGCTGTCCATGCTCGGCGACCATCAAACTTAACTGAACTGGAATTGTTTTGTAAAGAGGAATGGTCAAAAATACCTTCATCCAGGATCCAGGAACTGATTAAAAGCTACAGGAAGCGACTAGAGGCTGTTATTTTTGCAAAAGGAGGATCTACTAAATATTAATGTCACTTTTCTGTTGAGGTGCCCATACTTTTGCACCGGTCAAATTTTGGTTTAATGCATATTGCACATTTTCTGTTAGTACAATAAACCTCATTTCAATCCTGAAATATTACTGTGTCCATCAGTTATTAGATATATCAAATTGAAATGGCTGTTGCAAACACCCAAATATTTAGAACTAAAAATGATTAAGATTAATAGGGGTGCCCAAACTTTTTCATATGACTGTATCTATATCACACACATACATACACACACACACACACACACACACACACACACACACACACACACACACACACACACACACGTGGGTACGGAAAGTATTCAGACCCCTTTAAATTTTTCACTGTTTCATTGCAGCCATTTGCTAAAAGCAAAAAAGTTCATTTTATTTCTCAATGTACACAGCACCCCATCTTGACAGAAAAAAAAAAAAATGTAGATACTCTTGCAAATTTATTAAAAAAGTAAAACTGTCATATCACATGGTCATAAGTATTCAGACCCTTTGCTCAGTAGAAGTACCCTTTTGAGCTAGTACAGCCACGAGTCTTCTTGGGAATGATGCACCAAGTTTTTCACATCTGGATTTGGGGATCTTCTGCCATTCTCCCTTGCAGATCTTCTCCAGTTCCGTCATGTTGGATGGTGAACGTTGGTGGACAGCCATTTTCAGGTCTCTCCAGAGATGCTCAATTGGGTTGAGGTCAGGGCTCTGTTGGGCCAGTCAAGAATGGTCACATAATTGTTCCAAAGCCACTCTGTTATTTTAGCTGTGTGCTTAGAGTCATTGTCTTGTTGGCAGGTGAACCTTCGGTCCAGAGCACTCTGGAAGAGGTTTTCTTCCAGGATCTCTCTGTACTTGGCCGCATTCATCTTTCCTTCAATTGCAACCAGTCGTCCTGTCCCTGCAGCTGAAAAACACTGCCATAGCATGATGCTGCCACCACCATGTTTCACTGATGGGGTTGTATTGGGCAGGTGATGAGCAGTACCTGGTTTTCTCCATACATACCGCTTAGAATTAACGCCAAAAAGTTCCATCTTCGTCTCATCAGACCAGAGAATGTTATTTCTCATAGTCTGGGAGTTCTTCATGTGGTTTTTGGCAAACTATGTGGGCTTTCATATGTCTTGCACTGAGGAGAGGCTTCCTTCGGGCCACTCTGCCATAAAGCCCTGACTGGTGGAGGGCTGCAGTGATAGTTGACTTTGTGGAACTTTTTCCCATCTCCCTACTGCATCTCTGGAGCTCATCCACAGTGATCTTTGGGTTCTTCTTTACCTCTCTCACCAAGGCTCTTCTCCCACAATTGCTCAGTTTGGCTGGACAGCCAGGTCTAGGAAGAGTTCTGGTCGTCCCAAACTTCTTCCATTTAAGGATTATGGAGGCCACTGTGCTCTTAGGAACCTTGAGTGCTACAGAAATTCTTTTGTAACCTTGGCCAGATCTGTGCCTTGCCACAATTCTGTTTCTGAGCTCCTTGGGCAGTTCCTTTGACCTCATGATTCTTATTGGCTCTGACATGCACTGTGTGCTGTGAGGTCTTATATAGACAGGTGTGTGCCTTTCCTAATCAAGTCCAACCAGTTTAAACACAGCTGAACTCCAATGAAGGAGTAGAACCATCTCAAGGAGGATCAGAAGGAAATTGACAGCATGTGAGTTAAACATGAGTGTCACAGCAAAGGGTCTGGATACTTATGACCATGTGATATTTCAGTTTCTTTTTTAATAAATTTGCAAAAATATCTACATTTCTGTTTTTTTTTCTGTCAAGATGGGGGTGCTAAGTGTACATTAATGAGAAATAAAATGAACTTTTTTGCTTTTAGCAAAAGGATGCAATGAAACAAAGTGAAAAATTTAAAGGGGGCCTGAATACTTTCGGTACCCAGTGTGTGTGTGTGTGTGTGTGTGTGTGTGTGTGTGTGTGTGTGTGTGTGTGTGATGTATGTGTGTATGTATGTGTGTATGTATGTGTGTATGAGTGTGTGTGTGTGTGTGTGTGTGTGTGTGTGTGTGTGTGTGTGTGTGTGTGTGTGTGTGTGTGTGTATGTATGTATGTATGTATGTATATATATATATATATATATATATATATATATTAGATATATAATATATATGTATGTGTAATATATATATATATATATATATATATATATATATATATATATATTTATATATTATTTTTATTACACATACACACACTGTCCTCAGACAGATTCTGCCATGCAAATCCCATTGAAATGAATGGGAGTCTTATAGGTATAGGTGAATTCCACCTGAAGATTGAAGCATGATGCTTAAAAAAAAAAAAAAAAAAAAAAAAAAAAGATATACTGTTGCCAAGCTGACAGTGTGCTGAATTCAATGCACTTTCAGTTTTGCAGTTATCTGACTGTTATAGAAATCAGTGCTGTTAGTGCAGCTGAAACCATCTGAAGATTCAGCCTCACAGTTTGGAGTCATCCCTGGACTGTGTGGAATACCCCCCTCCACAGTACAAGACTATAGAACTATAAAGTGTACTGTCAGAGGGTGTTCTACACGGTCCAGTGATGATTCAGAACTGTGAGGCTGGCCCCTTTGACAGTACTAGAATATTGGCAGCCAATACTAACAGCACTGATATCTAGATGGATAAAGGGGTTTTCTGGACCAAAATCAAGTTTTCATGCAGATAACCTAAATCACTGGATTGGTCATCAGTATGTGACCAAACCCAGACTAGCTGTTCTAGCAGACACCAGGTGATGGACATTGCTAGCGCATGCCCCACTTGGCGGCTGTTTTTTCCCTCCAGCAGGTAACTGGCCCCATTTGCTTACTGATCTTGCCCACGGCCACCTTCATTTCCACTTCAGCTCTCCAGGGGGTCCTGTGAGTCTCACTCTTGCTGCTGGCCCATGGCCTCCCAGGGGGCACCATGCATTATATTTGTTGGATTAACCTCACAAGAATCTCCTGGTAGTTTCGTTTGGACTAAATACATCCAAATCCCTGGAGTATAATGATCAGAGGATCAGGGGAGGTTATCAAAAACTCCAGTGAGACTCCCTGCTGTCTTTGGCCCTCTTCAAAGACATCAGAGAGTCAGGCAGGAGTCACTACACGGAACGACACCGGCATAATCAACATCCATAAAGTCACTTGGGCCTAGACAGTGGTGGAAAGCTGCAACAGAATGCCGATGCTCTGCATCTGCTCCCATGAGCCAGGGGGCAGAAAATAAAGAGGAATCTGAGACCAAAGTCTGCCTCAAATTCTTTACTTTCAGATGTCTGAACAGGTTCCATCTACTTGTATGGAATGGATTGTATTACAGTCCAGTCGATCTGCCTCAGCAAAAAAAAAAAAAAATACCCAATTTCAGTTTTTTTGCTGCGGTGCACGAGTTTCTCCAAATGGGGAGCCACTTAGGCCCTTGGACGACAGAGCCTACACAAACCTGGAGCCAGCCCTTCGCCCACTGCAAAACTGTTTCTAGTGACCTGCAATGTCTTCTGATTACTTGAATAGAAACTGTGCTGCACGCACCGCCTGTCCACTAGCAACTTATGGCACCTGGAGGCTGTAAGAACATCGGATTTGTGCCACGTCCAGGTGTGAGACCCCAAAAGATCACATGCTGATTAATCTGGTTGGTCTAAAAATTAAAATCCCTTAAACATTGTAGGCATCAAAATTGAGATGCTGTGGAACATTCATTAACTATAACAGCATCTAAGACAATAGTATTTATATACTGCATGATATAACCAAGTTGAGCAGAAACTGTTCCTTAGAACAGTTAGATTGTTTCCACTCGAGGACTTTATTACAGCTGCCCCCATCCAATTGTCACTTTTCAGCTTTTCATGTATATAGTGTATTCCCCTCTAGTTTCTGATTTGACCACCATTTTGAATAGCCTCAATGCAACAGTCCAGAAATTTCTTCATGCAGACATTTTTTTGTGCTTGTATTAGTCACAGATATCCATAGACTAAAGTAGAGAAAGGAGCCTGATTAATGCCATTATGCTACAGCTCAAGTCATTTCAAGACAAAACAGGTAAGGAAGACAGACAGGCATATGGGAAGCTTTCATTTTGGGTCCCTCCCTTAATTGTGTGTCAAATAGTGCTCATATTTAAAATAAGCTGCATTAATATTATGGAAATTTTTGCTATAATTTACAAAACTGACAATACTCAGCTGTAATAAAGATTACATTATACAAAGAATACTTTATTTGCTTCTCCTATAAGGGCTTCTGTGAGTTAGATGTCCTCAATTCTTCTCAGCTTTCCTTTATAACATTTAAAGCTCAAATTGTAAAATGTTTAAATGTTTAATTAAAAGTTAATTGTTTTACATCTAAGGATTTTAATTTCGCACACTTCAACTTATTTGTAACAATTCAATATCAATTCTTCGCATCTACCTTTTACTGTATGTACATTGTTTATAACTATAAAATAAATATGGCCATATAAAAGGCACAAATTCAACCTACTAGTGTCCATGATAAAAGAACGAAAGTCTGAGAATATTATTGTCCATGTGTGTTATGTATTCATAAACATGTTCAAATGCACGGTAAACAAAAAAAAACAAAAACATATCAGGACATTGGCCTAACTTATGATGCAAAACGTTAAACGGAAGTGGAAAATAAAGCAATAAGTAATCTCCCATCACCTTCCTTGACCATTCCCTACCTAATCCTAGGTGAGGGTGGTGCTCCACCAGCGTCCAGCTGTTATCATCCACACAATGAGTTTTGTATATCAGCAACTGGCAGAAGTCCCTGGCTGTCATGTCTGCTAGAATCTCCACCATTTTGCATGTCCCATCTTCACTAAAGACTTTTACAACCTGTAACATAAAGGACACTCTTAATAGTCTTATATTCTATCAAAATGCATTAATAGTACTTATGCTTTGCCTTCAGCCTTCCAGATGTAACCATGCAACAAAAATACCACTACTGCGGAAACTTTAGAATTCTATGAACTAGTTAGTCTATCTTTCTTCATTTCACCAAGTAAAACTATTGTAGTTTCCAGGCTTTTTTTTTTTTTTGAATGTATAAAATTTAGGATGTTCAGTCACTGACTGGAACTCATTTTGCTGGCTAACATCTCAGTAAAAATGTAAGCATTAAAAGCTAACAGGCAGTGAAATGTTCTACTGCAGTAATGCTACAAATAAATGGCCGTTTACATTCTATATTTCTGGATGCAATTACCCCTTGAAAATGTGATTTTAATTCAACTTCTACATTTCATCATTAATTATTCAAGTGCATGACCTGCATAAATTGACCCACAAACCTGAATAATCTGCAAATAATTGCATCTGCATATTTTAAACCATGGTACTGTACATTTACATGTATTAGTATGTAGGAAATGGCCACCAACGTGATATGGAACATATATGCATGCACACATACAATAAAAATGCATAGTTTAAATACACAAATATTTACAAGAATGATATTCTAGATGGTTGATAATTTAGATGAGATCTATATGCAGTATATACATTCACTAGCATTTACAAGTGAACATACAAGTACATAAACCATATACTGATGCACTAATTTGGCAGAACACAAACTAATGAGGATATCATTAGGAGATTATGTAGTATGAAGACTCTTACCTCTACTGCACGTATAAGGCAGCAGTCAGGAGAACAAGATGGCATTTTTAAGTCTAGATTGCCTCTTGAAATAGTTTTTTTCCTTTCTGCTTTCTTGCAGACTAAAAGCTGCACACTCAGAGAAGAACACACAGTGTGAACGGATTACTGTACTGTACCTGTCACGTAGCCAGTCTTACATGGCACTGTTCCTGGGGAAAGGCAGGCAACTCTTCCAGAGCTCCTCTCAAAGGGTTACACAGTCAATCTTTTAGGTAGTGAATCAAACCACATTTTGCAGACCAATCGTAGTTCTCCACTGACTGATGTAATCATTTCCCACACACTCTTGCAGACAATTTTTTTTTTTTTTGCAGCGTTTAAATGAAAAAAAAAACCCACCCTAGAGAAAATATCTGTATGACCACCCACATATGTTAATATCCAACCCCCCCCAAGATAAAAAAAAAAAAGTTCAAAGTAGGAAAAAAAAAAAAAAAAGAGGGAGATTCTCTGCCAAAATCATGCGTGTACTCTGAATCCTGATTGCATTGCCAAACTGCTCAAACAATAGCCGTGCCTGGACTGGAAGCAGCTGATGTCATCCACATGCAACTTAAGCATCTGAACTTCTGGTCTGCTTGATAACTCTTTAATTCCCTTTCTTCACAGGTTCACAAAATGCTGATTTACCGACTAGTGTTATACAGGGATTCAACATTAACACAAGGTTGGCAATATCACTGTAGCTAAACCCAGAAATAAGACCAGGTACATATGTGGCTCATGAGCTAGATTTCTGGAGGAATCCTCTACATTTTTACACACACACATACAAATGTGCATTGGTTATAAAAATCAGAAGCTAAAAATTGAAATTTTTGCAGACTTTCTAACCTAATCTGACAAGCAACATACCCAGGCTTGTCATTCTTCCCCACTGCACCTCCAAACGAAAATTTCCATGGAGTGTTGTATATTTTGTAAAGAACCCTGGAAATTTTTTTTTTTTTTTTTTTTTTTTTTTTGAGAGACCCATAGACTTACATTGGTGTGATGCATCCACATTAGGGAAAAAAGCGTAAACGAATACATTGAAATTAATGGATCCATATACGGTGCATTAAAAAAAAAAACGTGGACGCCATACATACATGAAAAGCAGATGTGAATAAATCCTAACTCCAATTACCCCAGGACCATGAAGGACATCTAGAAAAGTACTGACCTCTATGAATGTGAATAAAGTGCTTTGGTTGTGACATTTAGCTCCAGCATCAGACCAGGCCTGTCTTCCTTCTCTTACCGCTTGAATTTCCCGCACACTCCTTCCCCTCACACCTCTATAGAGGAGTCAACCAAGTCATCTGATCTGCAGTCTGTTGTGATGGATATAGCAGGCTTTTTTTTTTTTTTTTTTTTTTATCGTGAAAGCCATTTTAGTAGAGGGGAGGGAGAGCAGAAAAACCATCTGATAAGAGCAGAAATATGCACTTCTCTTAGGAAATTAACTGAATCCTGGTTCACATCTGCGTTCGGGCCATTCCGTTCCCCTCTCCGCATGAAAAATGCGGAGAGAAAAGTCCTGCAAGCAGCACTTTTCTCTCTGCATTTTTCGTGCGGAAACCACATGGACCCCATTATAGTTTGTGTGGTCCACCGGTTTCCTAAGGTAACCGCTTTTTTATGCGGATTAGGTTTCTATTTGGGGGTCCCCAAGCGGACTCCCCAAACGGAAACCCATGCACAGATGTGAACCGAGCCTTAGGCACTGCTGTTTCAAACTTTTCATAATTACAGATGATTCTAAAAGGTTTTCTAAGGAAAACTTTGTACTGGTCAGCATTTTAACAGATCAAAGTAAATTTTGTACCCATCTTGCTTATAAAACATTGCTGTTACTCTCCCAGCATATGCATAGCTATGGCCCTCAGTGCTGGCAGCACTGTGCTTTATATGCACACTTCTCTTCCACTTTACCCAGCTTGAGGTTGACAGTTTCTAGTGTCCTTACAAATTAGGTCAATGCAATAAACACAGAGGGGTATCAACTGAGCAATTTTCAGCAAGTAGTAAAAAGGGGCTGTCAGAGTACATAGACATCATAGGAGCAAGTTGTGAGGAACCATTACAAAACTTGCTCCTGCTCTGATTGCACTGGGGTGACCCATGTATGATCTCTATGGGCACCATATGATATTTTTTCACCTGCATTAAAAAAGATAAGTAGTCTGCAGCCCTGTCCTCAGTGACAGGCCTGTTAGCTATATTCAAGGTGGATGCCAACATTAAAACATACTTGTCTGCTTGTTACTCAAGAGAAACCCATTCATACTATATTATAGTGTATAGATACTGTATATTGATATATCTGTCAAACAGATGGTTCCAGAAGTATTTAGGCAGGGAATTATCATAACGAAGATTTTATGTTAATCTATCCTGTGCATATGGGATAACCAGTTGATTGGTGGGGACCAACTGATGGGCCCACCACTGAACACTAGACTAGGAGTACCAATTACCCATCCAAATGGAGTGCCAGGCCACACAGGCACTGGTGCACCATTCACCATCTATGGAACTGCCAGAGATGGCCAAGTATAGTGCAGTTATCTCTGGCAATGCCATAGAGAATCAAGTGGCAGTGCACATGAACAGCCTGCAGCTACAGTCAGACAGGGGAACAGGACTCCTGTTCTCATGTACAGTGGGGGTCCCAAAAGTTCAGACCCCTAGAATCAGCTTATCGCTTATCTTGTACATAAAGATGTTGCTCAGTCTTCATTATCTTCTAACTTCTATACCCAAAAATGCATTTGAAAGAGCCATCCAGATATGACCAAGGTGAAAACTTGCAGCTTTAACTGCTTCCTGCTAATTGCCTCACTATCAGTTGCACTGAGCAGAGCTCTGAAACAAGCAGCAAACAGGTGCTGCTTCATGCCTGCTGCACCATTAACTGATTCCAGCAGATTAAGGCCTCAAACCCTCCTCATCGCAGCCCCCTTTTCAACATTTAGTCCAAAAGCGATAACTTTCCACTTTGTTCTATCAGCAGTCACTATGCAGTCAAAACTACATGTTACTTGTATTCGGTGGGTTGTTAAGATTACGGTTACACTTTGCTTTATGGGATAACCCCTTTTAAAGTTCTTCAGGATCTTTGTCTCCAAGCTGAGCGCATCCACATACATAGTGGCGTAAGGACCGGCGGGGTACAGGGCCCGCTAGAGATGGCCAGGGCCCCGGATCACTATGATAGCGGTCTGAGAAAGCCTGGTTCCCTGACCGCCTATACATATTGTAAATGAAAAGGGGCCCTGGCATGTTGCCTGGCACCTTTCCAATAGATGTGAGCCCTGGGGAGATGACTTAAAATACTTACCTCTCCTGGGCTCAGCATCCTTTCTGAGACCGTTCTGTCACGTGACTGACCTGTGATTAGGCCCCAGCAGTCACATGCAACGTGGCGTAATGACGTCAGTGTGTCCTCACATGACTGCTGAGGACCAATCACAGGCCTCAGCAGGGAAGTCTGAAGAGTGCCGAAGATGCTGAAGACAGCCAGACTGAGCCAGGATGTCCAGGGAAAGGTGAGGCAAGGTAAGTATCAGTGTTATTTTTATTCACCTTTCCTGGGCCTCCGATTATTATACTCTGGGGTCTGAGGAGAACCCAAAGTATAATACCATTTGAGCAGAGAGGGGCTGTTGGGAGCATATAATACTGGTTGGAGGCCACTGCAGAGCACATAATATTGTGTGGGGCCCCTTCACTATTCACATCACACGCCATTGTTTTATAGCAGCTGTGCATTATTATAGCAGGCTGTAATAACATTGTTTCTTGATTATAAAACTGATGCTGTGCAATGTAAATAGGGAAGGAGTCAAGGCGCTCAAAAGAACCACAGTAACTTCAAAGAATTGATCAGCAGGGGCCCCAGGTGTTGGACCCCTACTGATCTCATATCTTAGACCGTTAGAACCCTGCAGATCAGCTGTTTCCCAAAGCACGCAGCTCAGTATTGTTTTTATATGGTCACTCATATGTTTGATAACTGCAATTCTGGGTACTACAGAAACTTTAAAGGTGTTTAAGTCTAAAGATATAAATTTGGTATCGCTATCATCGTAACCCACAGAATACGGCTAACATGTTATTTTGGTTGCACAGTGAACGCTGTAACATAACCTATAAGAAAGTGGTGCAAAGGCAGTTTCCCCCAAGTCTTCCCTGCCCACCCACCCCCATCTCTAAACACAGCTTCCCAGTACATTGTGCATCATAGTGGTACCTTTTAATATTCCATACAGTGTGTCTCACCAAAAAAAAAAAAAGCCCCCATACGTCTGTGAATGCATAGTTTGTCACTGTTGCCCCTCTCCAACGCAGCCCAACCCACATTATTAATTGTATTAATTGTTGGAGTCTAATTGATTGTGTGGGGCCTAATGAACCCATTACTATACCAGGCCTACCATTTATACTTTAACAATTACAGATGTCTAAAAAAGTGGTACACTTGTGTATGTGCACTTATTACTCATTGGAAAAAAGATCCAAAATTGCTGCTGATTCTGTGAATAAAGGTTAAGTAAATTACTATCCCTATACTACACAAGACAAAAAAAAAAATAAAAAATTATAACTATATATATATATATATATATATATATATATATATATATATATACACACACATACATACATACATACACACACACACACACACGCTACAACTTGGGGCTGGGCAATGACAAATCAAACTCTCGATTAGCATTTTACCTCAATTATAATTAATGGCCGTTTAGGTCGCCCACTTTTAAACCACACCCCTTTTACAGTATGATTAAGTCAGATTAGTCTCACAAGGTTCGCCCCGGCAGTTTTGTTTGGACTAAACACGGCCAAACTGAAACTGCTATTATACTGTCATATATACTTAGAATATAAAAAGCAGAGGGCCATGGGAGGTGAGGAAACAAAAATGTTACTCACCTCTCCTGCTCTCCAACGTGAAACTGCTGTCTTTGGTGCTTCTGGCTGACATCAGGGACTGCTAATTGGACCTCAGTTATGTGGCGTTGAGAGCCAGTCGCTTCAAAGATCGCAGGGAGTTGCGCTGGAGCAGTAACACTGTTTCCTCACCTTCTCTAGGCCTCCGCTTATACTCTGGAATCTGAAGAGACCCCACAGTATAAGTTTCAGCTCAGCCGTGTTGGGGCCGAACGAAACTGCAAATATTGTAATAACTGACGAACAAAATCACATTGGTTATCCTGGTTGATCTGTTATTTTTCAATTAATTGCCCAGCCCTACTACAACTATCAGTGTACAATCCCTTTGTGATTTATAAAAAACAATCTGGGAACAAGGAGTTGAAGAAAAAAAAAATCATTCCGACTCTACTTTACTCATCTGGTACTATTCCTGTGATTAGTGAGTCAGAGTCAGTCAGCAGGCTGCATGGCAGACACTTTCCTGACACCCATCCACCAATGGAAAACAACCATAATTCCCAGAAAAAGGGTAGAGTTTGTGCCAAACAAGGGATTAGGAGAGAATCCAGATACTGCTACCCAAGATGCCCATAGCTAACAGTTTCATAAAAATTTTAAAGAATTTTTCTTGTAAAAACTTGTGTCTTCAGCATGTAAATATGTAATAGTTTGAATTACAACTTGTTTAATGATGCTTATTGGTAAACAGGTTTCACAATTACTTTTAGTAAAAGCGTATGAAATTTTTACATTTTGTAAGATTTTGCAGGTCCTCTATCCCACAGTACCAATTGGTCACTATTCATATTGTACTTTTATTTATTTTGTGACGTGTGTGCGCATCTCTGATCACTATCGATTTTTTTCTTTCATTCTCCAGCTGCCAAACACCAAAACAAAAAAGAACCAAGAAAATACAGAAACCTTAAAAGGGGTTGTCTGGGATAAATAGAAATTCCTACACAAATCTAAACACCCTCCCCCTACCTACTTTCTAAATTACATAATTCAGAAAAAATGTGACATCTGCCCGCATGTGTGCGCAATAGAGCTGTAGTCCCGGCTTTGTGCTGTAGCCGACACTCCACATCTATTGCGAAAGTGTGGGAGCTCGAAGGAGCCGCTCACGCCTGCTCAGTAGAGATGGAGTGAAGGCTACAGCACAGTGCCAGGACTGCTGTCAAAGTCAAAGATGAGGAGCAGTTACCCACAGAAAGAAATCTGGATAGGTAAGTATAATGGGGTAGGGGAGTGGGAAGGATAGCTAAAAGGTATTTGTGTGCACTTATTAACCCATTAGTAGCTCTGACATTTATAATAAAAAAATAAATAAATTTGTTGCCCGGAAACCCCCTTTAAGTTGAGGCCCCACATTGCAAAAAAGCAACTTTTTTTGTTGCAGATTTTGTAGCGGTTTTTTGCGCCAATAGTTACAAAAGGAATGGGGAATATATAGGAAGCTCTTATACTTCTACCTCCTGCTCAATCCACTCTTGGCTTTGGCTCAAAAAACCACAACAAAATCTGCAGCAAAAAAAGCTGCTTTTCCGCAATGTGGGGCCTCAGCCTTAAAAGGATTATCTTCCCATAAAATTTGGAACAACCTCAGCCTCCACTGGCAGACTAACAACTTCAGACCCTAACTACCTAGTGCGGTAATACAACAAAGCTGTGTCTTCTGCTTTTGATGTAATTGCTCCCTGGTGCACCCCAGAACATCATTCTCCCTGGTTTGCCTACTACAAAAAAAAAAAAAAAAACGCACGCACGCACGCACGCACGCACGCACACACACACACACACACACACACACACACACACACACACACCTGTCACAAGAAATAGAAAACTCAAAGAACAGGCCGGTACAGCTGTTTTGTACAGCAGATAAACTCGGCAATCCACACTACAATAAGACCTACTATCCTATCACCACAACGCAGAAATCTGCCTATTAATTCGGGGACTAAGTTTCAGCGATCTGAAATAGGATAAAAAAAAAAAAATTTGTCAAATTGGGGCCATCGACAAAGTATTGTTATTGTTGGCCTTTGGATTGTTAGAGTAGATGAAACAGATCGCAAACAGAGACTATGTAGAACATGTGAACTAGACCCAGGCCCAACCTCACTCCTCCTGGAAGGTCTCAACTTGCTCATTCCAGAAATTAAGAACATGGTGAACTGCTCTATGCAGAGTGGGATCGTTCATGATCTACTGAAGGCAACCTTCAAACCCCTTCTAAAAAACCCTCCATGGGCCCAGATGGCTCAAATAGCTATAGACTTGTTTCTAATATACCCTTCCTAGGGAAAGTTATAGAAAAGTCTGGTGAGGATATCTATGATCTTTTCATTCAGGCTTCAGGGGGAAGGGGGAAGAAGAAGAAAAAAATAAAAACACACCACACAAGCAGTGAATCGGCGCTCATTCAAGTACTAAATGATCTGCTAATGGTCTATGGTCAGGGACATTGGCGAATACAACATCCTAATTCTTAGACCTCTCAGCAGCATTTGATACAGTTGAACATGACCATTTAATACAGACAAGAAGTTTTTCAGAATTGATGGCACAGTTATTCTTTGTGGTCTGTCAGCCATAAAGGAACTAAACCAATGAAGATCTCTGGGCTCATCATCGGCATCACCAGTCCCCTCAAAATATGGAGTTTCAAAAGGATCAGTGTTATCCCCAAGGCTGTTTGCCGCTTACATGCTTCTATTACGTAAAATTAATATGGGGTCATGGCCTGGCCCATCACTGTTATGCAGAGGATACCCAACTAAGATACATAACAGATAGATACACACACAAGTCCAGAGTCAGTGATCCCCTCTCCAGCCATAAATTCATGCCTAGCTGAACTACAAGAATTGATGGAAGCCAGCTAGCTAGAGCTGAACCCGGACAAAAAATAGCTCTGAGCCTTCAACCATGAGAACTTCAGACAATATGTGAAACTTGGGCAAAGTTATAATGGAAAACTCTCAGAAACCAGATATCCTCCATTATCAAAACACTGCAAAAATCAAAACACATTATTCCAATAGAAGACTTCTCCAGGCTGGTCTATGCCTTCATAATCTCACGTCTGGACTACTGTAATGCCCTATACATAGGTCTTCCAGATAAAGAAATACATCACCTTCATCTAGTACAAAATGCTGCAGCGAGGTTAATAACCAAACTAATCAAAAGCAAAACAAAATCAAAATATAATTTTTGCTGACATTACAATCTGAGGTTAGGCTAGGTTCACACTACCATTATTTAATGTCCGTTGCTCTAATTTGTCACAGGAAGAGAACTGACAGATGCAGATTGATCCCTCAAAGTTGTGCATGTAGGACTTTCTTCCATTACTAAAGTAAACATGATGGAAGACAGTCTAGAGTTTGTCATGTTGCTTACATTGGAGTCAATAGGAATGGACATACTGAGGGGAATCCATCTGTGTCCTTTACTCTGCTGCTGTTAATGACTGACGGATGACAGCAACAGACATTAACAATGACAGTGTGGTCTAGCCTTGTGTGCTTAGCTGTTTGATCTGGATGGGGGTATGGCAATGTTTCTGGTCTGAAACTGGCTAAAGAAAGTATTTGAGCACTCTCTTACTCCTATTTTGTCTCATGTTGCAATAAAAACTGAGAAAGTAAAAGTTTTCTGTACTGCTCAGCTAGGTCTATCCACCTCCAGAGTGTCGTCAAAAATTATCATCTGTAGTTCTGTTACAGACGGCGCACAGACCCAACGAAGATCTTATGGGCCATATGAAAACGCAATGAGAGTCTCCAGAGTAGATCAGCAGGATGTTAACACCTGTGTTATCTGCCAGTTCCTACAAGACTGTCAGGTTCATGCAAAACATGCTTCAGACTCAAACACTGGATCCAGGGGTGAAACTATCTTCTCTGCTTCCTGAGGCAAACTTTAGAAAGGTGCCCCCCACAAAAAAAAAAAAAAAAAAAAAAAAAAAAAAAAAAGCCTAAAAATCTTTCTTGCATCTCCAAATCTTGTGAAAGCCAAAAATAGTTTGGCTCCCATTTGAAAAACAAGGAAGTCAAAGATTGCTGGTGGTCCCTGAAAATAAATGTCTTGCTCAATCTTGCCACAGATTCTGTGGCTTGTTCCTGCCTGCATCAGCATCCAGTCACAGGAATTGCATAAACTCGAACTGCATAGACTGAATTTTGTCTAGGGCAGATGTAAAATTGTAAACACTAATAAATCCCTAAATCTGACTACAGTATTATTCCCATCTGAAGGCAAACTCCTGTATCCATATCATGGAGCAATATCTGTGGGTAGTAAAGTACTGTGATAAGAGTCATCAGTAAACTGACTTTCCAATTGTTTGAAGAAAGCAGGGGCGCCTCCAGCTTTGAGTGGACCCTTGGGCAATGGAGCCAGTGGGCCCCTTTGCAGCACAACTCATACAGCAGCAGTGTGTTTCTATAAAAGCCACTGCAGCAAACAACCTCAAATTTGATGTGGTTTTGCTGTGGGAGCCTTTGCAGAGTTGCTGTAGATCCTTTGTAGCCTTCACCATTTGCATTGTAAAGGGCGGAAAGCGTGTGACCTGCAATTTTACACCCCCCTCCCCCAGTAAAATTGTCCCAGCTCAATATGCATGCTTTTTCTGTTGGTGGGGCCCTGGGTTGCAAGCACAGATACACATTTCATTACCACTTACCTCCTCAGCCTCCCCACCCCTTCTGAGCTCTGGCATCAGCACAATTTAACCCTATGAACACTGGAACAAGCAAGAGGTGGAAAGACTGGGGATCTGCAAGTAGTAATGAAATATGTAGTAGCACATGCACCTGAGCCATTAGACAATGAGTGCTTCCATTTGTTCTGATGCCTAGAACTGCCCAGGAAGAAAGGAAATTGATCAGTTACCCCTAACTCCTGGTGTGTATACATTAGAATTAAAAGTCTATGCTTCAGTCACATATTAGCTTTCAGATCCAAAAGGTGGTATATAGAGGCAGAATTATGAAAACTTACTGTTCATGTATTTCTAAACTGTAAATACACAAGTAGCTTCACAAAGTATAATGCAACTGACAGCATTTGCCAAGTTGAGTACTTTCAGAAGTTTTACGTGATGTTCTCAGAAAAAAATAAAAAAAATAAATGACAGTCCCTGACAAGCTATAAAACAATGAATATAACACTTTGAAAATTGCTGACTGTCAAAGCACTCCAAGTCACAGGAAATCTAAAGAAGACAACTTTTTATTATGCAACCAACATTGATTTTCGTCCCACACAGTACTCAGAGAACAGGCCCAGACTAACAGTAAAACTTGACAGCCCATTCGTCCAGTGGCAATACCAAAAACCACACACACAGCTAGACCTCCTGGCAATCATAAACCCCTTAGGAGGTTCTGATCAACAAAAAATACACTAAATACAGATCTAAAAAAAAATAAAAGCTGTGTATTCAATCACGCCACACACTTTTTTTCTTAAATGTATCGCAAGAAAGACTACAGCACCACTATCCATTTCTGCACTCCAATAAAAAAAATCCAAAAACATTTTCTCTTCATAGTAGTTCCCCCCCCCCCCCCCAATTAAGTCTGCAGAGCCCCATCAGGAAACCAATCCATTTCCACACAAAAAAAAAAAAAAAAAAAAAAAAACACCCACCCACACACACCTGGGAAACCTTGGACTCCACTATGGACAATGGCTTCTTAGGAGCTGAACCAGTGGTCAACATATAATTGCACACAACATCACATGGCATAATTTCTACACAATCAGTAAATGGTGGTATGTGATCACCCCACACAGACTAAAAGTAGCAAATTTTGCCTTCATCTCTAAAAGAGCTCTCAGAAGTGATTAACCACTTCTGTACCAGGCCAATTTCTGGTCCAGGACCAGACACATTTTTGGTTTTTTTTGTATGAGCGGTTTTGAGGGCTGTAAAATTTTTATCATATGAGTTTAACTTCTGCGTCTTTTTTCGGTGACACATAGGGCTTTATTTTTATGCTTTTATTTTTGCATGTGTTTTAATTTTTTTATATCCGGAAAAAAATATAAACAAGAGGGAAAACATGTGTTTTTTCCACTTTAACTTAAAACACAAAGTGCTACTAAAAAAAAACCAAAAAAAAACAACTATATAAAATAGTTTTTCCTCAGTTACGGTAATTTTTATTTATGGTGTCGGCATGGGGCTATAACCTGTAATAAGTACATTTTATTGGCGTATTTTATTTTTTAATTTTACTTTTTTTAACATACATATACACACACAGCCGTTCAAAAGTTTAGGGTCACTTAGAAATTTCCTTTTTTTTTTAAAGAAAAGCAGTTTTTTTCCAATGAAGATACATTAAATGAATCAGAAATACACTCTATACATTGTTAATGTGGTAAATGACTATTTAGCTGTAAACATTTGGTTTTTAATGCAATATCTACATAGGTGTAGAGAGGCCCATTTGCAGCAACCATCACTCCAGTGTTCTAATGGTACATTGTATTTGCTAACTGTGTAAGAAGGCTAATGGATGTTTAGAAAACCCTTGCAAACCCTTGTGTAAGTATGTTAGCACAGCTGAAAACAAGTTTTGCTGGTTAGAAAAGCTATAAAACTTACCTTACTTTGAGCTAGTTGAGAATCTGGAGCATTACATTTATTGGTTCGATTAAACTTTCAAAATGGCCAGAAAGAACTTTCATGTGAAACTCGACAGTCTATTCTTGTTCTTAGAAATGAAAGCTATTTCATGCGAGAAATTGCCAAGAAACTGAAGATTTCCTACAACGGTGTGTACTACTCCCTTCAGAGGACAGCACAAACAGGATCTAACCAGAGTAGAAGGAGAAGTGGGAGGCCCCGCTGCACAACTGAGCAACAAGACAAGTACATTAGAGTCTCTAGTTTGAGAAATCGACGCCTCACAGGTCCTCAACTGGCAGCTTCATTAAATAGTACCCGCAAAACACCAGTGTCAACGTCTACAGTGAAGAGGTGACTCAGGGATGCTGGCCTTCAGGGTAGAGTGGCCAAGAAAAAGCCATATCTGAGACTGGCTAATAAAAGGAAAAGCTTAATACGGGCAAAAGAACACAGACATTGGACAGAGGAAGATTAGAAAAAAGTGTTATGGACAGATGAATCGAAGTTTGAGGCGTTTGGATCACACAGAAGAACATTTGTGAGACGCAGAACAGTCTTGTCCTGCTGCTACTTTGTCTTTTGCCGCAAGTCCTCACTAGCTGTGACATTCCATGTCCCTTCCGCTGCAGCTGCTGATTAACCTCAGTGGTCACGTGACCAGTTTCAAAATATTGAGAGAAAAATAGTTTGTATTAATTTCGCAATTTTCCATTATACAAAGTATATTGAAAAGTTACACAGTTTTCTAGAGCTGTCTGTCGACATTCATTGTTTTTGTCTGGATAAAAATCAGTTCATGCTCATATATGAGAGATATGGTCTATGGTCATGTGATAGACAGGTGCACAGTTAGTCACAGCACAGTAATCAGACACCTGCCTGGTAACAAGCTGTGCATGTGTGTGTCCATCACATGACCATGGACTGATTTTTATCCACTGAAAGTAAGCAGAATGAGGAGGGACTTTAGGGTCAAACTTTTTTACTTTCACTAACAATACACTGCAATGCTTGCAATGTTAATGCACTGACATTGTAAAACACCTATGCCACTATTACAGGCTGACTATCATAGGAAAAGATTGCTACACCTGGCTCTTGTTCCAGGGTCAACGATCAGAAAAGATTGTGTGGCCGAAAAATTTGTTACTGTCAGGTTTGACCATGGCATCAGGTTTATAGAGGACCTGTCCAAGTACAAAATACTAAATGCCACACATTTAATGCTCTACTCCTGACGTACTGCAACTCTGTTCCTTCAGGTATGTTCCCTGTAGTGATGCATTGGTATGGTGATTACATGCGGCACAATTACGAGTCACGTTGGTGCTGCCTATTGACGCTAAAGTTTGCCCTTGCTGGTTTATTCAGTTTTAATCTCTATTACTTGCCAGTCTTTCTTCCCTGTCTGAACGTAGACTTTGGGCCTTATTCGATATGCCTACTATTGTAGTACTTTGATACAGGGTTTAACTGCATCTGGTTTATCACCTTGGGGGTTAATTCTTCGGAATCTCCATTTTCTATATACTTAGAGTATCAGTCGCTATCTTTTTTTCTCTCACATGATTACTTTAGGGCATTAGAGATCATTTGTATTCTTTCCATAGTGTCTTTTCTATAATTATTAGGTTTTCTGATATGCCTGATGGGATATCATGTGTCATCTTCAGATAATGTTCCTATGAAATGTATATTATGGTGGTACCCACACCACAATCTCTACCGTCAAGCTGTATATATTCTTTGATTATATAGACTGATTGTATATATTGCTATTTGTTGTTTTGTTCATAGCTACTATATACAATACTAAACATTTTATTGTATTTTACAAAGGTCACAAAACAAACGTAATTAAAATAGTTAATAAAACAGCAACTTCAATATTGGAGTGTAAGGTTCTCTCTATTGTGAGTCTGGTTGGGGCCCTACCTCAGGACTCTGATCACAGGACTGCCACTGACAAGTGCCGTAACAGTACAGCAGACGGTGGGAAAGGTTAAAAAGTCACTTATCAGATGACTTACTCCTTTAGTAGAGCATGTGATTCCGAACCAAAGTGTAATGCACTCTAGTGGTTTTTCCAGATTAAAAAAGGGATTGCCGTTTTCTAAATTTCTGCCACTAGGCATCTCGCTTTTAGCCAATTTGCTGTTCACTAGAAAAGAAGTTCCATCCATAGATACCATTTAAAAAAAAAAAAAAAAAAAAAAAAAAAAAACACAGCAAGAGAAGTTTACAGTGAGCAGGTCTGTTCTGTCTTCACACAGTGAGGGGAGTAGCTTGTTTTCCTCACAGCCTCCACATATCTGCAAACAGTTTACTCACAGATAGATCACTGACACAGGAAAGCATTTTGCCTGCATGCATTTGCCATTCAGTCAGGGCCGCTTTAATCATAGGGCAAATAGTGCACTTGCAACGGGCCCTATGATTATGGGGGCCCCAGATCTGGGCACCAGACTTTCTGCCCAGGACAGCTCCACTCACAACTGTGTCAGCGTGCTATACAGTTGAAGCCTATGACAGGGAGCTGTAAAGTCCTTGCTCTGCCATAGAAAACTTACATCACTGTGTCAACAGCTGTGCCAGGACATCCTGCACAATGGAGAAGCAGGGGCTATCCTCAGACAGCTCCTGCTTCACCGCTCTGTGTGGAGCACAACCTTGTGTGCTCCAGCCCCGGGAGCTGCAGGCGAGATGTGATGACGTCACTCACATCGCTCCTGCAGCTCCCTGAACAGTCCCGGGACAGACTGCATAGAGTGGCAGGGGAGCAAGAAGAGGTGAGCATCAGCGCTAATATGTTAAACTGAAGGGCAGCTGAAAGTGGGGGGCATTAAACTGGGGGCAGTTGGACGGACATTAAACTGGGGGCAATATGGAAGGGGACAATAAACTGTGGGGGTAGCCGTCTGCCTCTAGCTGCCCCCAGTTTAATGTCCCCCTAAAGCTACCTCCACGGTTTAATGTCCCCCTCTAGTTTCTTCATACTGTGGGGCAATTGGAGGGGAACATAATGTGGGGGCATATAATGCTAGGGTGACTGTAGGAGGAGTAAACTGTGTGGGGGCACACAAAAAAATGGAGGAGAATGGACAGAGACAATGTAAAAGTGGGTGGAACTAAATTTGCATAGCGCGCCGCACACCGTCTCCCACTTTCCATCTTTTGAAAGTTGGGAGGTATGTTATAAATATTAGCCCCCTTAAAATTTTCCTCTTATACAATAGTTCCCCCTTATAAAAAAAAAAAAAAAAAAAAAAAAAAAACGGAAAATGGCAATGCCAAAATAAATATTTTTAAGAAAAAGGGCTTTATTGCGCAAAAGTAGTAAAAGATTTTGTAGCCATATTGACTCAGTATATGTTTACCATGTTAGTTAAGCTGCATGGTGAATGGCGCAGAATTTAAAGCTTGAAAACAATGCTAAAATTGCTGTTTATTCCCCCTGTGAAAGTTAAACATTATTTTATAACATGTGTACCCTGAAATGATGAACCAGTCAGGTGTTTTTACCCCACCATAAACTGGCCCCACCATGTGCAGGATCAAGTGTCCGTGGTGTGGTAATTTGTTGTAGAAATTTGTAGTAGAAAAGAAGCTATAAATGTTTGTAAGCACAAGATGACATATGTAAATTAACCAGTCACAGTGGGCAGGGACAGTCTCAATCTAATCACATCTCTTGAGCATGGATTTACATCTCATGAATCAGGGAGTAAGGGAGATTGCCAATTTACACCTCCTGTGTGTGACTGATTAGGTACTTCACTCAGTCCGCTCCCTGGTTCGCCATTCCGGCCCCTGTCTGTGCTCCTGGAGTCTTGGAGAAGGAGTACTATGTAGTGATCTCACATCACACCTGAACAGCGAATCTTAGGGGTTTTTGTGTTTGATATAATTTGTATAGGTCAGGCATAACAGTTTCTAATACTATGATGCTGTAGGGGCCACTAAGGGGTATGTCTAAGGGGGCGCTCACACTACCATTGGTGACTGTCAGTGTCCGTTACAAGATTTTAGCATTGGACACTAGCTGAACCGTCAGAAATCCATTAAAATTTCCATTCATTTCAATGGGTTTTTATGTTGTATCCGTTTACACCAAATCTGTCAGAAGTCAGTTTTTTTTTTTTTTCGGACAAAAATTCCTACATGCAGGACTTTGTCAGTTTGAAAAAAAACCGGATTGACGGACAGCAAGTGTCCGTTATTTTTTTTTTAACATTGAAGTCTATGGGTAACAGACTTATAACGGACAGTAACTGATAGCCATCAGTTACTGTCAGTTATTTTATGTCCGTTTTTTCCTGCGCATGCTCAGAAAGGAGAACAAAAAAAAAAAAAAAAAAAAAAAAAAACACACGGACACTAACTGATGCTAATGTGTCTTTTTTTTTTTTTTTTTTAACTGAACCATTAATTGGATCAGTTAAAAATAACGGACACATTAACATCAGTTAGTGTCAGTTTTGTTTTTTTGTTTTTTTTTAACGGACACCTTCATAATGGATTACAACGGTAGTGTGAACCCTGCCTAAGGGGTGGTGATGGTGGGTCCTACTTATAAAACCTTTAACACATTGGCGGACCAGTGCAAAGTAACTAAACTTTCGGACAACTTTTGGATTTTCTGGCAGTATTTTGTGTCTAATTTTGTAATATTAAATTTCTGTGAAATCCTTCATCTCTATTCTGTATTGAGAGCTGATATAAGAGGAGATTCTCTTTCATATGACACTAAGGTTGCAGTGCTATCTATATTCTAGAGATACTACAGGTTGAACAGTCAGGATTAGGATACTTAAACTACAGTGTTTCTCCAAAAATAAGACATATTTGTGTCATTTTTTTTCTGAAAATGGTACTTACTTACCGGTAATTGGATTTTCCAGAATCCACGACAGCACCCAGAGAGGAAACCTACGGTATAAAAAGGTGAAGCCTCTCCTACCCCTCTGTTTTATAGAAGAGAGAAACTCCAGTTAACTTGTAACTCATGACCCTAAGGTCAAAGCATTTTTTTTTTTGCTTGCTACACCCGGTGCCAAACAAAAGTCCATCACCAAGAAAAGGGAGGGATAAAGGACGGTGCTGTCGTGGGTTCTGGAAAATCCAATTACCGGTAAGTAATTACCATTTTTCCCATCACCCACGACAGCACCCAGAGAATAAAATAGGAAAAACTAGGGAGAAGAACTGTAGGCCAGGGAGATTGCTAGTCTCACCCACCTAGCCAGACTACACTTAGAGGCCGCTTTCCCTTTGTTGGGACCCGAAATGAGAACAAAAAGGGAAGTAGATTTCCTCCAGGAGGAAGTATAGGACAAATACTGGATTAGGCAACATCTTACATCCAAACAGTGATATTCCTGCTCTTTAGCATTACTTGGGTTAGCACAGAGGGAGGGGAGAACTATCTCCTGAGACCTATTAAATTTTGAGGCTACTTTAGGCAAAAAAGCTGGGTCTGGTTTAATTATTACCCTGTCCTAACAGTAAAGTAAAGGGTGGATTAACTGATAGAGCCTGCAATTCTATGCAACGTGCCAAGGTAAGTGCCACTAAAAATCACTTTCAGGGATAAATTTTTAATAGGGAGAGAGTCCAATGGTTCAAAGGGAGGTTTAGTTAAGGCAGACAGAACTAGGTTCAAGTCCCAGGGAGGAACGCTGGACATAACAGGTCTACTTCTAGAGGCCGCCTTGATGAACCTAAATCACCCAGGGATTGTCAGCCAATTTAACATTTAGCAGAGCACTAAGGGATGAAACCTGGACTCCTAAAGTGCTAGTAGAAAGCCCCTTTTCTAGCCCTTTCTGAAGGAACTCTAGAATCTGTTTTCTAGGTATATCCCTAAGCTCCCCCGGAGAACCCCCTAGAAATTCAAAAAACCGGAACCAAGTCCTAGCGTATATTTTAGTAGTGACCGGTTTTCTGCTTTTTAGAAGAGTGGAAATGAGATTCTGAGAAAAACCTTTTGAGGCTAGTAATCTCCGCTCAAATTCCAGGCCGTCAAATGTAAGTGGCTGGACTCCGGGTGGAGAATGGGGCCCTGACATAGAAGGTCCTGGCTGACTGGGAGAATCCAAGGGTCCAAAACAGACAGGATCCTTAGCCAGGTAAACCAGGCTCTCCTTGGCCAAAAGAGGGCAATTAAAATAACCCTTGATCGATCCTCTCTAATCTTCCTCAGAACTGCTGGAATGAGAAAGAAGGGAGGAAAAGCGTAAACTAGATTGAAATCCCACTTGTGGGACAGAGCATCCACCCCAAAGGGGGATTCCTCTGGGTTTAGGGGAAAAAAAAAAAAAAAAAACTCTCTCCACCTTGTTTGACCGACTGGCAAAGATCTATTTCTGGGACTCCCCAAACCCTGGTGATCTCTAAAAAGATGGATGGGTTCAATTCCCACTCGCTCGGATTCAGACTGCTGGCTCAAGAAATCTGCCCTGAAATTGTCTGACCCCCTGATACGCAGAGAGGACAAGGAGAGAACCAGAGGCTCTGCAGATGTAGAATCTGGGCCATTATTTTCTTAAGGAAAAGGGACCTCGTACCCCCTTGCCTGTTTATATATGAAACTGCAGTCATATTGTCCGACATAATCCTTACATGGCGATTCCGAATACCCTGACCTATGACTTTCAAGGTCTCCAAAAATCACCATTAGTTCCCTCTGCTGAACCACCCCTGGAACATGGTAAGCAGCATCTTTCAGGTCTATCACCGCCATCCAGTAATTGGCAGTTAATCTCACTGCAGTGTCTCCATCCGGAATTTCTTGTAAGACAGAAACTGATTTAACCTCAGATTTATTATGGTTCTGTAGGAGCCATCGGGTTTCCTTACCAAGAACAGATGGGAATAAAACCCCTGCCTCTCCTCTTCCTGGGGAACTGGAATCAGCACCCCTTTCAAGATCAGGCTCTTCACTTCCAATTCCAGAGCAGATCGAGAGGTTAGGGAAGTCTGAGTTCTGGTAATCTGAAAACTTGAAGGCGGAGAAGAGAACTCCAACTTCAGGCCTACTCCCACTGTATCCAGGATCCAAGGGCTTGATGAAATTTTCCTCCAGGCAGGAAGGAATTTCCTCAGTCTCCCCCTACCCGGGGCCTGGCGTCACTGCCTATTGGGTCCTGGATCTTTATTATGGGGTGAGTTGCTAAATAAGAAACCCTTGTGTTTCTTATTGGATTCTGACCAGCTATTATCTCTGGACATGACAATTTTCTGCCCTCTTTATGCTCCAAAGGGACGAAAGGACCTCCATGTCCGACCAGAGGAAGGCACAGGAAAACCTCTCTATCTGCTGCCTTAGCTAAAATGTCATCCAAGGCTGGTTCAAATAGATATTCACCGTCTAGAGGTAGAGGAACTGAACTTTTTTCTGACCACTTTTACCCTTAAGGGAACTCCTGACCTCCTCCTGTATCATAGATCTGATACCCTGTAAGAATGACAGGGACTCCTCAGCAATAGTTCTATCAATGCGTGATGAACAGCGCCAAGGCTTTCCTAGGTCTATCCTACAAAAGACAGGGGAACCAATTAATCAAAAAATAAAAAGGGTTGGCACGCAGCCACTTACATCCCCCCTAGAATACCGAGGAAGGCGGACCTTCATCTTGCCCTCCATCTTGGGGTCTTCCTCTTGCCTGCGGCTGCTGGGACTGTGACTGCATCTGAGGCTGTAGCTGCTGCTGCTCTTCCATACTGTAGAGACTCTGTGCAGAGAGGGCCAGGAACTGCTTAGCAGCTCCACCGTCCTTCAATCTGCATTATATGGCCATTCAGCCGCTAGGCCACACCCCTTCCACTGGAAACAACCTCATTACCAGTAAACCACGCCCCTTCCACAGGAAGCCATGCCCACTTCCTTCCAGGCTGGCACCTCCATGTGTCTCCCTGCATGCCCGGAACTCCTGAGGCCTAAAGCAGAGGAAACACTCCTTCTGCCTGGATATCAGAACCCCCGCGCCCGGAACACCAGCGACTCATAGCTGGGGGGATGGCACAGACTTCAGACCGGGCCACAGCTAACAGCCACCTATGGAAGAAGAGAGGCAACCCCTACCAGGACCAACTCTTTCCTATGCCATCAGGTAAGCCTGCCTCAAGCAGGCACGTAGGTTTCCCTCCAGGGACAGGAAACTGAGGGGTAGGAGAGGCTCCACCTTTTTATACCGTAGGTTTCCTGTCCCTGGGGGCGGATCCTCTCTCTGGGTGATGGGAAAAAAAAGGGCCAGGGCTTATCAGGGTAGACACTGATCGCAGGCATTAACTCCAGGTCTCTGTGGAGACTCAAGTACGGTAGCCGCTCTGTAGCAGAGCGGCCGCCATCTTTAAGGACCCGGCACCTGCTGTAATCGCACGGCAGATGTCAGGAAGGGGTTAAATTAGCTAGGGCTTATTTTAGGAGTAGGGCTTATATTTCAAGCCTACTCCAAAAAAACCTGAAATCTAGCTAGGGCTTATTTTCGGGGTAGGTCTTATTTTTGGAGAAACACGGTATATAGCTGCATATAAATATCCTAATTCCGACTGTTTTTAACCAGTGATCTCTGGAAATAGCATTGCAACCTTAGTGTCATATGAAAGGAGAATCTCCTCTTTCAAGTGACACCAAAAGCAAGTTTGTACATTTTATAATGTCAGATTGACAGTTTGAAGTGACCCTGCCCCACCCTCATTTTCTCTACAGTTTACACAGCACCATACTCCAAGCCCCTACTACTTACACAGTTGCTGAGAGGTATAGAAACAGCTCTGAATACAGTTTGAGTGTGGATGAGGATGGCACCACCAGATGGTACAGAGTAGGGTCCCAACCCTTAGACAGTAATGGTAATAGACTCCGTACACACTTAGATACGATATGGTGTACTTTATTCACTAGTAGTTACAGTGCGTAGAGTAATAGTGACGTTTCAGTCTAACCGACCATCAGACTCTAAGGTGAGTAAGAGATGAGCGAAATATTCAAAACTTCGATTCGGCAACTTCGCCGAATTTCGCAATATGGTTCTATTCGATCCAAATTAATTTGCGGCGAACAAACAGCTATTTTCTGTCTGCAGAGACTCGGGGTGGGCAGCAAAACGGAGGAAGCCCTTGGATGCCACGGTCATATCTCTCTCTTTCCCCCAGCACGGACAACTTTTATTCATGTGGAAGGATCTGCTAACAAGGACACGCCAGCCCAATCACATCACTAGAGAATATCATGTAACCGTCTGATGTCACAAAGGTCCTTATTAAATATTTGTCACTGTGAAGCATCAGGAAATCTGGATTCCTCGTGAATCGAATATTTCCTGAAATTCGGATTGAATTCCACTTTTGCAGCTTCGATTCGCTCATAACTACAGTAGTGAGTAATGGAGGGAGACTTCTCACCTGATGTTTCTGGCGCAATAAATGAAGAAAGCAGCTCACCGCTGAGATAAACAGTGCTTTGAATACAGAAGCCAGAGAAAGTGAAAAATATGCAGGATTTCACAGAAAACGTCTAAAATATGTTAAAGTATATTACAAAATTTATTAAGGGCACAGATACTGCCAGAAAATCAAAGTCCGAAAGTTAAAGTTACGCTTAAAAAACAGCCCTGCAGATGTATATTGGCTAGAGTCTATGGCTTAGCTGTGATTCTGGTTTAAAAGTTATTTATTCCAGTTGTTAAATTATACTATTAATAAAGGCCAAGTTATTTTCCACCACAAGGAGAGTCATTTACATTATGGCAAGTTTTTCTTTTGTTATGAGGCATGTCATATATTCCCATAGGGACTGCTGAAGCTAAATATCTGCATAAACCCTATTCTGTTGCCAAGTTATGAGGCTGCTAGCTAGTTTTGCCTCAGGAATCTGTGAAAGCTGTGTTATTTGCACAAAGTAGATAAACTTGTCATTTCTTGTGTAACCCAAGTCCTGGAGCTATACTATTTCCATTACAGTCAACAACACTCCATTACAACATTATGGCTAATGGAAGCTAAGCCCCACCCACAACAATAGCCCTACCACCCTTCAGAGCTTCCTATGCAGTCATGCTCATGTTCTGTAGCCAAGATGGAGTTGCTGGAAGCACCATCTGCTTACTGTAAGACCATATGCAAGACTTCTGCTAAACTGCTCAGAGCAACAATTTGCAGATAATCTTGTAGACTTCCCTTTGAGTAAAAACTAATATGCATCATGTATTTCATCTCTGTTTTCAGGGTTTAAATGTCCCTTAAGATAGGCATCTCTAGCATGCTTTTTCTGAATAAAAGATGAAATAGTTGGTGGTGGAGGAAGAAAAAAGCCAAAAAAAACAGTCACCCTTAGCAATTAACCAATGCAGCAGTTGTGCTGTGTTGGTTCATAAATCTGTCCCAGTATATTATAAAAAAAAAAAAAAAAAAAAAAAAAAGACTGTAAAATAAGCATGATAAATACCTGGAACACTAGGCTAAGCAGTTTAAAAAGGGGTTGTCCGGGATAAAATTTTATTTCTACACTAAGCTAAACACCTTTTTTCCACCTAACTGCTAACTAACTTTTCTTCATGTCATGAATTGCTCTTAATTAATGCTGCATTGGTTAGTTGCTAAGGGTGATACAGCGTGTGTGGTTTCTTTTTGTAAAGTAAAAGTATATTTACCCAGAACGCCGAGGCGGTCATGTGACCACCCCAGGCACATTTTCAGATTTTCCGCTGACGTTCCGTTTCCCTTATATAGCAGAGCCTTTACAGAATTTCTCAGTTCTAAAATGTAACAAACTTTTGCAAACATTCCTGGCTTATTACATTGGTAAATCATCAATGAAAGTCTCCATCTGTCAAGCTATTAATTCATGCCCTGCAGAAACGCCAACAAAATGAAAAATGGATGAACACACTACCAGCTATAGAACTTCAACAAATGCACCGCCTGTTCCAAAACACCAGCCAACTTAACCCCTCCCCGCCGGTGACATTTTTCGTTTTTCACTCCCCCTTCCAAACACAACTTATTTTTCTGTTCACAGAGCCATATGAGGTCTTAATGTTTGTGGGACAAATTTTTCTTCATGATTCTACCATTTATTTTTCTGTACTACATACAGGCAAGCTGGAAAAAAAATTCAGAATGGGGTGGAATTGGAGAAAAAGTGCATTTGTGCGACTTTCTTACAGGCATAGTTTTTACAGCGTTCGCTCTACAGCCAAAATGACATGTCATCTGTATTCTATGTTTCGGTACAATTCCGGGGGATATCAAACTTATATGGTTTTGTGTACATTTTAACCCCTTAAAAATACAAAAAAAAAAAAAAAAAACACACTGCAAAAATGTATATATCTATATCTATCTATATTTATTTTTTTTATTTTTTTTTTTTTTTTAAAGTGACCATATTTTGACAGCCGTAACTTTTTTATACTTTGTACGGGGATGTGTAGGATGTCTTTTTTACGGGACCAGGTGCACATTTTAGTTATACCATTTTGGGGAATGTCTACTGCTTTGATCACTTTTTATTCTAGTTTTTATCAGAGGCAAAAACAGTGAAAAACCGGTGGTTTGGCACTTTTGATTTCCCCCCCACCCCCACTACGGCGTTTACCGTATGGGAAAAATATTTTTATACATTTGTACACCGGGTGTTTTCAGACACAGGAATACCCAATTTGTATGTGTTTCACGGTATTTAAAGTACTTTTATATGTGTTCTAGGGAAAGGTGGAGGGGTCATTTGAATCTCTTTTTTTTTTCCACTTTTTTTTTATTTTTTTTTTTTGCATTTATTAGACCCCCTAGGGGTCTTGAACCCCAGGGGGTCTGATCACTAATGCAATGCATTGCAAAAAAAACGGCGCTTCTATTAAGTTAATGAAAGACAGACCTGGGAGCCTGCGATCCCTGGCAAAATGGTAACCCGGTAAAATGGCACCAGAGGGGTTAATGCCCACGATCAATGTGGGCACCGATCTCAGGCATTAGCGCCAGGTCTTTGCTGTATAAAACAGCAGAGACGCAGCAGCTATGGCAGCCGCACGACCTCCGAGCGGCCATCTTTAAACACCCAGCATCCGACGTTCTATTACGGTGGATGTCGGGAAAGGATTAAAGGGGTTTTCAGGGCTTTTTTTTTTTTTTTTTTTTTTTTTTTTTACCACTTCCATACCATATGCTTTACCTCCCTTCCAGATCAGGCACATTTTCAAGTTTTTTTTGCATGTGTGGTTTTTTTATAATTTGCGTTATTCAACTAATTTCTGCGTCTTTTTGGTGACACACGGCTTTTTGTTTTTTAATTTTTGCATGTGTTTTATTTTTATTTTTTTATATCCGGGAAAATATAAACAGGAGGGAAAACGTGTTTTTCACTTTTTTTATTTAATACTAAAAAACCGCTACTACAAAAACTTTATAAAATAGTTTTTACTCAGTTAGGGTAATTTTTATTTTGTATTGTGTTGTCAGGCATGGGACTATAACCTTTGATAAGGGTGTTTTATTGGCGTATTTTTTTTAAATTTTACTTTTTTTTTTTTTTTTTAACATTGTGTCCTCATAAGGTCATAATAGATCTTTGGGGACATCTGATCACTTTGCTGGTGAGGCTGATTTCTCCTGTAACTGGGGCTGGTACATTTAGTCCCAGTTGCAGGAGGAAGCTCTAACAGACTGATCCTGGTAGATCACGTGACTGCCGGGTGAGGGGAGCCACAACTTGGCGGCACCCATAGCGCTGTATACAGAGCGATTGGGAAGGCAGGGAAGGTAATTGGCGGTCCAGAAGTGGTTAAAAAGGTCTGTTAAGGTGCTATTAATGGGTTAATAAGTACACCCATATACCTTTAGCAGTGTTTTGAGTGATTTCTGGGTTTGTCTGGAAGCTCCTGGCATCTTCTGCATTTGTTTACATATTGTGGAAGCTACACCATCTCCCTCACACTGCCCCCTCTCCTCTTTATCTTTTACACCTCCTCCCTGTCTCCCTAGCTATCCCGCCCACTTCGAGCCCTTCTCAACTAACTCAGCCCACAGCATCATACTTATCCGTCTTCCTCTCTGGGAAAGTCTCCTTTTCTTTCACTGTGCACAGGCTGGAGACTCCTCTCTTCCTCTTAGTGCGTGCACAGACCGGAAGTGCCTGTCACACCTATGCAGTAGAGATGGAGTGCCATCTCTACTGCGCATGTTTCGCAGGCACGAGCAGAGAGGAAGAGGGAAGGAGCTGTTCCCAGAGAGGAAGATGCGCAAGTATGATGGGATTGGGGAGTAATGGTGACGTTCCAGAAATGGAACATCACTGGATTATTAGAAAGTGTGCCTGGGGCTATGCCCAGTGATATGGGTAGTAATGTTTTTTTTTTTTTAAACATAATTAGAAGTTAGGGGAGGGGCTTTAGTTTGGGGGTTAATTTTTTATTTCATCCCAGACAACTCCTTTAAATAAGATGCCCACTAGATGTTAATTTTAACAACTGTCAGTCACATTTTCCCCAAGTTAAGACTAACTTTGTAGCAGTAATATTTACACCATTTACTTGAAATGTGGCTTTAACTAGACCCAAAAAACGCAGTATTCACTGTCAAAAGGTGGCTGGGACATTTCAGTCAAACCGTTTTGACTGAAATGTCAACTTCAGTCAAAGGCCTGTTACTGTTGTCCCTTGACATTGCATCAGCGTTCCACTGCAGCCAAGTGTAGCAGTTGGCTCTCCCTGGTGACCAGAAGCAGCCACAACCCTCAGGCGTGGAGCAATGCCAGCAGGACTACCTGATGTGTGTGAGAGCCTGGCACTACCAGTCAACCGTTATGGTTGTGGAGAATTCTCTCACTAGTGCCATCTTGTACACATAGCTCCCTTAAGGTCAATGTCAGTTTCTTTTGGGGGTGCAATTCTTTTGGGGGTGTCTGCTTTCCTTGATGAAGGATCTACTGTATATGTCCTGCGTATTACTTTTTTACATGTATAGCTGCCTGGACACTATTTTTAATGAATTGCAACTAGAGCTTATTTTTGTAGTAGGGCTTATTCAATGCATATTCCAAAAATCCAGAAAAATTGTGCTAGGGCTTATTTTCGGAGAAACAGGGTAGCACTGCAGCCCTAGTGTCATATGAAAGAATCTCCTCTTCCATTTGACAAAATCAAGATTCTACATTTTACGCTAGGTTCACACTAGCTTTCGGCTTTCCGTTCTTGGGTCTGCTTGGGGACCTGAAAAATGGAAAGCTAACCTGATTATGAAGCGGTTACCCGCAGACCCCATAGACTACAGAGGGGTCCGCCGGGTTTCAGCCCAAAAAATGCAGAGAAAAGTCTGCTTGCAGTACCTTTTTTTTTTTTTTTTTTTTTTTTTTTTAAAGCGGGTTCAGGGATGGAAACCCTGAACATACATACATACAGGCGCAGGTGTGAACCTAGCCTTATACTGCTGGAGCTATAACTATTTGAAGAGACCCTCCCTAACCTCATTTTCTCTATGTTTTAAAATCAGCCTGTACACCATACAATATTACCCCATGAGAGGTAGGAACAGAAGGGAAAGAATAAAGATGCAGGATTTCACAGAAAGTGAAAATTTGTTAAAGTATATTACTAATTTATTGACAAATACTGCCAGAAAATCAAAAAAACTTGTCGAACGTTTAGCTACGCTTTAAATGCCAACTCAGGCATTTAAAATACTCAAATTAAAGGGACACCCCCCCCCCAAAAAAAAAAAAAAAAAAAAAAAAAAACCTGTTAAAACCTTGCACAGCATGCTATATGCACAGTAAAAGCTGCTAATATATGTATGCCACATACCTGTTTTATATTTTCTCATCCAAGTCAATATTCGCTTAAAGACATTTTTATGCACAGCAGTGCATACTTTTTCCCCATTGCCTATTGTGTCAAGTTTGCCGAAAAGTCAATAGTGTGTCAGGCACTACTGGCCTTATTCACGTGATCAGTCAGAGCTTGAATTCAACTTTTCTGCTATGACAATACTAAAAAACTGGATTCACAAAGGCAAACTCCTCCTTATATGAGCAACCTCTCAGTGCAGAGTATATTTATTGAATCAGTGTACTAACAGGTCTAAAAAAACACATATGGTGACCATTTTAAACTTTAATTCATTATGGTTTGGAAAAAAACCTGCTGAGCAATGGTTCAAAAGGGATTTCCATAAAAATGTAGGTCAGTGCAGCCACCCAGCTTGAATCTCCATGTGGGTAGGACTGGCAGGATGAAAGTCAGAGGTGCATTTCTTGCCAATTGTTCTAAAAAGTGTCACTATGTGTTAGCTAGGACAAGTCTGAATAAACTCGGCACAAAATTATATTCAAGGCTTGCATAGATCTAGGGCAGAGTGCAAAAGCCCTCAATACAATATATTTCCCAGTTGTTCTAAAAGGGCAATTCTTTATAATACAAAATAAAGTATCAAGAAAGGTGTGCTGGAATTAAACTAAAAGAAAATTGCTATGCATCAGTATGGAGCTTTGATCTTTTAATTAGATGTTTCTAAGTTCTACTGAAGTACAATTTTACACATTTCATAAGTTTTTAAACTTGAACTACATCAAGTTTTTGCAAAGACTAGGGCTGTGCGATTAATTGAAAAATAAAGCGAGACTGAACATCAACCAGGATAAGACATGATTTTGTTCACGCTGGTTATTACAATAATTGCAGTTTTGTTCAGATGGAATACTAATCAAAACTGCTATTATACTGTGGGGTTTCTCCAGGCCCCAGAGTATAGTAAGAGGAGACTCAGGGAGGTGATCAAACATAACTGTTACACAACTTTCCTGGGATATGGCATGACTCCCTGCTGTCTTTGGCATTTCTGCCTATAGTCAGGGACTGCTGATGCCCAATCACAGGCCTCAGCAGTCTCCAAAGTCAGTGAGGAGCGTCAGAGCCCAGGGGAGGCGAGTAACACTGATTTTTAGGTTTGCTCACCTGCCCAGGTCTGAAGAGACCCCAGAGTATAAGTTTCAGTTCAGCCACGTTTGAGCCAAACGAAACCGCCAGGTGAACCTCGCAAGGTTCCCAAAAACACTAAAAGGGGCGTGTTTTAAAAGAGGCACGACCTAAATCACCATTAATCATAATTGAAGTAAATGGCCTGATTAAATTGATTTTAATTTAAGTCATAATTGCCCAGCCCCAGCAAAGACTCAACTTACATTGTTGACCCTTATTTTTCAAGGATTTTGCAATTCACCCTAGCATAATTGACTGTGTCCATGACCAGGAAACTCCCCATATTGCAACCCAGTGAACCTGTAGTTAATGTCAAACTGGATGGGAGGTGAAAAACAAATTGTATCAAACCGCAAGCACTGGTTAGGAAAGAATGGGTTGGAATTAGACAGGATTTGGCCCAGAAGCAGATATCAGGCCATGTAGACATCTGCATTGGAGCCGAAAGCAGCACTTTTCTCTCCACGTGTTTCGTGCGGAAACCAAACGGACACCACACAGACACCATTATAGTCTATGGGATCCGCGGGTTTCCCAGGTAACTGCTTTTTTTATGCATATAGGCTTCCGTTTTATTGTGAACAAAAGTCTGAATCAGTAACTTTCTAACTCAACCCAAAGTTGGTCTCGACAAACTCCACAGCGCTGAAAGTGATTTAAGTCGTCACTGGAGTGCCAGACACGGGTGTTTGTTACTGATATCGACCCTCCACTTAAGTAAAACTTTGATGGGTTAAGGTGTGTTCTGGGCCCCAACCAAGTTAAAAACCCTCCTGAAAGGGTCATTTATTTGAGGCCTAAATCTCGAATAAGGTATTACTGGTACTTGTGCCTCGTACATTTTAACCCTTTAGCGATCTAACATTTTAGCCTTAAACCAGCAACATTTTATCCCTCCCTGCATTCACACTTTCATAATTTTATTTCTATATAGCTTTACGAGACCTTGTGTCATTTTTTATTACCGATTTTCATGTAGGAGTTTACCATGTAGAACAACATGAACCAGGCCTTGATACAAAAAGCAAGTAAAGAAAGCCAAGCAAAGGGTGCACAAGGGAACAGTGAGTATTTAGCACTGCTCTGGTATATTTGTACATAATTTTTGGACGTTGGATAACCCCTTTAAGCCCTCATATGGCTCTGAACAGAAAAATAAAAAAAGTTATGGGGTATGCAAGATGGAACATTAAAAAATGAAAAATCAAGAAAGGTCAGCAGCGGGAAGGGGTAAAAGACAAGGGAAAAAAATTCCCTTTTAGCTACTTTAACATTGTTATAGTAAGGGAGATTTTGGGACGTTAAATATGGTGCCCCAGCAGCAATGTCCATGATCAAAAGTCCAGTATGATCTCGAGCAATAACTTCAGTTGCCTCAGTCATATTTGGCCAAGACACCTGAAGAACTGCACCAAGAGCAATCTATTACGATGGCCAGGGGTCTATTGAAGGTTGCAAGTTTCATAGGTATAAAATTATATTTTACATTAGTATGGTAGTATATTGTATGGGTGAACCCCCTAGGCTTCAGCCCCCTAGAGCTTTCAAAATAAAAGTAGTAAGATAGATTTGAAATCATCTTTCCCTAGATCAAGACACCTTAAACAACTCCAAAAACTCAGTTATGGATGTCAGAATATGGTAACTTGCGCTAGTTATTACAGGTTGTGAATTTTATGCATTTTAATGACATCCAGCTGAAATGAATCAGTGTTTTGCTTAGAATGGTTGCACGATGTACCTGGTATGCAGCCAGTCACATCTAGTCCCTGCACACACATGTAAAATACTACACAGCCTGCAATGATAACCAGCTGAAAAATCAACAAACTGCTCAGCCAGTAATGATATGAAGGTGAAATGAAGCAGCATTTCACTTATACTTACGGCTATAGCTATATTGTAACTCTAACAAGTGAAAACACTGGTGGACTCAGGACTAGCCACTAACCACACTGCCAGTAATGAGAAATTGTCTAAATTATATTTAAAGCTCAGATTTAAACTGTGTTCTGAACACTGTGGCACTGCTCTTAAAACATTACAGAATTGTTAAAATAGTAATTTGCCAAACTGTACAAGGTGGCTCATTTAATAAATGCGACCTTATGAGTGTGTCTGCCCAGTGTCAAACAAAAGTGTCAGAATTCTGACAATCCACACCAAAAAAAAAAAAAAAAAAAAAAAAGTCAAAACAAGCTTTATGGAGTTGAGCCAAAGTCAGGAGTCTGTTTAGCAGAATGGAGAGGCAAAAAAGATTAAATTTTTCCCATTCTATAACATCTATCCCACATCTATAATATCTGATGGGTAACCGTAATCCATAGGATAGGTCAATATTAGATTGGCAGTGGTCCAACAACTGGGATGCCCCTACAGATCACTTGTATCGAGTGCCACTCACAATAGTTTACATTCTGAGAGAAGTGCTGCTCATTCTCCTTACAAACTATAGCGGCAAGTAACTGCCCGTTGACCATGCCAGGTTGACAGCATCTCCCTAAGGACATACCTGTATGTCCTTGCAGAGATGAGCAGCTGTAGAAGCAGGCTGTTCAAACCTGCCTTCCCAATCACAGTATACCCTCTGGAAGTGGCAAAAAAAAAAAAAAAAAAAAAAAAAAAAGTGCTTAGAGGGCAATATTGTTAAAATGGGATACATTCAATTTACAGCTTGTGGGTGGGTATTCACCTTTAATCAGCTAGGTTTTTTTTTTGTTTTTTTTTAAACACAGAATACATCTGTTAGATGTCCGTAATAAAAATTTTCAGCTAGGCGTAAATATCTACCAGGTACACTGCTGCCTAGGTGGTCAAGTTATAGGAGAAGATCAGAAACACGCTTCCAATATGTACTAACGCCGCAAACCTCCAGTTGGCAAGTAGCCAGTGTTAAACCAGTAACATACTGATATATAAATAAATCCAATTATATTAAAGGAACTACAATGAGAAGGAGTTTTGTGGGGGAAATACCTTTTTATCAAACAGGTAGAAAGCATATGACAAGTACAAGACCATCAATATATCTTCTGTATATCACATGGGGAGACCATACTTCGGAATTGTAAACTATACAGAAGATACATTGATCATCAAACGCCAGGGCCAATGGTGAGGAGTTCCATATTAGTACAAGATGAATATCTAAACAATGACTCTGGGGTTCACCTATATAACATTAAGCCAAGAATAAGGAACTGCACCAATATCTCCAATTTCAAAACACAAAGCAATTCCCTCAAGACCAGATTTTGAGACAAGAGATACCCCCAGAAAGGGAGGATCTTGAATGGGCAAAAGGCCTCACACATGCAATGTGTCAACAAACCAAACAAGATATAATCCAGAATTATCGTACTTCAATAATTCCATCACTACATTTAATGGAAACCATGGGATCTGACAGATCTTACATAAACACTGGCCCATATTAGAAGACCTGTTCCTCTCCAAATGTCAACCAAAAACCTGGAATCACGTTTCGAAAATCCGAAAAAACACCAAACAATATTCTTGCATGGAGACAGACGCAGCAACCACTACCACTACACGAAACAAACCATGAAAAATACATGTTTTCCCAGTGTGACAGGAAGGGCTGCAAATGTCTAAATATTGGCCATAAAGTAGGATTGTTTACCAGTAACACTACAGGAGAAAAATTCAATACTAAGGAAGGGTTCACACTACCGTTGGAGTCAGTTATAAAAACAAAAAAACAGACAATTGCAACGGACACTACTGACTGTCACCAACGATAGTGTGAGCGCCCCCTAAGTCTTTGACATGCGGTGCCACAAATCTAGTATATCTAATAGAATGTCCCTGTGGACTACAATATGAGGGATGTAATACACAACAATTAGGATCACACATCAATGGTCACAAAACGTTAAAAAAAATAAATAAATAAATTATATCTGAAACAGTTTAAAGAGCTATGTATTTGTATGTATGTCAGGAGATTTGCCTCTAAAATTTGTACCAATAAGGCAGGTTTCTGCTACTATTCCAGATAGATTCTTGCAACCCCAAAAGAGAAATGTACTGGCTATGCAAACTGAACACCATTGATCCATAACTATTAGCAGGCATTTACATGAGGTGTTTTTGGCGCCATTTTCACTCATTTTAGATTGTGGTATGGTTTCCATCGTTTGTCATATGTGTTTTACCTGTTTAATAAAGGACCTGTGTACCCCAAAACACACCACATTGTAGTTACATAAAATTGAATTTATATAACCAAGAGGATCAGTTACCGATTGTCAGTTTACCACTGGCTACATGCCAAATGATGGTTCTTGACAGTGAAAGTGTGCTTTGGGAGGGAGGGGGGAAGCAACGATCTTGAAGTAATGAATTCTGGTATTAATGGAACAAAAAAAAAAAAAAAAAAAAAAAAAAACCTGGTACAATTTACCTATAAAAATCTCTAGAACAGCCCAAATTACTAAAGCGATTGCTGGGAAACCTTGAAACAATGTAAACATGCCCACCCTCAGATGCTGCATGTATGTTCCTATATTACAAGGATTAAGATATTTCTCTCCTTTTACACCAGTCTCACTCAGGCTATGTTCACATTTGCTCTGGACTCCAATTGCAAAGTCCGTGTGAAATAAACAAAAACGTCCTGCAGCTTTTTTCTTCAGATGGTTTCAGTTTTGAAGATAGCTGATTGACCCCATTAGTAAGTCTATCGGGCTCTGTATGTTACTGCTATTTTACCAGTCTGACTGTTCTGGGTGTCAGAAGAGACACAACCAACACTTATGTAAACTTGGTGTCATATTTAACTAGTGTAAAAAAAAAAAAAAAAAAAAAAAAAAAAAGTGTCTCATGGAATGTACTTAAATCCACAGACAACGTAAATTTGCTACAAAAACTATGATCTGCTATTACACCAAGAAATCTGATGGAAAACATGTGAAACACTTCCAAGACATGGAGCAAGGGAAGAGAGCCAGGAAGAAGTGGAGAGGGCACCATTTTATTAAAAAAAAAAAAAAATGCACATGAATGTGTGCTTTGTTAGGGTAAAGTAAAAGCTATGTTAACAGTTAGCAAACCAACCAATTACATTCTAAAGGTCCCATACATGACCATATGTTATCATGGAGCAAAACTCAGAATAGGTCCCATTCCTGTCAGTTCTCCCACAAATACCACACATGCCCACATTGGTGTGTATATATAGCCAAACAGCACCTCCTAAAATCAAAAGGGCAAAGTTCATATACATTACTTATACCCATATCTAATTTTTTTAAAGAAATTATAATATATATTATATCTATCTATCTGTGAATATGAGAGTCTAGGAAAGTAATGATTTGCCATGCTGCTGTCTTTTGCAGCTCAGTTTCCCCTTATACACAAGGAAGCATAGCTTTTACCCTGCTGCAAGTGAGGGCTGGGCCCTGAAAATTACTCCTGGTTTCAGTTGAACCTAAGATTTTCATACTATACAAAGGACATTTGGAATACATTGTGACTTTAAAGCTCTACCTTATATTCTAAGCAAGAGTTTAGATATTTCTAGACCACAAAATTATCCTTGTGACCATTAAAAAAAAAAAAAAAAAAAAAACAAAAAAAAAAACACACGTGCAGTTTAGTGGTGATTAATCCATCTAGCTAGAAGAAAGTTTGAGTCTGTATCAGACACTATCAAGATATTCCAAAAGGAAAAATCTACACTACAAGTTTTCAATGAGAAAATTAAAAACCCTTAATCTTAAAATGATACATTTCTATATATGGAACTTACACTTCTTTTACTGGCAGGCTGACTTTGAGGCAAGGATCCTGATGCAAGTACTGGGGAGCTTGCAGGCGTGCAAAGCTCTGGAAAAGGATTTGGAATTGCCGGTAAGGACGATGTGCGCAGTTGTTCCTCTTGAAGGCGCCTAAATAAATAAAAAAAAAAAAAAAAGCCACTTGCAGATTTTCAAATGGCAACTTTGTTCAATTGTACCACATGAACTAGGACAAAAGACCTTTTACATAGTGCATCAGGCAATCTAATAGCCTCAATACTTCACAATGGTTGAGCACTGGATGAAGCATGGCAATGATTTTTACAATGGACAGCATTGAGGCTTGAATAAATGATTAAATAAAGCTTGCATATTGTGGCAATAGTGAAAGATAACCGGCCTGCCGTGATTTGAAAGCTCGGACTGCACATGGGGGACATGTGCAGGCCGTGCTTCCGTGGCTCTTTTCATTAAGTGAGTAGTTGGCCTGCACATGGAACTCAATCATGGTTGTGTGTATGGGCCCATAGAAAAGAATGGGTCAGTGTGCTCTCCGTGAAATACACAGACCGTGCTGTGGGTCACTGTGCTGTCGTCTGCAACAGGCCTTAGAGTCAGCCTGAACATGGAAGTTAAATGGGGCTCTTCGGTTTATCTATTAGGGGGAATTCACATTCAGCAGATACTTGACAGCTTTGCAGGTGTTATTCAGATATTAAAAAAAAAAAAAACAAAAAAAACACACACACACACACACACACACACACACACACACACACACACATTTGCATGGCATCAAAACTCCATTTTGGCTAGGTTCACATTTGTGCTAAGCTCTCCATCGTTCGGGCCTGCCAGGGAAACTGAACGATGGAGAGCTCGTACACTAAAACCGTGATTACCCACAGACCCATTAGACTATAACACTGATCTGGATGTATTTGAAAAGTTTTTTTTTTTTTTTAGAAGATGGCTGACCCTTAAATGTTCAAGAACTTCAGCAGTAAAGATGTTCAAAATGTAATTAAAAATCTAGTGAATTTATTCCTATAAGTAAATATGCAAAAAACAACCTGAGGCCCGGTTCACATCTGCGTTCGGGGAGTCCGCTTGGGGACCCCCTGAAGGGAAACCTATACTCATAGAAAAAAAGCGTTTTACCTGGGAAACCCGTGGACCCCATAGACTATAATTTGGTCCGTGTGGTTTCTGCACAAAACATGTGGAAAGGAAAGTGCTGTATGCAGTACTCTCCTCTCGCTTCATGTGGAAACCAAGCAGAAACCACACAGACACCAATATAGTCTATGGGGTCCGCGGGTTTCCCAGGTAAACCTCTTTTTTTATGCATATAGGCTTCCGTTCAGGGTCCCCAAGCAGACTCCCCAAAACGGAAACCCGAACGCAGATGTGAGCCGGGCCTTAATTATCCAATATCAATAAGTGTATAAAATCAATAATTAGCCATTTTATTGTGAACAAAAGTCTGAATCAGTAAACTTTCCAACTCAACCCAAAGGTGGTCTCGACAAAATACACAGCGCTGCAATTGTGTTCTGGGCCCCAACCAAGTTAAAAACCCTCCTGAAAGGGTCATTTATTTAAGGCCTAAATCTGGAATAAGGTATTACTGGTACTTGTGCCTTGTACATTTTAACCCTTTAGCGATCTAACATTTTAGCCTTAAACCAGCAACATTTTATCCCTCCCTGCATTCACACTTCCATAACTTAATTTTATTTCTATATAGCTTTACGAGACCTTGTGTCTTTTTTTATTACTGATTTTTATGTAGGCGTTTACCATGTAGAACATCATACTAAATTTTATTTTAGGGGTCGTTACAGATTTGGAAATACCAATTGTAGGTTTATTTTCTCATTAAATGGGCAGTGTGGTGGGGGAGGGGAAGGAATTCTTTTCAGTAAAACAATTTATATGCTGCGGTCAATGCTGACCACACCACCTAAGATGTTAAATGGCAAGTATGCTTCCTGATTATTAAAGTGGGAAGCAGGGGCGCACCACTAATGAGGCAAAGTGAGGCAGCCTCCTCAGGCGGCACTGTCTGTCATGGTCTGGGGGGGCGGCATTTTTACCATTTATTTAATGTAAACCAGTTAAGGACAGGCCGCTTTAAAAAAACAAAAAAAAACAAAGCTGAGCCTGTCCTGGGCTGGTTTACAAGACCTCTGCATACCAGTGCAGGCAGCGATACAATGACATCATTGCGCCTCCTACGCTGAGACGCAGACATCGCGGACAAGAAGAGGAGGCGGAGGCGGCTCCATCATGGGATCGCAGGTAGGTGACTAACATATATATATATATATATATATATATATATATATATATATATAAAGCCGTAACCTGCTGGAGTATCCCTGGCAGGTAACTGCCTATTTACTTATCGATCCCCGTGCCTGCTGTGGCCGCCTCAGCTTCCCCTTCTGCTATCAGACGCAGAAGGGGGAATAAGGAGCGGCTGTGAGGCAGTGGGCATCGGTAAGTACTACTACTATTATACTCCGGGGTCTTTTCAGACCCCAGAGTATAATAAACGGAGACCCAGGGGAGGTGATAAACATAAAAACCATTGTTACTCACCTCTCCAGCGATCCGATGTTACTCCCTGCAGGCTTCGGCCTTCTTTGGTGACGTCCCAGGCGTCACGTGAGAGAGCACAACGTCATTATGTTGCAACGCCGGTCTATGCAACATTGAAGAGGGCCGAAAGCAGGGAGTGCACCAGAGCCTAGTTCATGGGTGGGTTACTATGGGGCATAATACCGTGTGCAGGGGCCGCTGCGGGGCATAATACCATGTAATACTGGTATTACATGGTATTATGTACTCACCTGTTCCTTGTGCTCCAATGTCTCCCACCGCAGTCTGGTTCTGCTGCTCTGGTGTTTTCTTCCCCTCAGCAGTCCTGTGTGGTGGGGACTTCCGCCAGAAGAGAACACCGGAGCAGCAGAACTGGAACGTTCTGGGAGACACCGGAGCACCTTCCCCAGCCTCATTAAAAAAGTGGTTATCCTGGACAACCCCTTTAAAGGTGGCACTTGGGCTTTATTAAAGGGTCTTTCCAGCTCATTTTTATTGATGTTCTATCCTTAGGACAGACTATCAATAAGAGATCAGTGGACCCCTCCTCTGATCAGCTGTAGGAAGGGGCTATGGTGCCTGTTTATATCACACGCTGACTGTTTATAGTGACCGTGTGATGTAATTCCAGCCTTGTCACATAGAGGTTTATAGAATGAGGCTGTAGTTACATGACATGGCCGCTATGAGATGACTGACACTATGTAAACAGAGAAGCGGTCACGGCGCTTACACAGGTACCACGGTTCATTCAAGCAGGTGATCAGTAGGGGTCCTGGGTTTTTGAGCCCCACATTAGTTTATTAATGACCTGGAAAACCTTTTAATTAGTTAACACCAGGGGCAATATTAATAAGGGGCACTATTTATACAGGGTACACACAGACATTATTAATATAAAGATGCACTTGGGAGTATTATTCATTATGGGGGATTATATCATATTTTAGCAGCAGGATGGGTGTGCAGGTGAGGACAATGTGGGTTGGATGCCTGGACAAGTGAGGAGCCAAAGATGTCTGTGTTGTAAACTTTACAGAGACAAGTCACAGCTGGAAGAAGTGGTCATGGCGGTCCAAAGGGAAGAGAAGGGAAATGTGAACGATTAGACGTCACCTGTAAGTCACAAAATGTTATTGCCCTGTATTCACCTAAATGATAGAGGATAAATACCTGATTGATGGGGGTCTGTCTGCTGAGACGCCCACTGAGCCTGAGAATTGTTTCCCCCCCCCCCCCAGTATATGCAGCTCTGGTTTAACCAGAGCCCTCAAGAATGTATCCTGCTCAGGGTAAATTAATGCACTGTGCTCAAGTCCCGTGCAAGATTCTCCCAGAACTATACGGAAAGGGGGTATTAAGGGGTTATGCCATGATAGAGGATACATTGTTAATTGTTGGTGTCCAACAGATGTTGCAAACTTTTCAACATGCATGATAAAAAGACCATCAAATCAGTGTGAACAGAGCCTTACTTAGGTTACAAACTGTTTTAGTTACTAAAACCATGCGAGTTCAGGGTAGAGTTGTGATTTCAAACAACCTTTGTTGGCTTATTGTACCTTACAGCTATTGGCTTATTGTACCTTACAGCTTGAATTTGCATGGGTTGAGAGCGATGCATTTTCTGTCTTGGTGGCATGGACGGGAGGGTGTTGGTTCCTGAGTTTGAAAGTGGACTCCGGTTAAGCTGACCATTTTTAAGAAGTGGCACAGATTCACTCACTGTGCTGTATGTAGAGTATATACTGTCCAACGAAGAATTCATATCATTAACCAGAGCTTCAAGGTCAACATCATCATCTAGGAATGGAAGATTAAAAATCTTTAAGAGAGGGAGCCCACTGAATGCACAGTTAAGGGGGTTGTCAAGTTTCAGACCAATATGGAGACATGTTATTGTTTGATAACTTATACAATTTTCCAATATACTTTCTGTATGCATTCCTCATGTTTTTCTAGATCTCTGCTTGCAGTTATTCTGTTTACTCACATTGGATAAAAATCAGTCCATGGTCATTTGTTGGATATAGGTGCCCAGGTCAGACACCTGTGCGTCCACACTGTCATGGCATGATTTTTAGCCACTTGCTGTAAGCAGAATAAAAGTGGCAGCAAACAGAGGTCTAGACAAGTGTGATTAATGGATAGAAATTTGAAAATTGTATAAAATCATATAATTTGTCTCAATATTGGTCAAACTGGACAAAACCTTTAAAAGGGGGTTTGCCAGCAGTAAATGTGATAAGCCTTCTAGAGTATTCTGTAGTGAAGATTCTATGGTTTCCAAACATGCCTGTTATTCAGCTTTGGAGCACCATGTACAATTTGAGTTATATGCAAATGAGGGAGAAAGCTCTAGATTACTGGGCAAAGCAGAGACCAAAACCCAGGCAAGTAACCCTCAAAGAACTTTTCCCATTGGCATATTAAAATACAAATTTACATGAAACTGGGTCTCAAAGCTAAAGAGCGGCATTTGGAATTAACTTAAGGTATCTTGACAGACTTCCTTTAAACATGGTACCAAACATTTTCCTATGTCAATTTGAAAGTAACTACCATTTTATGTATTTTTTTTTTTTTCATTGTGTTGAAGGGGATAGGCATTTTTGTAATATAAAAATACAGCCTCCTTTCTACTAAAAGGAAGTTTGATAGAGCATTGCTAATGGGAACTTTAACCGAAGCATTGCCAGGAGACTGACTACTCAATGCAGTAAAGCTGAAGGGATGTCACTTCAAATGGCTGTCTCAGATTTATTTTTTTTTTTTTTTAATCACCTAGAAAAGTGGTTCTATTATAAGAAAGCTGACATTGTCAGCTTCCGTATGCTGCCAAGACTGAAGTACATTTTTAGGTGGTATAAAACTGAAGATGCAGCCATTTGAAGTGACCATTCCCTCCATTTTGGCAATTACTACAGCTCTGCAAATCCACAACACAGGTGTGTACAGACTTTGCCTAGTACCAGCTCAGTTGAAGGGTTGCTAAGGAGAATGTTACAGCCAGTTTAATAAGAAGTTAGATAGCTTAATACAATGCATTACAAAAATGGTAACCAAACACTCAACCCCCCCCCCACTCACCCCAACACAATAGCACACAGACAAAAAAAAAAAAAAAAAAAAAAAAAAAAGTCACACCAAGTACGCACTGCAGGATATGAATGTATATAATATGTACACAAAAAAATAAATCTACATTTTAACCCATACAGCTCATCTGACAAGGTTTTCAACCTTCTAACATGTCCACTTATGTGAAATCCGGTCACTTAAGAGTGGTCGTCCCATCGTTAATTATATTCATTGTATAGATCATCATGAACGGAGGCCTAACTAGCACAGGACACACCAGATTCTACAAGAGGCTTCTGCATAAATCATACGTCCCCTGGAATGGGCATGGATTTCCTACATAACCTAGTCCAAAAAAAAGTTATAAGTCACACCAAACCCCGGCCCACATTTGGGGAAAGTGGTCAGCAAGGAGATAAGAGAATGCATAACATATTTGGCACAAAGAAAGGGTCTTACACAACATCACCCATCATAAGTCAGGAAACGGGGGAATTTATCAACCCCCCTATACCATTGTTTGCAGTTTACGTGCTTAAAAGGGAGACATTTACCTATACCTTTGTATAGCAATATGCACATGTACAATATGTGTTTGTCAACCAACACCAGATCAGTTACCTTTCTGACCACAGGTTTCTAAGTGTTAAGTGGTCCTCTCCAGTGATAGCTGCTTGGTCATGTGAGGCTCAGGGCTTCCAGCAATGAGGTCACAGCAGCAGACAAGGTTTTTTTTTGTTTTTTTTTTAATACACAGTACCAACCCCACTCAAAACATGGTCAAGAATGGCAACACTAATGGCTATACATGTCACTATTGTCCATTAAATTGAAAAACCAAGTACAAATTTTTACCATTACTATGACGACCACCATAAAGACTTTATTCTTAAAAATTGTTGATGGGGTTTCAAATTCATTAGCACCATATAATATGAACTGCCAAGGTGGAGCATTATTCTAAGATTTATGTTTACACAAAAAAAAAAAAAAAAAAAAAAAAAAAAAAACACACTACATCAAGAATTTATTGTCTTGAAGCTTTCTCTGTGTGACTAATGAAGATATAAAAAGGAGGAGATTACAATATTACAGCCAAAGGAGGTGGTTACTGAGTGAGAACTAGGCGTCTAAATATGGCTGCTGATGGTGTAGTGTGCGAGCTAGCTGGGTAACAGGAAGGGGGAGTGAGAGAAAGTGAGGGGGAGTGAGTCAGCTCTAAGTGAAGACCAAGGAATCATGGAAGTTGTAGGAAAAGCACAGAAAAGGAAGATGCCGATCTAAAATGCAGAGCTCCCAGAGAACCCAGAAATCACTGCTGAAGGAATTTGGGTGCACTTATTAACCTAACTGCACTAACAGACCTTTTTGAAAATTCACTTTTTGCCCGGAAAACCCCCTTTAAAGGACTTGGGTGGTAAAGCATCACACCTTGATTTTATACAGAAACATATAGAATCTGTAAGAAAAAAAAAAGTGAGAAGCTCCAATCCATAAAGTCTAATAAAAAAAAAAAAAAAAAAAAAAAAACTGTACACCTTTTGGCTGTATTGAATAGTGTAGCAGGCCATGCTTTTTAATACAAATGTATAGCACAAAATAAGTATTACCAAGCAACATTTGTTAGAATTAATGACAAAGCCATGAAGCTGAAACCGCCTGTGGCATTGCATTTGGTGTTAGTTATCCACTGAGCAAAGGCTCTGAAAGTAGTGTGTATAAAAACTAATTTAGGTATTCTCTCCTAAAGCCAGAGAAGCAAAAACAGTTGGGAATACCTAAAATCATCCTATTTTTTGTCCATCTGCAATTGCATATGCACTCCCATAGAAACTTGTTCCTTGTGCATTAGAAGGTCAGGCTTATCAGAGGATGTAATTGTGAGTTATGCCTGCCTTCTGGCCCTCAGTTGTATCACACACTCCATCTGAAAGTATCTTAGGTGTGGATGTCAGTTTCTCAATTCCTTCCTATGAAATTCACATGCAGGTTGACATGAATAAATACAGTTCGGTCCATATATATTTGGACACGCTACCTGTTTACTGAAACATTCAATTTATAGTTATATAGTGGATATGGACATAAAGTCCAGACTTTCAGCTTTCATTTGAGGGAATCCATATTAAAATTGGATGAAGGGTTTAGGAGTTTCAGCTCCTTAACATGTGCTACCCCGTTTTTAAAGGGACCAAAAATAATTGGACAATTGACTCAAAGGCTGTTTCATGGGCAGGTGTGGGAAATTCCTTCGCTATGTCATTCTCAATTAAGGCCTGGAGTGGTGCTTGCATTTGTAATTTTGCCATGAAGAACACATGTGGTCAAAGGAGCTCTCAATGCAGGTGAAACAAGCCATCCTTAAGCACACACACACACACGAAATTGCTACAATATTAGGAGTGGCAAAATCTACAGTTTGTTACATCCTGAGAAAGAAAAAGCACTGGTGAACTCATGAATGCAAACAGACCTGAGTGTAAAAGGTTTTTTTTTTTAATGAGATTCCCTTTAAAGCAAAGAAGTGGAATATTCTTGAATGGCCAAGTCACCCGATCTCAACCCAATTTAGCATGCATTTCACTTGTTAAAGACTAAACTTCAGACAGAAAGGCCCACAAGCAGCAACTGAAAACTGCAGCAGTAAAGGTCTGGCAGAGCATTAATAAGGAGGAAACAGACCGATGATGTCCATGAGTTCAAGACTTCAGGCAGTCATTGCCAACAAAGGGGGTACAACCAAGTATTAGAAATTAACATTTTATTTACAATTATTTAATTTGTCCAATTACTTTTGAGCCCCTGAAATGAAGGGATTGTGTGTAATAAATGCTTTAGTAGGAACATTTTTATGCAATCATTTTGTTCAACCCACTGAATTAAAGCTGAAAGTCTGAACTTCAACTGCATCTGAATTGTTATGTTCAAAATTCATTGTGGTAATGTACAGAACCAAAATTGCAAAAATGTTGTCTGTCCAAATATATATGGACCTAACTGTAGATCCAGCTTTCTTCTAAGACTGTTTTCAATTTGATAGTCAGTGCCGGTCATATGACATAACTGGGGACCAAAATGTTGTGGATGCCTCAAAAATGCAGCCACTTGTAGGATTAGAGAAGAGCTAGGAGTATGATAAATTTTATTTTCCTCAAAACCTATTTTTGTATTCATTATATATTAATAAAAGTTATGTATAATGTGAACAAACCTCAAAGTGGGCACACCAAGTGCTAAAGAATATATTCTCTCTATGGGTTATGCATTAATCCCTCCGCTGCTTACAAAATAGATCTCTGTAGATTGGCTCTAAATGCACCTTCTATTTTTCACAAGCTTGAGAGTCAACACCAAATAATAGAGGTCTAGACAAAAAAAAAAAAAATGTGTATAGATCAAACAAGTATCCATACTGCAACAAAAATCACTCATTGATCCCCCCCTTTCCCTAGCTAGCCGCCCACTACACCATCAGCCGCCATCTTTATACTCCTATTTCTCTCTCACTACACCTCCCTCTCACTGACCCCCTCCTCATGACTCCACTCGGGTCTGGAAAGTAAGAGAAGACAGGTAAGTATAGTGTGCGGCTTCCCAGTACTATTGCGCGTGCGTGGAGGGCTACACACTGAAGAGGAGAGGCAGGGATGACACGTCTGCCCGGATCTACAGGAAAAGGCAAGTACAGAGGCATTTTTTTTCCTGACATAACGGGTCAGGATATAGATTATACCGATGATCTGTTATGTCAGCGGAAAGGTTAAAAATTTAATATATGTAGGTCACATGACCTACATAAATTACTGTCTAAATATACTGTATGTTTAATAAACATTAGAAAGTTGGGGCATGGGGTCTTTGTTAAAAATATTGATTTATACTGGACAACCCCTTTAAGTCTAAACCAAAGTGATACCGATCATTCCAGATTCTTGACTGAACACGAAAAGTGACATCAATGCACTTTATGCAATAGACTGAAAAGATGATCTCAGTTATCTTCAAGGTCACCTTTGAAACAATTCATGTCTTGTTCAACTGTAGATGGCCAGTGAATTTACTGAAAAAGAAAGAGGCTGGCATCAAACCAAGAGTGAGAAATAAGAGCATGGGGAAACCTCTTATTTATGCAGTCTTTTAAAATCTCCAAATTAGTAATGGTTTCAATGAAACCAAAATCACTTCAGCAGTAGTTGTCTACACATCCTCTTCACTAAAGGTAAACTTAAACAATGTGGTCATTTACCTTGCTTCACAAAGGGCCCTGTGTCTGCTTGGCATACATTAACAGTAAGAGTGATGTACATAACTAGTCTGTTTTTACACAATATACTGGCTGAGAAGCCAATATACTTGTCACCTGTTTTAAACCCTGCCACATCTCAATCTGCATTTCCTCCTATAGAATACTGTTTAGAAGAATTCAGCAAAGTCTTAAATGGAGCAGCATAGTGAGGCTTACAACATGCATTTAAGGACAAGAATCTCTCACATTGAGGAGAGCACCAGTGAAGGTGTGTAGAGATTTTACTTGCCTTTCGCCTACTTAGCATCTACATATCACAAGGCATTATGGGAAAGGAGCTGGGGAGCTCATGCGCCCTCTATTGGATGTAACAGATCCTCAATTTGCTTTTGACTCACCGAGCCTTGAGACAGCAAAAGGGATCTTAGCCAAGCCAATTTCACTTATCTGCATACAGTGCTGTTTCCGGATTGTTGTCCTTCATCAGTACAGAGCAAAGTGAATTGGCTGGCTTAGTGGGAGGCAATGAGTGGGTTAGGGACAATAATCTCTCACATTGAGGAGAGCACCAGTGAAGGTGTGTAGAGATTTTAATTGCCTTTCGCCCTCTCTACACACCTTCACTGGTGCTCTCCTCAATGTGAGAGATTCTTGTCCCTAACCCACTCATTGCCTCCCACTAAGCCAGCCAATTCACTTTGCTCTGTACTGATGAAGGACAACAATCCGGAAACAGCGCTGTATGCAGATAAGTGAAATTGGTTTGGCTAAGATCCCTTTTGCTGTCTCAAGGCTCGGTGAGTCAAAAGCAAATTGAGGATCTGTTACATCCAATAGAGGGCGCATGAGCTCCCCAGCTCCTTTCCCATAATGCCTTGTGATATGAACATGCATTTAAATCAGTCTTAACACCATCAGGGCATGGGTTATTGCCTGTAGAGCACAACCCTATGAAACTTTCAGGACATTTGTACTTCATAATGGTAAACTTGCTTTTGTAAAAAAATAAAGAAAATGTGGTACAAGTTTGGGAAAATGTTGCAATTTTTATAACATGAAAAGCTCTGCTTTATGTTGCCATCTTTTTTCATTTTTATTTTTAGGATACCAGAATGCTCAGAAGTTCACTGTAGTTTTCCAAATTTAAGAATGTCCAAAAGCCAGTTCTGTACAGGCTTTAAAAGCTATATATTAGAATTCTACATAAAACAGAATTTAGGAAATTTAACCCTTTAAGAGTTTCTTGGGGGATTAAAATATGGAAATCGAAAATGTACTCCTAAAATGTCACAATCACAAGGGGTAAGAGAAGAAAATGCACACCACAGTTTGTTGCAGTTTCTCCTGAACACAAAAACTAAACTGCTGTTTAGGCACAGGCAGACCCAGAAGGGAAAGAACATGGACTTTGAGGGCAGTTTTTGCTGGAATCATTTCCAGGCAACATTTGCAGAGCCCTAAAAGTACCAGCACAATGGAAACACCCAAAAAAGTTTCACTTTAGAAATTACATACCCTCGAGGAATTTCTCAAGGGGTTTAGTGGGCACTTTTTATTCTGCAGGTGTTTCATGGAATTAAAGTTAATTTTTTTGCAGTAAAACTTCACTTTTGACCCAGATGTTTAGTTTTCACAAGGAGTTAAATGAGAATACAGCACATGTAAATGAAAAACTGCTGTTTGGGAAAACCGCAAGGTGCAGAATGAGAAGAGTGCCATTAAGCTTTTGAAGGGCAGATTTTGAAGCCACTGTTTTCTGGTTCCATTATGCAGTTTCAGATCTCCTAAAAGGTTCTAGGGGAGTGGAAAGTACCAAGACATGACCTCTTTTTAGAACCTGCACCCTTCAATACATCCTTGATAAATTTATCATTTTAATCCCAGATGTGTTTTTTTTTTTTTGGGGGGGGGGGGGAAGAGTGAATGCTCAGCAGAAATATGCCATTTGTCCAGCCAATGTCACTGAAAAGTCAGCTCTAGTTATAATCGTATTTTCTAATTTTCAAAACACCATAGTCCTAATCTTTTTCCTTGAAATATGACAATGCTCAGAAGTGAAAGTACACCAAGCATACTTGAGGCATAATTTGGTCATTTACATGGCAACTGAAAAGGCACTGAGGTGAAAAGTAACCCACCACATGACTCAATATGCAAAACTGAACCCCTCAAGGATTTTTAGGAGTATAGTTATTTTCAGGCATAGGAATATACTTAGTGGGGAAGAAAGTATTTAGTCAGCCACCAATTGTGCAAGTTCTCCCCACTTAAGATGAGAGGGCTGTAATTGACATCATAGGTAGACCTCAACTAAGAGACAAAATGAGAAAAATCCAGAAAATCACTGTCTGATTTTTAAAGAATTTGCAAATTATGGTGAAAAATAAGTATTTGGTCACCTACAAACAAGCAAGATTTCTGGCTCTCAGACCTGTAACAACTTCTTTAAGAGGCTCCTCTGTCCTCCACTCATTACCTGTAATAATGGCACCTGTTTGAAATGGTTAACAGTATAAAAAGACACCTGTCCACAACCTCAAGCAGTCACACTCCAAACTCCACTATGGTGAAGACCAAAGAGCTGTGGAAGGACACCAGAAAAAAATTGTAGACGCTTGGTGTGAAGAAATCAACTGTGGGAGCAATAATTAGAAAATGGAAGACATACAAGACCACTGAATCTCCCTCGATCAGGGGATCCACGCAAGATCTCACCCCGTGGGGTCAAAATGATCACAAGAATGGTGAGCAAAAATCCCAGAACTACACGGGGGGACCAAGTGAATGACTTGCAGAAAGCTGGGACTAACGCAACAAAGGCTACCATCAGTAACACACTACGCTGCCAGGGACTCTGATCCTGCAGTGTCAGATGTGTCCCCCTGCTTAAGCCAGTACATATTCGAGTGAATGCTGAGTTGCATCCAAAGAACACCATACCTACTGTGAAGCATGGGGGTGGCAACATCATGCTTTGGGGCTATTTCTCTGCAAAGGGACCAGGACGACTGATCCGTGTACATGAAAGAATGAATGGGGCCATGTATCGTGAGATTTTGAGTGCAAACCTCCTTCCATCAGCAAGGGCATTGAAGATGAAACGTGGCTGGGTTTTTCAGCATGACAATAATCCCAAGCACACCGCCAGGGCAATGAAGGAGAGGCTTTGTAAGAAGCATTTTAAGGTCCTGGAGTGGCCAAGCCAGTCTCCAGATCTCAACCTCATAGAAAACCTTTGGAGGGAGTTGAAAGTCCATGTTGCCTAGCGACAGCCCCAAAACATCACTGCTCTAGAGGAGATCTGCATGGAGGAATGGGCCAACATACCAGCAACAGTGTGTGCCAACCTTGTGAAGACTTACAGAAAACGTTTGACCTCTGTCATTGCCAACAAATGATATATAACAAAGTATTGAGATGAACTTTTGTTATTGACCAAATACTTATTTTCCACCATAATTTGCAAATAAATTCTTTAAAAATCAGACAATGTGATTTTCTAGATTTGTTTTCTCATTTTGTCTCTCATAGTTGTGGTCTACCTATGATGTCAATTACAGGCCTCATCTTTTTAAGTGGGAGAACTTGCACAATTGGTGGCTGACACTACTTTTTTTCCCCACTGTATATCCTTAAAGTTAGTGTGCAGTAGTCAAAAATGAATTAAATATGCCATTTCAGTGCCCTATATGATGTGCCCAGTTTATCAAACTTTAAGGGGGTTATCCTAAGTACAACAATGTCATATACAGCAGGACTCACGTGAAGGAGCACTGCACTGTTTGGATTTTGGAGTGCAAAGCCTCAGAGGTGCCAGTGAAGTGGAAATGTTTGAGAAGAGACCCCATTTTGGAAACTACACCCCTGAAAGAATTTACCAAGGGGCTGCAGTGTGTCAGCTATATGTTACAGCTGACACCCACTGTTCTTGGCACCTGCTCAACTCCCAAGCAGGCTCCATGCACATGAATAAATAGTACATCATTGTCTACTAAGCCCTATACCACACCATAATGTAATAGTAGGTCATTGAATGTTGTGACTTGAAGACAGTTTGGTTAATGGAAAAAAAGAATACAGTGAACTCTAATTCGTATAGTATATAGCAGGGGTAGGCAATCTTTTTTATTCGGTGTGCAGATAAAAAAAATAATTTTTATATATATATACACATATATATATACACATATATATATACACATATATCTATATATATATATCTATATATATATATATATATATATATATATATATATATATATATATATATATATATATATATATATATATATCTATATATATATATCATATATATATATCTATATATATATATCCATATATATCTATATATATATATATATATATATATATATATATATATATATATATATATATATATATCAATACTATTATATCTATATCTATTATATCTCATCTATATTTATTTATATATATATATATATATATATATATATATATATATATACACACATATATATATATATATATATATATATATATATATATATATATACACATACACACACACACACACACACACACACACACACACACACACACACACACTAAACTAAAGTCATATACCACAAACCATAACACAGAAGTGCTGCCAGATGCTTTAGGACACATGCGTTTGCTTCTAAATCGGAAAGTACATGGGCATCCCAGGAAATAGCAGTAATGAAAGTACATGTGCAGCCAAGTGGTAAATGTATGTGTCCAGGAGCACCGTATGGCAGCAGCCTTATGGTGAAAACACACTATGTATCAGGATGCAGCCATATACTTAGGTCACTGGAACTTTTACTTTGATGTAAGACTGCAGTCACATGGTGCATTTTTGCACAAAAAAAAAAAAAAAAAAGCCTCAGTTTTCTGGGCAAAAACCCATCCCAAAAACCCAGAAAACACAGTTATACGGCATCACGTCCCATAGCGGCCCCGGCACACAGTATCTTTAAAAACGAACCACACACACACACAAAAATCCACAAAGTCAATGGGAGACCAGCCTAGGAGCCTTAACCCCTTAATGACCGGGCCATTTTTTGTTTTTGCATTTTCGTTTTTCCCTCCCCACATTCCAAGAGCCATAACTTTTTCATTTTTCAGTTCACATGATGGCTTATTGTTTGCGAAACAAATTGTACTTTGTAATGTCACTATTCAATATTCTGTGCAATGTACTGGGAAGCTGGAAAAAAATTCTGAATGAGGTGCAATTGGAGAAAAACTGCATTTGCGCCAAATTCATATGGGTTTAATTTTTACACCATTCACTGTGTGGTAAAAATGACATGTTACCTGTATTCTGTGGGTCAGTACGAACACAGCGATACCAAATTTATATAGTATTTGTAATGTTTTGATACCTTTTAAAAAATTAAAAACTTTGCTAAATAGAAAAAAAAATTTTGCATCGCCATATTGTGTCACCTGTAACTTTTTCATATTTACATGTATGGAGCTGGGTAAGACGTCTTTTTATGCGGGACAACATGACGTTTTTATTGATACCACTTGGGGAAAGATCTGATGGTTTGATCACTTTTTATTCAATTTTTTATAGGAGACAAAGTGTTGAAAAAAAACACTATTTGGCCATTTAGATTTTTTTTCCCGCTACGCCGTTCACCGTATGGGATAAATATTTTAATAGTTCGGGCAGTTTGGAGCGCGGGGATACCTAATGTGTTTATGTTCACTTTATTTACTTTTATATCTGATCTAGGGAAAGGGGGGTGATTTGAACTTTTGTGTTTTTTTTAATTTTTACATACTTTTAAAAACTTTTTTTTTTTATACTTTTACTTGTATGATCAGACTCCCTAGGGACCTTGAAACCTAGGGAGTCTGATCGATCATACTATTCACTGCGATACTACTGTATCGCAGTGAATAGCAAAATGCCATCACTGCTATTAGACGATGCCTCTGGCATCGCGTAATAGCTATACTGAAATGACAGGCCTGGGAGCCTTCAATAGGCTCCCGGCTGTCATGGCAACCAAGCGCCGCCCTCCAATGAAGTTCCAGAGGGCGGCGATGAGGTAAAAATGGCGGCGCCCTTGTCGGCTCCGCTATTTAGACGCCGCGGTCGCGTTTGACCGCGGCATCTAAAGGGTTAACAGCCGTGATCAGTGCAGGCACCAATCGCTGCTGTTAGCTGCGGTTCCTGGCTATATTATACATCCGGCACCCGCGGTGTATGGAGAGCGCTCAGCTCCTGAGCTCTCTCCATACATCGTCATGCGACTCAGGACGTACTATTACGCCCTGCGGGGGGACAGCAATTTACCCCAAAACGGTGGCACCAGGGAGGGAGGTTTAAAGCCTGCAATCCATGCAGGGACAGATTAATGGCATTGTAGCTGATGGCCGCTCAGCTCCTAAGCCGCCACCATATTTAAATATCAGACATCCACCATTCTATTACAGTGTATGTCGGGAAAGGGAAACCCAATTTTCTTCATTTCCACAAGGTCAAAATAAAATTACAAAAGTAATTAAGTACGTTTCCCCAGACTATGGAAATTCCCCACATGAGGATGTAAACTGCTGTATGGGCACACAGTGGGATACAAAGGGAACAAAGCTATTCGGAGCTAAGGTTTTGCTGTACTAATTTTCGGGTACATTGCCAAGCCAGAGTCTCAGAACAGTGGAAATTACCAACATATGACCCCATTTTGGAAACTATACCCCTCAAGGAATTTATCAAGGGATATAGTCAGCATGTCGACTTCACAGGCATTTTATAGAATTAGGCTGCAAATTTGGTACATTATTTTTTCCAATAAAATGTTGCTTTAACCCCTTCAAGCCTAAAAAGTACCTTCGTGACCAGGCCTCATTTTTCAAAACTGATATGGGTCACTTTGTGGCAATAACTTTAAGATGCTTTAACTTACACAAGCGATTTTGAGACTTTTTTCATGACACATTGTACTTCATGTTAGTGGGTAAACACTAATCAATATTTTTGTATTCATTTATATAAAAAAAAAAAATAATATATCGCAATTTTCTAAATGTGAAATGCTCACCCAAATACATCAATAAATATTATCTACCATATCTCTGCTATATATTGGCATCATCTTTTAATCGTCCTTTCATTTATTTTGGACATTAGGCTTACAAGTGTAACAGGATTTTCCAGATTTACAAGAAAATTTCCCAAAATAATTTTTCAGGGACCACTTCAGTTCTGAAGGGGATTATAAAGGCCTATATATTAGAAACCCCAATGAATTACCCCATTTTTAAAACTGCACACACAAATAATTCAAAACAGCATTTAGGAAGTTAACCCTTTAAGCATTTCACGGAAATTAAAATATGGAGGTGAAATGACGACTTTTTTTTCAATACATTCATTTAACCCTAAAATTAAACACACTCACAAAGGGTTAAAGGAGAAAATGCATCTCAGTTTGTTATACAATTTCTCCAGAGCACAGAAATACCCCACATGTGAGTAAACTGATGTTTGGGAACACAGCAGCGCACAGAAGGGAAGGAGCGACACTGGACGTTTGAAAAGCAGATTTTGCTGGAATAGTTTTCAGGTGCCATGTCTCATTTGCAGAGCCCTTAGAGTACCAATACAAAAGGAAATCTCCAAAAAGTGACCCCATTTTGGAAGCTACACCCCTTTCAGAATTTATCAAGGGGTATAGTGGACATTTTGACCCAACAGCCTTTTCACAGATTTTATTAACATTGGGATGTGTAAATGAAAATTAAAATGTCACTTTATCCCCAAAGTTTTCATTTTCACAAGGGGTTAAAAGGAGAAAAAGCACCTCAAAATTTGTTACATAATTTCTCCTTAACACAGGAATACCCCATATGTGGTCATAATCTGCTGTATGGGTACATGGCAGGGCTCAGAATGGAAAGAGCGCTATTTGGCTTTTGGAGGGCAGATTTTGCTGGAATAGTTTTCAGGTGCCATGTCGCATGTCAGAGCCCCTAAAGTTTCAATACAAGGGAAGCTCCCAAAAAGTGACTCCATTTTAGAAACTACACCCCTCAAGGAATTTATTAAAAGTTATTATTTTGAGCCCAAGTGTGCTTCCTGAAAATTAATGTACCAAAAGAAAATTTAAATTTTTAAAGAAATATGCCATTTTGGTGCCCAATACGTTGCGCCCAGTTTGTGTCAGACACACTCCTAAAACTATTTAAATGGGCTATCACAGGTAGAAAAAAAAGTTATATGTGTGGTTGTAAACTGCTGCTAGGGCACACAGCAGGGCTCAGAAGGGAAGGAGCAATGTTTTTTTTTAGCTTTTGGAGTACAGATTTAGAGGGATTTTCTGGACGCCATGTTTTTGCAGAGCCCTGGTGGTGCCAGTAAACTGGAATTCCCCAAGAAGCGACCCCATTTTGTAGGGGCATTTTTAGAGTCTCCACAAATGTGACATGGCGTCCAAAAAACCTATAATCTAAAATCAGTGATCCAAAAGCACATAGCGCTCCTTGACATCTGCGCCCCCTTGTCAAAGAGGAAGTTTATACCCACATGTATGACTGTTGTACACAGGATAACGTACTTAGCAACACCATATGAGGGTATAAACTGCTGTTTGGGAACAGAAGGGAAGGAGCGCTATTTTGGTTTCTGAACACCATGCCACTTTTGCAGAGCCCCTGAATTGCCAGTAAAGTAGAATCCGCAGACTTTGACCCCATTTTGCAAACTATACCCCTGAAGGGATTTATCAAGTGGGGTAGCAAGAATTAACCCTTAAGTGCTGCATTCATTTAGTTTCAATAAATTAATGCACAGCTGATAATGAAAATGGAAAATTGAAATTTCATTGCCCGATATTGTGCCCAACTTGTGACAGCAGAACCTGCAGACACAAATCCCTTGTGGGATGTACCTTCCAAAGAGGGATCATCAAGTGGGGTAGCGAGCATTTTTAACCTTTGAACGTGGCATTAATTTAATTTCCAGGAAGGAATGCGCGGCTGATAACGAAGAGTGAAAATTGCAATTTTTCCACAGATACGCCATTTCAGTGCCCGATATGTTGTGCCCAACTTGTGTCAAACACTCCAAAAACTGGTAAGCAGGTATCCCGGGCACAACAGCTTTTGGTGCATTCGTCTCTGATAAAAGCCGGGCACAACATATTACGCACTGAAATGATGTATTCCTAGAAAAATTGTTATTTTCACCTTTCACCATCAGCTGCGTACTCATTTCTGGAAAATTAATGCAAAATTTGGGGTGTAAAAAATGCTCACTGTACCCCTGGATAAATTCCTTCAGGGGTGTAGCTTCCAAAATGGGGTCATGTGTCAGGGGATTCCACTTTACTGGCTTTTCAGGGTTCTGCAAAAGTGTAAAGGCATCCAAAAACTGAACAGTCTAAATCTGTGCTCCAAAAACCAATATAGCGCTCTTTCCCTTCTTTGCCCAAACAGCAGTTTATACCTACATATGACATTAAGTACGTTATCCTGGGTACACCAGTGTCATACATGTGGGCATAAACTGCAGTTTGGGCACAGCAGGGCACAGAAGGGAAGGCGCGCCATGTGGCTTTTGGAGCACAGATTTAGATGTTTGGTACCTGGACACCAGGTCATGTTTGCAGAGACTCTAAAGTACCAGTAAAGTGGAATCCCTTAGGGAATGACCCCATTTTGAAAACTGCACCCCTCAAAGAATTTATCAAGGGGTGTAGTGATTAAGTTGTGGGGAGCACATTGGGAACACCAAATTCTTTACCATTTCCCCAGTAGCTCCTATGATTTTTTTTTTTTTTTTTTTTTGGGGTGGGGTGTCTTCCCTTGTAAGCTCTAAATATGGGGTGTCAAAGCTTATACATTCCCTTCCTGCCACAACCAGTTTTGCTCTAATGATTTTGGAGATTTTTGGGGTTTTTGTCTTCACATTGTACGAGCTATATTTTCTTTATTTTTCTGGTGATGTAGCCATATGAGGGCTTGTTTGCAGGGTGAGATGTATTTTGTAATCATATTTCTGGCTGCCTATAACTTATTGATTAAATTTAATTAACTCACTCCTGGTGGATTAAAAAACCCCATCCATTGTGGTATTGCTTTTTACCTTTTAATGTTTTTTCCATGCAGCGTACAGTGTAAGTAACAGGTTACCTTTATTCTGTGGGTCAGTACGATTATGGCGATACCTAATTTTATTTTTATGCGTTACTAGTTTTCGTGAAAAGTCATTTTTGCATCACCATCTTTTTAGGTGTAGCAATTTTTTTGTTCGGTTGACAGAGTTGGTTGAGTATTTTTTGCAGGACGATCTGTGCTTTTTATGGGTACTGTTTTGGGGTACAGATGACTGTTCACTCTATAGCATTTTTTTTTTTTTTTTTTTTTTTAAAGGAGAGATGGTGAAAAATTAATTTCCTTGCTTCATTTTTTTCCCCCCCACACTTTACTGATGTCCCACTAGGAAACCTGAGCCAGCGATGCACTGATCGCTGGCTCAGCACTATAGACTGCAATACATGTGTATTGCAGTCCATAGAGGAAGTCCGCACAACGCATAGCCTGACTCTCACACTTCCCGGCAGGATCAACCAGGTACTGGGGACTCCAGGCAGCCTGGGGTAACTTGCCAGACCCCCGGCTGCAGAAGATAGGTATGGGCACCCCCGATCTCGTCGCGAGATCGTGGCATCCAAGGGGTTAAACCCCCCCCCCCCCCCAGATCAGAGCTTGGCTCCGATGGAGGTTAAGAAGCAGGGTGTTAGCTGTCAGTTACAGCTAACACCCATTCCGGATGCCGCCCGCAGGCGGGCTGCTAATATCAGGGAAAGTTTGTTACTTCATCGGGACCTGAACCCTTCACCAATTTAGCAGGGTCAGTATATAAACATCAGCGTTGCACAAAGCCCAGCAAGAGCCAACATTTATATACAGTGGGTGGTCGATAAGTGGTTAAACCCAATTTCTCAAATGCACTCTATGACAGCACCACAGGAGGTTGTATCTCCTCCCACTATTAGGGACAGGAAAAGCACACGAAGTTAAATAGCCCCTCTCCTTCCTCCCTCTTCAGTGTTTTTTTTTTTTTTTCCTGTCCCCATTAGTGGGCAGACAAGAGGTTTGCAGGATAGGGACAGTGCGGCTGTCCCTGCAGATCTGCACCATCTCTCCGCGGAGACTCTGAGTCCATCTTGTCCTGCACCATCCTGGGACATTGGAGATGGGTAACGCAGGCCTCAGTCCCTCTTCAGAGGCTCCTGGCCTGTAGAGTCCCCTGCCTGTTCTCAAAGACTGCGTTCACGGCTGGGATACACACCAATGCCGCTTCCGTGGTGACGTCACTTTCGGTTGCGGAGAAAGACGATAAAGGAGGGAAATTTGAAAAGTTTAGCATCCTGAATAGGTGCAGGAAGACCAGAAGCATTCCTATTTGTGGACTGCAGTAAGCAGGTCATCTGTGGCTGGTTTAAAAAGCCTCCCAGACCAAGAGGCTTTCTCCTCAAGGAAGAACCAGCTGTCTGTTAGAATGCCTGGAGATGAGTCCTCTAGAGTGGTGTATGAGCCTGGCGTACCCCCAGCCTCAGTGAGTAATCTGGTAATGGGATTTTACATGGTATGATTAGGGGAGTTCTCATGTCCCTTTATTGTTATGTATTTATTTAGGAAAAAACTAAAAGATGGTTCTTTAAATCTAAGAAAGTGGTTGTATTTAAAAAATGTGCCATCTGTGAGAAAAAGCTTTCTTCCACGTCCAAAAAATCTTTATGTCAGTCTCGCACTGAAAAGATAATTTAAAGAACAGCCGTCTAATGGAGAAAATTAAAGGGATGGTTTGACATGAGCCAGTCCTCCCTAGCTTCTTTCTCCCCCCATGCCTTTTCCTCTACTGAGCCACAACCTGCAGCCAAAGAGAGTTAATTATGATCCAGATTCAGAAAATAGTGACATTTACGTCCCATCTGTGTCTGAAGATTTCCTGGAGAAAGGGGAATTACCTTGGCCTTCAGATGTTGAGGATAGATATTACTTATCTGCATTTACCCAGGAGCTTCTTTCTGCCGTTAGAAGCACCATGAATATAGAGGATCTTCAGAAGAAGCAAACTATTCAGGATGAAATGTTTGCAGGGCTTAGGCCAAAGAAAAAATTAGTATTTCCCATTCATGAGAATTTAGAGTGTCTAATTCATGATGAATGGCTACATCCGGAGAAAAAAAGACTGTCACAAGAAATTAAGGACAGATTTCCTTTTGATGAATCTAAAATCAAAAGTTGGGCAGAAGTGCCAAAAATTGATACACAGGTGGCTAAAGTGGGAAAAAAACACGACGCTTCCTTTTGAAGACTCGTCGCAGCTTAAAGACCCGCTAGATAGGAAAGCTAACAGCCTCCTTAAGAAATCCTGGGAGTGCTCTTCAGCCCTGTTACAAGTTAATATTGTATCAACTTGTGTGGCAAGGTCTATGCATAGATGGTTAGACTAACTTGAGATCCATCTTAGAGAAGGCACCTCAAGGGAAGATATCTTATCCTCTATTCCGCTGCTAGAGTAGGCTACTGGCTTTCTTGCAGACGCTTTGGCAGAGTCAGTAAGGATTGTCTCCAGATCTGGAGTCCTTTCTAATACAACTCGCCAAGCATTATGGCTGAAAGTGTGGGCCGGTGACCCAATTTCTAAACAGAAGCTTCTTGGTCCAAGAATTAGATCTGTTGCTTGAAAATGCAACAGATGAAAAAAAAAATTAAAATAAAAAATTAAATCTAAGGGTAAAACAGGAAGATGGAGCTACCCTAAGGGAGGCAGGGGGAAAAAAAAAAAAAAATTATATATAATATGGTTTAAAAAAAAAAAAAATTAAACAGGCGGGAATAATGACCTCTCCCTCTCTAAGGGGGAAACAGGACAAATTACTTCAGTGTCCAGAAGTTTCTGGGCACCTTCCATCAAAGCCAGGTGAAGTGTAGGAGATGGTATGGATGTGAACACTACTCTCCTGGGGGGATAGGTTTAAAATTCTATTTTGAAGCCGTTTGTTATAGAATTTAGGATGTACAGGTTGGATGTTATTTCCTTCCAGTGTACGGCATACCTGGACAACCTGCCCCCTATTCTCCTGGTGTCATTGATTGTCCTGGGATTGCTTATTGGGGTTTAAAGAGAGAGAGAGATAGATAGAGAGATAGATAGACAGATCAGCTCTCCACAGCCATTCCTCAAACTTCATGGAGCTCAAAGCAGTTTGGGAAGCCCTAAAAGCAACCAGACCATTGATCAGACTCATGTCAGGATATTGTCAAACATGACAGCAGTAGCATTCCTGCACCACCAAGGAGGTACTCAATGGCGGAACCTTCAGGCTCCCAGTTCATATATTCGCCTGGGCAGAGAGACACCTAAAATCCATCTCTGCTCTCCATCTAAAAGGTTCTTCAAACCATCGAGCGGATTTTCTGAGCAGGAAACCTCTAAATCCAGGAGATTGGCGTCTAAAGACCAATTGCCAATCGTCAATGCAAAGGTTCCTCAGTTCTTCTCACTCAACCCAAGAGAACCTTGTCTAGGGGTAGATGCCCTTTCCCACAGCTGGGATTTCACTCTGGCATATGCTTTTCCTCCACTTCCTTTACTTCCAAGGGTTCTGCAAAAGATCACCAAAGAGAATCTGAGGGTCATTCTAATAGCCCCAGTATGGCCCAAGAGAGTGTGGTTTGGGCTCAAATGGTCTCAGAATAGCAGATCCATTTGTAGTCATTACTTCCAGACCTTCCACATCAAGGTCCAATATTTCATCCAGATCCTCAGAAACTCCAGTTAGCCTGGCTTCTGAAATCTCCATTTTGAAATCAAGAGGACTGTCTGAGTCGGTTATTCAAACCTTCCATGTGGGAAAGAAGAAAGTTACCCATGCTATCTATAGTAAGGTGTGGAAGAAATTCCTTTCCTGTTGTGGCAGTAGTGTTCCTGATATCCACCCGAATATAGCAAAAATCTTAGATTTTGGCAAGCAGGTCTGGATAAGGGTCTAAAACCTAGTACTTTGAAGGTACAAGTATCAGCCCTTAGCAGTTATTTTGATTCTGACTTTGCTAACCATCGCTGGGTTAATAGATTTTTTTACTGGGGCCTGCAGGCTTCCCAGGGAGAAAGCTTTTACTTCCACAGTGGGATCTCAACATAGTCCTTAAGGGCCTAACGCTGCATCCCTTTGAGCCAATCGCTGAGGCTAATATAAAAGAACTGTCCTGGAAAGCGGCTTTTCTGGTTGCCATAACATCTGCCAGAAGAGTTAATGAAATTCAGGCTATCAGAGAACCTCAAGAATTTTAGAAGACAGAATAGTTTTTCGGCTGGACCCTACTTTTTTTCCAAAAGTGGTTTCCGACTTTCATATGTCTCAGGAGATCATTCTTCCTTCCTTTTGTCAACATCCGTCTAATAGAAAAGGATAGTTCAACTGACATCTAGCCTATCTGAAAGCCTCTTCGGACTGGAGAATGGATGAGAATCTCTTTATTCAGTTTTGTGGCCTTAAGGGGAAGAAACTGTCAAGGAAATCCCTTGCTAGTTGGATTAAAAATGCAATTTGTAAGGTCTCTCTGTGTCAGGGTTTATCTCCACCGAAAAAAAATCTTAAAGCTCATTCTACCAGAGTCAAGTCAGTTTCTTGGGCTGAAACGGCTGATGCCTCCTTAGACCAAATCTGTAGAGTTGCTACTTGGTCTTCAGTCCATATATTTACCAAACATAGATTGGACCTCTCTCGCAGGTCAGACCTCTCCTTTGGGAGGAAGGTCCTGTAGGCGATAGTCCCCCCTCAGAGTAATTATCTGGCATTCCTCCTGTGGTGCTGTCATGTACAGCATTTGAGAAAATAGAATTAGTACTTACCGGTAATTCGGTTTCTGGTAAGCCCTCCATGACAGCACCCTGCTTTCCCTCCCATTAGACTATATTTGGTTTAGGGTATAATAATAGTCGTCATCTGGAATACACTGAAAAGGGAGGAAGGGGAGGGGCTATTTAACCTCTTGTGTGCTTTTCCTGTCCCTAATAGTGAGAGGAGATACAACCTCCTGTGGTGCTGTCATGGAGGGCTTACCAAAAACCGAATTACCGATAAGCACTAATTCTATTTTTTTCATTTACACAAGGTGTTGGAGAAATGCACTCACTTTAAGCAATTTCTCTGACTCCAGAAATGCTCCACTTGTGGATGTAAACTGCTGTATGAGTACAGAGCATCACAGAAGGCTATTTGGAGGGCAAATTTAGAAATGCAGAAAGTTTTCACGTGCCATGTCGCATTTGCAGCACCCCTGAAGTACCAAGTATGACCTAAATCATAAGTCACAATTGAACATTTTACCTACATTACATTTAATGATTTTAGGACATCCTTATTGCATGTCACTCAATTCTTGTGTCCCTTCCTTCAAAAACACTAAGCTTGTGGGTATACCCTGAGCTACTCACAGTTTGTACATTTTAATGCCATACCTTCCACTCTTACTGGGCAAGTATTGTCAATTTAAGCCTCCCTTTGAAACAGATCAGGGACTCATCTATAGATGTGTTCATTGCCAAATTTGCAGAGGCATCCCAGAGCAGAAGTGATCAATAACTGGCCTGATTTTGAATAGGCGGTCAAAGTTGGGGCAGGCACTGTGCAGTATTAGTATTATTATGCCATCATATTCCGCAGCGCTTTACAGACATTGACAGTCAATGTCCTATATAGGGCTCACAATCTACATTCCCTATCAGTATGTCTTTGGAGTGTGGGCGGAAACCGGAGTACCCAGAGGAAACCCACGCAAACACAGGGAGAACATACAAACTCCTTGCAGATGTTGTCCTTGGCAGGATTCGAACCCAGGACTCCAGCGCTGCAAGGCTGCAGTGCTAACCACTGAGCCACCGTGCTGCCCTATCAGAAGCTTCAGGATTGTTTCAAAGTGTGTTCTTCTCACGGTCATTTGATTGGAGTGTTATACAAAACATCTGTACTCCAATACTGTTGAATTTTTCATTTCCTCACTATGCCCATATGCAGCACAAGACCCCAGAATATATTCATCTCTGCTGCATTTACAGGGGTCGACCTCAGGGGTCTAGCATATAAGGCAGGATTTTGTTCAATAAATTGCTGGGCATATAAATTTGTTTTAGTCACCATGAAATACTCAGAGAAACATCAATTTCTATGAGGCCTTCAGTCTCAAATTGGATTCTTAACCTGCTTAAAAGTCAGGAAGCTGAGGCTCAGTTTTCAGGGAGGTGGTCCACATCTGGTCACCAATTTTAGGTGACCAGATGTGGTCAAAAAATATATATATATTTTTTTTCTATTATATATTTCTATCTATATTGCGTGCAACTTATTCTAATCATTACATTAAAAAAAAACCTGTGAAAAGAAAGTGAGTGGGAGGTGTCGCCAAGGGGTCAAAATAGAACGAATGTAACATTGGACTACTTACTGACTACTGCTCTGGTAGCGGCACTGGTAGAATGGTGCAGACATGACCACATTTGTGCACCCAATTCATTGATAATGGCAACAACCTCTCCACTAAATTGAATATACCAAAAATGAAATTGCATTCTTAGCACATTGGGGAGACCAAAGGGTAGGGGGGGGGACCCAAAAAACACACACACACACACACACACACACACACACACACACACACCTTACCTGGGTTTAAGGATATACGCTTTGAAGTGAAACCAGTTTCCCCCAACCCCATCTGTGAGCATGCCGCTGTCTGCTCCACATTGTCCTAAAAGCAAGAAAATCAAGATTAGGAACACCCCATTTCAGCACAAAAAAAAAAAATACAGATAAAAACAAAAAAACAGGCAGGCTACAAAAATGGCATTAAAACATCAGGAGATATTTTTGTACAGTCTTGAGGAAAATCTAAAACCTTTATACCTCTTACCAGATCTAAAGTTCAGCTAAGTCAAGTTTGTGGTTGTAAGGTAATGTGAAAAAGTTCAAGGGGTATGAATACTTTTGCAAGCCACTGTAAATTCATGAGTTTTCCTAACTACATTGCTTTAGCAATTCTGCTTAGTTTGCCTGATGTGAAATTATTCCACTCATTGTTTACCTAGTTTCCTTGGTCCCTGTCCTATATTGGATAAGATCAGATGGAGGATGAGTCATTGCTCTTGGTAGGGGGGGAAATCAGAGTTTACTTGCTGTTTGCCTGCACAGCAGAAGATCAGGTCAGCTAATTGCAGTTTACTGATAAAAGCTCGGACAGAGAGGGTTCTCTATGTAAATACAGAGATATCATTGAATTTACTGCAAGTCTGTTGGCTGTAGAAGAATGGTAAGTGTTCTCTACATGTGTAGTATAATCTACCTTTATTGTGCATATTTTATTTGTACTTAGATTTCTAGTAATCTCATGGTAAAGGCAAAATCTATATTTACTGAACTACTTCATAGTGTCCTGTTTAACAGTCAAAGCCGCTCACCAGCTTGAAGAATGCAGGAAGTGAGAAGAGGAGACGCAGGCAAAGCTGCTAAGGGGGAGATGGGAAAACCCCTTTAACATGCCCCAGTGTTCAGTAATGAATGCAGCATACCACTCAACTCAGAGTGGGGGGGGCCTTTACATTATATGTGGGGTCATATTATATTTATACATACCCTTAAAAGTGCAAACATCCATCGTACTATTTTGGCAGATGTCAACAAAGGTTAGCGTGCCTGCCACTCCACTACAGCAAGCCAACCTCATACCCTTCACTTTTTTTTTTTTTTTTATTTGACCCAGGTAGCCAGGGGGTCATGTGAGAGCCCCAGGCACATTTTCAGATTTTCCGAGGACTTCAGTCTTCCTGCCCAGATCTTCCGGGCACGGGATATCACTTCATTCAGAGGGGCCGGCGGCTCCTCGACATCTGCCGGCCGCCCATGCCTGCACAAGAGACCCGGAGTGCCAGCTACAGCATATACCGACACTCTGGCTCTATCCAGGTGCAGGCAGACGTCAAGAAGAGGAGCAGCCTCTCCCCCCAGAAAGAAGTGATTTCCTGTGCCAAGACAACAAGTATGTATGATGGGGGGGGGGGGGGGGGGGTTAAGTTAGTTGTGAAGGGCTAGTGGTGGGTGGTCTAGCTAGGGAAACCAGAAAGGGGAGGGAGTGAGAGGGAGGTAAAGTTCAAGGCATCATGGTAGTTTTAGGAAAACAGAACAGGAAGCTACCCATATAAACAAATATAGAAGATGCCAAAAGCTCCCAGAGAAACCCAGAAGTCACTCAAAACACTGCTAAAAGGGTATTTGGTTGCACTTATTAGCCTCTTAATAGCACTGGGGCTCCATGCAAAATCTCACCTGTGGGGTATCCTTGATCATGAGGAAGGTGAGATATCAGCCTAAAACTACACAGGGGAACTTGTTACTGATCTCAAGGAAGCTGGGACTAGTGTCACCAAGAAAACCATTGGTAACAATATGTCGTAATGGATTAAAATCCTGAAGTGCCTGCTCAAGAAGGCCCATGTGCAGGCCCGTCTTAAGTTTGCCAATGAACACCTGGATGATTCTGCGAATGAATGGGAGAAGGTGCTATGGTCAGATGAAACAAAAATTGAGCTCTTTGGCATTAACTCAACTCGCCGTGTTTGGAGAAAAATGCTGCCCATGACCCAAAGTACACCGTCCCCACTGTCAAGCATGGAGGTGGAAACATTATGTTTTGGGGGTGTTTCTCTGCTAAGGGCACAGGACTACTTCACCGCATAAATGGGAGAATGGATGGAGCCATGTACTGTAAAATCCTGAGTGACAACCTCCTTCCCTCTGGAGGGACATTAAAAAATGGGTCGTGGCTGGGTCTTCCAGTAGGACAATGACCCAAAACATACAGCCAAGGCAACAAAGGAGTGGCTCAATAAGAAGCACAAAAAGGTCATGGAGCGGCCTAGCCAGTCTCCAGACCTTAATACCATAGGAAACTTATGGAGGGAGCTGAAGCTCAGAGTTGCCAAGCGACAGCATCAAAATCTTGATTTAGAGATGATCTGCAAAGAGGAGTGGACCAAAATTCCTCCTGACATGTGCGCAAACCTCATCAACTACAAAAAACGTCTGACTGCTGTGCTTGCCAACAAGGGTTTTGCCACCAAGTATTAAGGGTGGGTTCACACCTGCGCTTGAGTCCAATCGGAGCCAATCCGAGTGAATCTCGGGAAACAGGATAGGCATCGGATACCGAGATTTTCACTCGGATTGGCAGCGGAAGGACTCAAGCGCAGGCGTGAACCCACCCTAAGTCTTGTTTGCCAGAGGGATCAAATTTCTCTCTGCAAAATGCAAATTTATAATATTTATACAATGTGATTTTCTGGATTTTATTTTTGATATTCTCTCACTATTAAAATTAACCTACCCTTAAAATTATAGACTGTTCATGTCTGTCAGTGGGCAAACTTACAAAATCAGCAAGGGATCAAATACTTATTTCCTTCACTGTATTTACTGGTGCAAATTGTCAAAATATACTCCAGTCCCTACCTGTCAGATTTCCATTCCTGGGGTACAGACAGTGATGTCAATTAAAAGGAGTCTGCCTTTTAGTTTTGGCACATTTCAATCTGACATCTGTTTATTATAGTATGTCACTCTTAAAGCAGCCCTATGGTGGTCAAAATGAACACCATAATACTAAAGCATATGGGCAAAGTAAATTCTTCAGTTAAATTCCTTGACTTTATAAAAACCATCACATGGGGACCTTACTACATTGTGCTATGTAGTCATTGATTCCTACACACCCCTGTATTGGAAGATTCACCACTGTCTTAACATTTAAACTATTAAATCTAATCTATGGTATTGGGAAAGGTTCAAGATACTAGTCAGCCCAATAAAGATTACCAACTCGTCACAAGGGCTTTGGTAGGTGGTCAAAAGTTCTTATGACCTAAATACTTCACAAACTATTCCTAATTTCTGAAGAAATCTTACACTAACGAAAGTATTGAAACCTTAAAAACATACCAATTTTTGCAAGTCATGTTTTATTCATGCAATTTGTGCTCTATCCAGGTTATGAAGTGTAGGCTACCAAACTGACATTTCAGACACTTTGTATTATCGGGAATGCACTTTCAAAAGTTAGACTGAAGGCATAAGGTGCCCAATAAAAGTTTGAGATATGAGAAATGGACTTCATTTAATATTTTCTGCTCAAGGCAAAAAAAAAAAATAAATTTCAAAACTTAGATCCATTTCTAATACTGTAGGGATGTGTGTTCTATTTCACATATATGTCTATCACAAGGCATTATGGGAAAGGAGCTGGGGAGCTCATACGCCCTCTGTTGGATGTAACAGATCCTCAATTTGTCAGAAGCTCCTTTCCCATAATGCCTTGTGATATGTAGATGCTAAGTAGAGGGCAAAAGGCAATTCAATCTCTACACACCTTCACTGGTGCTCTCAATGTGAGATTCTTGTCCCTAACCCACATATATGTCTATGTTGACTAATTGAGTTGTGTTTTTTTTTTTTGGGGTTTTTAAATCTGGATACTTTGCCAGTAGAATTGAAATGTCATTTGTTCTAATCCTCTGATCAGAACATATAAGAAACAGCCAGACAGAAGTGGAAAATTCTCTATAAAACAGCAATGTGAAAATACAAAAAAAAAGACCTGTTGTCTTCCAGAAAACATGCACAGAAAAGGCCATATGTTTACGCTACATGTGACACTAGCAATGCTACATGTTGCAGAAATGCAGTTTTTTGTTGCAGATTTTGCTGCAGCTTTGAGTCAAAGTGTAAAAGGACACTAAGGTTAGGTTGACATCTGCATTGGAGTGTCCGCCACAGATTCTAAAATCGGCAGAGAGTCCTGCACATTATAGTCTATAGTCTGTGGGTAACTGCTTTTTTTAGCAGACTGGCTCAGTGTTTCAACAGATGAATGCTAGTTTTTTTTTTTGTAGGGGGGGTTCTGGATGAACAAAAAAATTTTTACAGCCCATATTTGGACACAAGAACATGAAAATAAGAATGAAGATCATACAAGACCAAGCTCCTCTTCATTAGTACAAATATATTAAAGCACACAGTACAAGCTGTAAACTGTTACACCACCACCATCTAGTGGACAAAAGAGAAAACCTCTGCACAGTCACTAGCATTTCCATGGCTAGTATCTCACTGACCTGTACATTTCTGCAGTAGTTTTGGGGATCATAAAGACTTCAGTTACTGGAACAGCAAACGCAATCTGACAAGTCACATAAAACTGACAAAAGGGAAATCATTCAGCCATATTCATTGTGGGATGGGTTGTCTCAGCCTTGTTTTTTATTGTAGTCTCTGCTTATAAAGTGACTGGATTATATTCTTTAATGAGTGCTGAGAATTTCACACACCACCAGAATTCTTGAACTGCCCACACACAAGCCACCATGCTTAACGAAAAAATAATGGTCAGACACGATTTTGTGCATACTGGTTATTTTGATTTTATTATGGAATTCCCAAGTTTCAACCTGCGGTTTTGTTCTGTCCAAACCGGAACTGCAATTACTACATTCTGGGGTCTCTTTAGTGGAGGCCCAGGGGAGGCGAGTAAACCTGTTACTCACCACCCTGGGTTCAGCCCTCTTCAGGCCTTCTTAAAAGCCTGTGATTGGGCCTGGAGTGGTCAGGTAGTTGATGCAGCGTGACAGTGTTACCATGTGACCACTGAAGCCCAATCACAGGTCTTGGCAGTCCAACGCCATTCAGGAGGCCCTGGGCCTTGCTAATTATACTCTATTCTGAAGAGACCCCAGAAAGTTGCAGTTCCTGTTCAGATGTGGTTAATACAAACTAAACTACAAGATTAAACTTCAAAATCACAAGGCTCATCCAACAAACACTCACTTCTAGTAGACTGTGTCCAACAGTACAGGAGTCTACTGGAGGTGGGAATGGCATGTAAAAAAGCAGCATAGCCCAATTCATTCATTGAATCATAAACACCCGCTCACCTAAAACCAATTTATTGGGTCCTGCTCTGTCTTCAGCTGAAGCAGCGTGCCCAGAGTACCAGCAGACTATGATGGCAAAGGCATCCACACAAGAGATTCTTCCAACTGAGAAGCATAGTAAGAAACAAGCCTTTGGAGACTCCTGTTCACATCACCTACCACTTTGCATAAACCCACAGGGACACCACCAAAAGATAATGTGGGGGGACTTAACAGTGGCTAGTGAGAAAGCCAAAAAAAAAAAAAAAAAAAATCCTGTATGAGCCCAGACCCATCTAGTATAAAAACAATAGCATACACTCCTGAACAGATCATAGAAGATACACACGTGGACAAAATTGTTGGTACCCCTCATTTAATGAGAGAAAACCCCACAATGGTCACAAAAATAGCTTGAATCTGACAAAAGTAATATATAAAAATTCTATGGAAATGAACAAATGAAAGTCAGACATTGCTTTCCAACCATGCTTCAACAGAATTTTTAAAAAAAAAAAAAGAAAACTCATGAAACAGGCCTGGACAGAAATGATGGTACCCTTAACTTAATATTTTGTTGCACAACCTTTTGAGGCAATCACTGCAATCAAACGATTCCTGTAACTGTCAATGAGAATTCTGCACCTCTCAACAGGTATTTAGGCCAACTCATGAGCAAACTGCTCCAGTTGTCTCGGGTTTGAAGGGTGCCTTTTCCAGACAGCATGTTTCAGCTCCTTTCAAAGATGCTCAATAGGATTTAGGTCAGGGCTCATAGAAGGCCACTTCAGAATAGTCCAATGTTTTCCTCTTAGCCACCCTTGGGTGTTTTTAACTGTGTGTTTTGGGTCATTATCCTGTTGCAAGACTGACGACCTGCGACAGACCAAGCTTTCTGACACTGGGCAGCATATTTCACTATAGAATCCCTTGATGGTCTTGAGATTTCATTGTACCCTGTACAGATTCAAGACACCCTGTGCCAGATGCAGCAAAGCAGCCCCAGAAAATAACAGAGCCTCCTCCATGTTTCACAGTAGGGACAGTGCTCTTTACAAGATATGCTTCATTTTTCCATCTGTGAATATAGAACTGATGTGCTTTGCCAAAAATTTTGATTTTTGTCTCATCTGTCCATAGGACATTCTCTCAGAAGCTTTGTGGCTTGTCAACATGTAGTTTGGCAAATTCCAGTCTGGCTTTAAGTTATTTCTGTGACCATTGTGGGTTTTTCTTTCATTAAACGAGGGGTACCAACAATTTTGTCCACGTGTGTAACTGTCAGATCTTGATGAACTGACGGCTACCGGCAAGCAGGACCTTATTCACAATCAGTTCCTGTCAGTGCAAATTGCTGATAAATTGCACATAATCCATGATCTTCCACCTCCAGATGAGGCAGTGCACACCAAGTCATTCAGTAGCACAGGCCCCATTAGCACATTTGCCAACTACACTTTACATGCAGGGAATCTATCTATATATATATATATATATATATATAAAAAAAAAAAAAAAAAAAAAAAAAGCAAGCCTGGTGAGGAGATCTTAAGTATAGCCAGAGAGCAGACTGGAGGTATTGGAAACTTTAAAAACCATCAGTAATGTCACGATCTCAGGATCACTGCAGATACCAAAGCTCTCCATCACCATCTTAAACCAATCTAGCTGAGAGGTAAGAACAGAAACCAAAACAAAGATCTGCCAGAAGCCACTCACCTCACACCTACATTGACAGGAATATTTAATGCCATATCGGAGAAGCCACTTGATACACATTGAATACATTATGCATTAGAGGAGATAATGCAACAGACCAGACAGTGAACTGAGACTCCAAAAGGGCCAAGTTATCTTTAAACAAAGCTCTTTCAAGGAGTACACTATAGCAACACTGTACTTTGACCTATCCTATCAATCCAACAATCTCTCAGATGAGAGTTTCCATTTACACTACAAGACCAAACTGTCATTATCAACCGCAGATCACTTCACATCCTGGACCTGCCCTCTCAAGCTAACTGATTGGGAAGACTGACTGAGAAAACCCTTGGCTTGGCTAAGATCCCTTTTGCTGTCTCAAGGCTCGGTGAGTCAAAAGCAAATTGAGGATCTGTTAAATCCAATAGAGGGCGCATGAGCTCTCCAGCTCCTTTCCCATAATGCCTTGTGATATGAGAAAACCCTTCACCACCAACAGATGGACTCCTTCTTGGGAGGAATCCTGCTGCTACTCATTCAAACCAGCCACAGTGACAAAGTTAGAAAGTCACTAATGGCAAAGTAAACCCATCTCACAGCCCTGATGTCTTCAAGGGACAATTCTGATACCATGTTGGCAGTTTGGTAACCTATATGTATTTCAGACAAGGAATAATATTATTATTATTAATCATCATCATCATCATTATCATCAAATAATAATAATAGTCCTTTAATAGTCCCACAGTGGGGAAATTCAGTGTGTTACAGCAGCAAAGATAAGATAAGCAGATACAAATACAACATGTACAGGAATGTTCCAAGGTGAGAGGCATTACATTAATAGCAGACAGACAGATAGGACGTAGCAGAGGAGGGGGGGGGGGGATATAACAGGCAGAGAGATATTTCAGTTCTCTGTATGTAATGATCTCCGCTTAGGTCGGTGTTGGTTGTACAGCCTAACCGCGGTGGGGAGGAAAGACTTCCGATAGCGCTCCTTCTCACACCTAGGGTGGAGCAGTCGGTCACTGACAGTACTGCCCAGCGCAATCACAGTCTCATGCATGGGATGGGAGTTATTCTCCCGCATGGAGCTCACCACGGACAGTATCCTTCTGTCACCCACCACCTGCACTGGGTCCAGTGGGCTCCCCAGGACAGAGCTGGCCCTTCTAAATCAGCTTGTCAAGTTTATTTCTGTCCCTGGTTGATATACTGCTCCCCCAGCAGGCCACTCCAAATCGGTAGATGGCATCATGCCATCTTCCGAGTTGAAGTCCTAAGAAGTGCCCCCCGGATTCCAAAGGCTCTCAGCTTCCTAAGCAGGTAGAGCCTGCTGTGGCCCTTCCTGTACAGGGCCTCCATATGATCTTCCCAGTCCAGCTTATTATTAAGGAGCAGACCCAGGTACTTATAGGTGTTCACAATCTCGATGCCCGTCCCCAGGATGTCCACTGGTTTTGGAGGGCATCTGCCTTTATGGAAGTCCACCACCATCTCCTTGGTCTTCCCCGCGTTAATCTTCAGGTGGTTCTGGTGGCACCAGTCCACAAAAAAAGGGTTCAGTTCTCTGTACTCCCTGTCATCATCGTCTGTGATGAGGCCTACTATTGCAGAGTCGTCAGAATACTTCTGTAGGTAGCAGCTGGATGAGTTGCACCTAAAAATCAGCAGTGTACAGTGTGAAGAGGAAAGGGGCGAGAACCGTACCCTGAGGTGCCCCCGTATTACAGATCACGGTACCTGACACACAGTCTTGGGCTCTCACGTATTGAGGTCGATTTGTGAGGTAGTCTAGGATCCAGTTGGAGAGGTGGTGGTTTACTCCAGCAAGGCCCAGCTTGTCTCTCAGTAACCTGGGCTGTATGGTGTTAAAAGCACTGGAGAAATCAAAGAACATTATTCTCACCGTGTTCCCTGGTTTTTCCAGGTGAGAGAGCCCTGTGCAGAAGGTGGATGATGGCATCATCTACCCCAATACCCGGTCGATAAGCAAACTGGAGAGGGTCCATAGCGGGGCTCACTAGAGGGCGAAGATGTGTGAGAACCAATCTCTCTAAGATCAAGATCAAGTGAGATGTCAGTGCTACAGGTCTGTAGTCGTTGAGGTCCATAGGGTGAGGTTTCTTTGGAACTGGTACCACACAAGAAGATTTCCATAATTCAGGGACTATTTCCTGCCTCAGGCTCATATTATACATATATGTAATTATACCACACAGCTGGTCCCCACAAGTCTTAATTAGCCTTGCACTGATGTCATCTGGCCCTGCGGCTTTCCTCGCCTTGATCTTTTTCATCTCCTTCCTCACCTGGGCCTGTGTGAAGGTCAGACTGTGGTCAGATAAAGACAGATTTCTGGATTTACTGGTCTGTTGGGAAGTAGCCACATGGGGTGAATGGGGTGAAGTCATTGTGGTGAGGGGAGCTGAAGGACATGCTGGGGTGGGAGGAGCTGGTGTGTGATCAAATCTGTTGAAGAATAGGTTTAGTTCATTAAGCCAGTTAACATCTGCCTCAATCTGGCAGACCGACTGTTTATGACCCGAAATTGACTTAAGCCCCTCCCAGACCCCCCTTATGTCTTTTCTTTCCATTTGCTTTTCCATTTTTTCCTTATAACTGGATTTTCCTTGCCTGATTAGATGCCTCAGCTCCTTTTGTACTTCCCTCAACCCCTCCTTATCTCTTGTCCTGAATGCCATCTTTTTCTCCTTAAGTAGTGTTTTTATAATCAGTTAATCCATGGTTTGTTGTTGGAGAAGCACCTCACCACTTTTGTGGGTACTGTGTTGTCCACACAAAAATTAATGTAGTCCGTTATGCAGTGTGTGAGTCCTTCTATATCTTCTCCATACGAATCCTGCAAAACTTCCCATGCGGTTGTGTCAAAACAATCCCTCAGAGCCTCATCACTCTCCTCGGACCATATCCTCACTGTGCGGGTGACAGCTGGTTCTCTACGTACAAGTTGCTTGTACACAGGTCGGAGATGTACTAGGTTGTGATCCGATCTTCCCAGGGGCGGTAGGGCTGATGAGTTATATGCCTCCCTCACGTTGGCAAAGAACAAGTCCAGTGTTTTGTTGTCTCTTGTGTGGCAGGTTACATACTGTGTGAAACTGGGAAGTGTGGATGATGGAGAGGCGTGGTTGAAATCGCCAGACACAAGAAGGAGGGCCTGGGGGTGCCGAGACTGTAACTGGCTCAGCGTGGCTTGTAGGACCTCGCAGGCAGCGTCAGCTTTCGCAGAGGGGGGGACATATGCAGCTATCACGATGACATGTGATAGTTCCCTTGGTAGATAGAAAGGTCTCATGCTCACAGCTAATAGTTCAATGTCCTTACAGCAAGTTTGCTCCTTAATCACAATGTGCCTAGGATTGCACCATCTATTATTCACAAACATTGCCAGCCCCCCTCCTTTCCTCTTACCGTTCTCCCTTGTCCTGTCTGCCCGAAGGAGTTTAAAACCATCCAAGGAGACCAGAGAGTCAGGAGTAACTTCAGTGAGCCAAGTCTCTGTAAGTAGCATCATGCTGCACACCCGAAACTCCTGATGATGCCTGGTGAGCGCTGTTAGTTCATCCATCTTGTTTGCAAGAGATCTCACATTGCCCATAATGGAGGGAACAGTTGGTCGGTAACGTCTCTTTTTAATCCTCTGAAGAGTTCCTGCTCTGCAGCCCCTCCCCCCGCTTTTTCTTTCTCCAGAGTTCTTGGGGGATGGGTGGGCAAATGGTATGCAGCCCTGTTGTTGTGACTCTAAGCTGCAGTAATTTCTCTCTTGTGTAGACAAAAGAAATGCCTGCAGACACAAGAGTCCCCATTTCAGCAGGACAAAAAGACAGATAAAAACAAAAAAAAAAAAAAAAAAAAAAAAAAAGTATCACAAAGGTCCAATTCCAAGTCTTTGAGGCTATCCCCCTGGACACTCTACACCCTAGCTCATCTAACAGTATACCCCTATTCCAATATGGCAGCAATTAGATGGCCTTGCCATAGGGCTAGGATTCCTGTGATTTGACTTTTGTATCGCCCCTCTTTTTTTTTTTTTTTTTTAGTGTTGCACACCTGACCCTGCCTGGCAAACTTTAAACAGCCAGTTCTGGATTTTATCTGATAATGACCCCACTTCCCCTCCCAAACAATAGCAGGAATTAAAATGAGAGCCATCTGATAAAACATGGATGCAGGTGAGAAGTGGTCATCCCTATTAGACAGCTTACAAAAGGTTGAAAAACCAACACTCCTTCCAGTAACCTACATTACAGAACTTTATCCACATTCATCATGAACGCCAAACTCGGCTCCATTCTAAATATAAATGTATGACAATTTGTTTCCCCATTCATAAAGGAATTAGAGAAGGTCACAGAATCAGACATGGGTTAAGCTAGAAATCTTTTAGTCATGCCCTGGTCACCAAGAGAGGCAAGGTCCAGAACTCATTTGAGCAGTTACCACTAGTACTGCAGCTTATGGGTTTTGATTTTATGCCCCATAAACCTTGCACAAGCCTTTTTCTAGCTCTGCTTTTAAAGAGCTCTGTGGTCTATGGCCTTCCCATTGACCAGACCACACAGCATTATGTTGCCAACTGGGAATGGTAACCTGGATTCTGTTGGCAGAAAAATGGACCAAGAATTTTGGCTTACGCATTCACTTTCCATGCAAGGCCAAGAAAACCAACTTTAGAAATATTATGGCTGTTCACATCACGTTATTGCTCTCCATTCTGCAGATTCGTGTGGCAGAATTTTTTTTTTTTTTTGCCGCAGGCATTTTTTTTTGAGGCCATCAAGTGGAGGATGACCCTTGACACCTGTAGGGACAAAAACCTGATGTTGAAATTCCACCCTGCATCCTACCAGAGTCATCCAAATCACTACCCCAGAAGAAAAGGTACCACAAATGATGTTACTTCACATGGGAAAAAAAAAAAAAAAAAAGTGTATGTATGTACAGTGGGTACGGAAAGTATTCAGACCCCTTTAAGTTTTTCACGCTTTGTTTCATTGCAGCCATTTGCTAAAAGCAAAAAAGTTCATTTTTGGTCAGTATTGAATAGAAGCACCCTTTTGAGCTAGTACAGCCATGAGTCTTCTTGGGAATGAAGCAACAAGTTTTTCACATCTGGATTTGGGGATCCTCCATTCTTCCTTGCAGATCCTCTCCAGTTCCGTCTGGTTGGATGGTGAACAGCCATTTTCAGGTCTTTCCAGAGATGCTCAATTGGGTTGAGGTCAGGGCTCTGGCTGGGCCAGTCAAGAATGGTCACAGTTGTTCCAAAGCCACTCCTTTGTTATTTTAGCTGTGTGCTTAGGGTCATTGTCTTGTTGGAAGGTCAACCTTCAGCTCAGTCTGAGGTCCAGAGCACTCTGGAAGAGGTTTTCTTCCAGGATCTCTCTGCAATTGAAGGAAAGAAGAATGCGGCCAAGTACAACCAGTCGTCCTGTCCCTGCAGCTGAAAAACGCCCCCATAGCATGATGCTGCCACCACCATGTTTCACTGTTGAGATTGTATTGGGCAGGTGATGAGCAGTGCCTGGTTTTCTCCACACATACCGCTTAGAATTAACGCCAAAAAGTTCAATCTTTGACTCATCAGACCAGAGAATCTTATTTCTCAGTCTGGGAGTCCTTCATGTGTTTTTTGGCAAACTATGTGGGCTTTCATATGTCTTGCACTGAGGAGAGGCTTCCTTCCGGCCACTCTGCCATAAAGCCCCGACTGGTGGAGGGCTGCAGTGATAGACTGTGGAACTTTCTCCCATCTCCCTACTGCATCTCTGTAGCTCAGCCACAGTGATCTTTGGTTTCTTTTTTACCTCACTCACCAAGGCTCTTCTCCCACGATTGCTCAGTTTGGCTGGACGGCCAGGTCTAGGAAGAGTTCTGGTCCTCCCAAACTTCTTCCATTTAAGGATTATGGAGGCCACTGTGCTCTTAGGAACCTTGAGTGCTGCAGAAATTCTTTTGTAACCTTGGCCAGATCTGTGCCTTGCCACAATTCTGTCTGAGCTCCTTGGGCAGTTCCTTTGACCTCATGATTCTCATTTGCTCTGACATGCATGTGAGCTGTGAGGTCTTATATAGACAGGTGTGTGCCTTTCCTAATCAAGTCCAATCAGTTTAAACACAGCTGAACTTCAATGAAGGAATAGAACCATCTCAAGGAGGATCAGAAGGAAATGGACAGCATGTGAGTTAAATATGAGTGTCACATCAAAGGGTCTGAATACTTGTTTATATAGCATAATTAATTCCATGGTGCTTTACATTTGCGGATTTACATACACCAGAGTACACCAGATATACAAAACAGATAATACAAACAAACAGTGACCAACTGGCACAGTGGGATAGAGGGCCCTGCCCGCAAGGGCTTACAATCTTATGACCATGTGATATTTCAGTTTTTCTTCAATAAATTTGCAAAAATATGTACTTTTTTTTATGTCAAGATGGGGTGCTGAGTACATTAATGAGAAATAACATGAACTTTTTTGCTTTTAGCAAATGGCTGCAATGAAAGTGAAAAAATTTACAAGGGGCCTGAATACTTTCCATACCCAGTGTGTGTGTGTGTGTGTGTGTGTGTGTGTGTGTGTGTGTGTGTGTGTGTGTGTGTGTGTGTGTGTGTGTCATGGTGGACACATGGAAACAATTATCAGCAATCCTATTTTCCATAATGGCACCAAGTGGAGATTTAACCAATGAGATGGTTTTAGGGAGGGACTACCGCTTGCAGGACTTTCCTCCCGAAAGCCAAGTCATTTGTGGAGGCCAAATGTAACCTGTATTGTTTAGCAAAGGTTAGTGGACTGACAAAGTAGCAGCTTTCCAGATTTGTTCCAGTGTAGCACTGCCTTTCTCTGCTCATTCGGAAGAAATGACCGTAGTTGAATGGGCTCTAATAGTAGGGGGAACAGGAGACCCTTTCAGATTGTAATACTTACAAATAGTGGTTTATATCCAACTATAGTTTTAGAGACTTTAGCTCCTTTATTCTTCCCATAAAAGAATCAGAAGATTAGAATTTTTCCTCCAGGAGCAAGTGATCTCCAAGTATTTTAGCACAGCTCTCCTCACATCTAAGATGCCACTGCTTCTCTCATTCAGACTTTGTTATTAGAAAAAGGAGGAAGAATAATCTCCTGATCACTATGAAAGTCCTTTAGAAAATGCTGATCTAATTTAAAAGACAATTTTGTTTAACTCTTAAAGAGGACCTTTCACGTCCTCATGTATATGCTGTTTTACATACCGCTAGAAAGCCGATGGCGTGCTGAATTCAGCGCACTGCCAGCTTTCCCGGTAAGTGTCCCGGGGCTGGAGATATCGGCGGTCGTAGTTTCACGGTTCACCGTCAGAAGCCCAGAGATGACGTTGAGCTGTGAGGAACGCCCCCCGCCCCCCCAGTACAGTGCTATGGAGGAATACTGTCAAGGAGGGCATTCCTCACAGTGCAGCTGGACTGTCAGGAACACCCTTCTGACAGTGAACGGTGAAACTACGACCGACGATATCTCCGGCCCTGGAGCACAAAGGGAAAGCCGACAGTGTGCTGAATTCAGCGCGCTGTTGGCTTTCTATCTGTATGTAAGACAGCACATACATGAGGATGTGAAAGGTCCTCTTTAAATATGGGTCCCTCATAGATCAGGTCTAAATTTTCCCCAACCTTGAGAAAAATGAGAAAGCAATGAGAAAAACCACCTTAAAAAAAAAAAAAAAAAAAAAAAAAACAAACCCACACACTTAAGTTTGGGATAACTTCCCAAAAAGTAAGAGTCATCACTAAACAGTAGCCCATTTTAAATTCTTCCGATAAGCTTAGACATTTCTCTGGATCAACCCATTCATCTAAGAGTAACTCTTAACGCATCATTAATGGGAAAGTTTTCATCTGATTTTAAACCACCAAGTAGGTTTTTGGTTTGACCACCTCAATATTAATCGTACTCTGTACCGCCTGAATTAAGAAAATCAATCTCCTGAGAAAAACAAACTTTTTATCCCCTTCATCTCAAGGTTCTAGGGAAGGAAAATACATGTCAACCTGGTCAGACCAAGAACCTGAGGTTACCTTTTCTGAATCAGAGGAACCCAGCTGATGAAGTTTAGCTTTTTTTTTTTTTTAAACTTGTGGATCCCCAAAGTCAGCAGCATCTGAAGACTTACTACTGAAGCATGGACTTGATATGTGTTACTGTATATAGCTCATGAAGTTTAAGGCAGACTGGAAGAGTGGAAAGTGGAAGGCAGGGGTGGGGCTTTAACCTCAGTTCCTACAGGAGTCAAGGGTCATCCTCCACTTCATGCAGTCAAGGAAAAACTTTGCAAAAAAAGTTTATTGGGTGTTGCCATATTCTGATAGCTTTTTTATATTTTCATCTACAGGCATGAATAACGAGTCTTGTGGGGCCATATGTACTTTTTAGTTATACGATTTTGGGAAATTTCTAGTTTGTAAGCCGGGCATTTTTGGTTACAGGGATACCTAATGTGTTCTTTATTTTTATATACTTTTTTTAAGTGTTCCAGGGGAAAGGGGGGGTTGTTTTGATTTCCCACCTTTTTTCACAGTAATTATTAGACACCCTAGGGGTCTTAGACTACCTTTCATGTCCTCAATGTGCAGGATATACTGTTAGCCTTGTACAGTCAGGGGGCGCATTGTTGGCTTTCTATGTTAGAGTACAGTTGGGCAGGGTGGGAGTTTGGGGCATTCCTTAACCCCTTAAGGACACAGCCCAAAAGTGCGTTAAGGACCAGGCCATGTTTTTCAAAACTGATATGTGTCACTTTATGTGGCAAGAACTTTGAGATGCTTTAACTTACACAAGTGATTTTGAGATTTTCTCATGACATTGTACTTCATGTTAGTGGTAAACACTAAATATTTTTGTATTTATAAAAAAAAAAACAAAAAAAAAAAAAAAACAGGATTTGATGGAAATTTTGAAAAAAAAAAAAAAAAAAAAACGCAGTTTTCAAAATGTGAAATTCTCTGCTTTTTAGACAAATAGTCATACCACCCAAATACATTAATATATATTATCTACCGTATCTCTGCTTTATATTGGCATAATCTTTTAATCGTCCTTTAATTTTGGATGTTAGAAGGCTTACAAGTGTAACAGCGATTTTCCAGATTTACAAGAAAATTTCCCAAACAAATTTTTTAGGGACCACTTCAGTTCTGAAGGGGATTATAAAGGCCTATATATTAGAAACCCCCCATAAATCACCCCATTTTCAAAACTGCACCCCTCAAATAATTAAAAACAGCATTTGGGAAGTTTGTTAACCCTTTAAGCAGGTCACAAGAATTAAAACGATAGAGGTGAAGTTTAGACATTTCATTTTTTTCCATGAATCCCTTCATTTAGCCCTAAATTTAAACACATTCACAAAGGGTTAAAGGGGAAAATGCATCTCCCAGTTTATTATACAATTTCTCCAGAGCACAGAAATACCCCACAAGTGGGTGTAAACTGATGTTTGGGCACACGGCAGTGCACAGAAGGGAAGGAGCGACACTGGACGTTTGAAAAGCAGATTTTGCTGGAATAGTTTTCAGGTGCCATGTCTTATTTACTGAGCCCCTAGAGTACCAAAACAATGGAAACCTCCTAAAAGTTACCCCATTTTGGAAACTACACCCCTCACAGAATTCATCAAGGGGTATAGTGAGCATTTTGACCCCACAGCTGTTTCACAGATTTTACTAACATTGGGATGTATAAATGAAAAATTACTAAAACGTCACTTTATCCCCAAAGTTTTCATTTTCACAAGGGGTTAAAGGAGAAAAAGGACCCCATAGCTTGTTAAACAATTCCTCCCGAACACAGCAATACCCCATATGTGGTCGTAAACTGCTGAATGGGTACATGGTGGGGCTCGGAATGGAAAAAGCGCTATTTTGCTTTTGGAGGGCAGATTTTGCTGGAATAGTTTTCAGGTGCCATGTTGTACTTGCAGAGCCCCCAAAGTACCAATACAGTGGAAACCCCCTAAAAGTGACCCCATTTTAGAAACCACACCCCCCACAGAACACATCAAGGGGTATAGTGAGCATTTTGACCCTACAGCTGTTTCACAGATTTTATTAACATTGGGACATGAAAATGAAAAATAATTTTTTTTTTCCAATAAACCGTCAATTTAGCCCCAAATTTTTCATTTTCACAAGAGGACAAAGGAGAAAAAGCTCCCCAAAGTTCGTTACACAATTTCTCCTGAACACAGAAATGCCCCATATGTGGTTGTAATCTGCTGTTTGGGTACATGGTGGGGCTCAGAATGGAAAGAGCGCTATTTAGCTTTTGGAGGGCAGATTTTGCTGGAATAGTTTTCGGGTGCCATATCGCATTTGCAGAGCCCCTAAAGTACCAATACAATGGAAACTCCCAAAAGTGACCCCATTTTGGAAACTACACCCCTCATAGAATTTATCTAGGGTCTATAGTGAGCATTTTGACCTCACAGCTATTTCACAGATTAACATTGGGACGTAAAAATGAAAAATTATTTTTCCAATAAACTGTCCTTTTAGCGACATTTTTAATTGTTGCAAGTGGTTGAAGAAAAAGCTCCCCACAGTTTGTTACACAATTTCTCCTGAACACAGAAATGTTCCATATGTTGTTGTAATCTGCTGTATGGGTACATGGTGGGGCTCAAAATGGAAAGAACGCTATTTGGCTTTAGGAGGGCAGATGTGGCTGGAATAGTTTGAGTGCCATGTTGCCCCTAAAGTACCAATACAATGGAAACCCCTCAAAAGTGACCCCATTTTAGAAACTATGCCCCTCAAGGAATGTATCAAGGGGTATCATCATTTTGAGCCTAAAAATGCTTCCCAAAAATTAATGTACAAAGTGAAAATTTAAGTTTTTGAAGAAATATCCAATTTCAGTGCCTAATACATTGCGGCCACTTTGTGGCATCAGAGACATGCAGTCCTAAAACTATTAAGTGGGCTACCCCAGGGGGAAAAAAGAAAAAATTATATATGTGGGTGTAAACTGCTGCTTGGGAACACAGCAGGGAAGGAATACTGTTTTTTTTAGCTTTTGGAGTACATATTTAGAGGGGCCATCTGGTTGCCATGTTATTTTTGCAGAGGCCTGGAGGTGCCAGTAAACGAACTTCCCAAGAAGTGACCCCATTTTGTAGGGGCAATTTTAGGGTCTCTGCAAACGTGACATGGCGTCCAGAAACCAACAATCTAAATCTGCGCTCCAAAAGTACATAGGGCTGCTTCACATCTGCACCCTCCTGTGTACCCAAATGGCAGTTTACACCCACATGTATGACACTGGGGTACCCAGAAAAGTGTACTTAGCAACACCATATGTGGGTACAAACTGCTGTTTGGGAACAGCTGGGCACAGAAGGGAAGGAGCGCTATTTTGGTTTTTGAAGCACAGTGTGGTTTTTGGACACCATGTCATTTTTGCAGAGCCCAAGAATTGCCAGTAAAGTGGAGTCCGCAGACATGTGACCCCATTTTGGAAACTACACCCTTCAAGGGATTTATCAAATGGTGTAATGAGCATTATTAACCCTTAAGTGTTGCATTCTTTTAATTTCCAGAGATTCGCCATTTCAGTGCCCAATATGTTGTGCACAACTTGTGTCTGCAGAGACACACACCAAAAACTGTTAAGCGGAGATCTTGGGCACAACAGCTTTTGGAGCGTTCTTCTCTGATACAAGCCGGGCACAACATATTACGCACTGAAATGACGTATTCCTGGAAAAATGGTAATTACTTACCGGTAATTGGATTTTCCAGAACCCACCACAGCACCCAGAGAGGATCCGCCCCCAGGGACAGGAAACCTACGGTATAAAAAGGTTGAGCCTCTCCTACCCCTCAGTTTTATAGAAGCGAGAGAGAGACTCCAGTTAACTTGTAACTCATGACCCTAAGGTCAAATTTTTTTTTTTTTTTTTTTTGCTTGCTACACACAGTGCCAAACAAAAGTCCATCACCAAGAAAAAAGGGAGGGATAAAGGACAGTGCTGTCGTGGGTTCTGGAAAATCCAATTACCGGTAAGTAATTACCATTTTTCCCCCATCACCCACGACAGCACCCAGAGAGAATAAAATAGGAAAACACTAGGGAGGGACCACCGCTTGTAAAACTTTCCTTCCAAAAGAAAGATCAGCAGAAGCCCCAATGTTCAGCCTATAATGGCGAAAAAAGAAGGTGAAGACCAGGTTGCCACTTTGCAGATAGATTCTATGGAAGCATCAGCTCTCTCGGCCCAGGAGGTGGCAATCGCCCTAGTAGAATGTGCCTTGAGCCCCACTGGGGGGGGGGGGGGGAATGCCCAAAGAACTGTAGGCCAGGGAGATTGCTAGTCTCACCCACCTAGCCAGACTACATTTAGAGGCCGCCTTCCCTTTGTTGGGACCTGAAAAGAGAACAAAAAGGGAAGTAGATTTCCTCCAAGAGGAAGTAGAGGACAAATACTGGATTAGGCAACGTCTTACATCCAAACAGTGGTATTCCTGCTCTTTAGCATTACTTGGGTTAGCACAGAGGGAGGGGAGAACTATCTCCTGAGACCTATTAAATTTCGAGGCTACTTTAGGCAAAAAAGCTGGGTCTGGTTTAATTATTACCCTGTCCTCTGTAATAACAGTAAAGGGTGGATTAACTGAGAGCCTGCAATTCTCCTATGTGACGTGCCGAGGTAAGGGCCACTAAAAATCACTTTCAGGGATAAAATTTTAATAGGGAGAGAGTGCAATGGTTCAAAGGGAGATTTAGTTAAGGCAGACAGAACTAGGTTCAAGTCCCAGGGAGGAACTTTGGACCTAACCACCGGTCTACTTCTAGAGGCCGCCTTGATGAACCCAATCACCCAGGGATCGTCAACCAATTTAACGTTTAGCAGAGCACTAAGGGATGAAACCTGGACTTTTAAAGTGCTGGTAGAAAGCCCCTTTTCAAGTCCCTTCTGAAGGAACTCTAGAATCTGTTTTCTAGGTATATACCTAAGCTCCCTGGAGAATCCCCTAGAAATTCAAAAAACCAGAACCAAGCCCTAGTGTATATTCTAGTAGTGACCGGTTTTCTGCTTTTTAGAAGAATTGGAATTGAGATTCTGAGAAAAACCTTTAGACGCTAGTAATCTCCGCTCAAATTCCAGGCCGTCAAATGTAAGTGGCTGGACTCTGGATGGGCCCGGACATAGAAGGTCCTGGCTGACTGGGAGAATCCAAGGGTCCGAAACACAGGATCCTTAGCCAGGTAAACCAGGCTCTCCTCGGCCAAAAGGGGGCAATTAGAATAACCCTCGCTCGATCCTCCCTGATCTTCCTCGGAACTGCTGGAATGAGAAAGAAGGGAGGAAAGGCGTAAACTAGATTGAAATCCCACTTGTGGGACAGAGCATCCACCCCAAAGGGGGATTCCTCTGGGTTTAGGGTAAAAAAAAAAAAAAAATTATAATAATCTCTCCACCTTCTTGTCTGACCGACTGGCAAAGAGATCTATTTCCGGGACTCCCCAAACCCTGGTGATCTCTAAAAAGATGGATGGGTTCAATTCCCACTCGCTCTGATTCAGACTGACGGCTCAAGAAATCTGCCCTGAAATTGTCTGACCCCCTGATATGCAGAGCAGACAAGGAGAGAACCAGAGGCTCTGACAGATGTAGAATCCGGGCCATTATCCTTTCTTATAGTGACCCTGGGGGACTGGATCAGGGTTTTTACTAGGGACAGAACCCTCTCTATTTTCTCTGGAGGGAGAAAAGATCTGAGCCGTGGAATCTAAAATGATTCCTAGAAACTTTTTCTGTTGAGAAGGAACTAAACTTGACTTCTCTAGATTCACCATCCAGCCTAATTCCTCCAGAATGTTCAGTACTACTCTGACACTTTCTAAACATTCTATTCTGGATCTTGCCACAATGAGAAAATCGTCTAGATATGGAATAAACAGAATGTTTTTCTCTCTTACATGTGCCCCCATTTCTGCCACTATTTTGGTAAAGACTCTTGGGGACATGGAGATTCCAAAGGTTAGAGCCTGATATTGGTAATCCTGAACCACCCCTCCCATCTCTACTGCTACCTCGCAAGAACCTCTGGTGACCTGGAAAAATTGGAACATGGTAATAAGCATCTTTTAGGTCTATCACCGCCATCCAGCAATTGGGAGTAAACAATCTCACTGCTGACTGCACAGTTTCCATCCGGAATTTCTTGTAAGACAGAAACTGATTTAACCTCCTTAGATTTATTATGGTTCTTTCGAGCCATCGGGTTTCCTTACCAAGAACAGATGGGAATAAAACCCCTGCCTCTCCTCTTCCTGGGGAACTGGAATCAGCACCCTTTTCAAGATCAGGCTCTTCACTTCCAATTCCAGAGCCGATTGAGTGGTTAGGGAAGTCTGAGTTCTGGCAATCTGAAAACTTTAAGGCGGAGGAGAAGAGAACTCCAACTTCAGGCCTACTCCCACTGTATTCAGGATCCAAGGGCTTGCCCTTCTTGTCCGGCTTTCCATTCCCTCTTGATAAGCGATGTAATAATTTTATGGACTGGAAAGTGTCTCCTTTGACGAACCTCCAAAACTCATGTCCTGCATAGAACGGGAGGGTCTAGAGTCCTCAATCCCCATAGTCGCTCGAATGGCTTTGAGCAATTTGTCAGTGTCCTCAACTGGAAAACACGACTGTCCTCCCTCTACATCCGATATGGAGGAAGAAGAGACATCGGCTAATTCTCCACTTTCACCTTGAACAGACTCCTCCTCAGAAGAGGAGTCATGACCCCGGGTAGAGGAACTGGACTTCTTTTTCTGGCCACTTTTACCCTTAAGGGAACTCCTGACCTCCTCCTGTATCATAGATCCGATACCCTGTAAGAATAACGGGCAGAGCTTTTTCTCATAAGAAGAAGAAAGTCTAGTTCTACATAAGGCACATTCCTTATTCTTAGATTTCGCCAAGACTTTCCTAGGTCTATCCTACAAAAGACAGGGGAAACCATTAATCAATAAAAAAAAAATAAAGGGTTGGCACGCAGCCACTTAAATCCCTTAGAATACCAAGGAAGGCGGACCTTCATCTTGCCCTCCATCTTGGCGTCTTCCTCTTGGCGGCGGCGGCGGCTGCTGCGGCGGCAGCTGCTGCTCTTCCATACTGTAGAGACTCGGTGCATGGAGGGCCAGGAACTGCTTAGCAGCTCCACCATCCTTCAATCTGCATTATATGGCCATTCAGCCGCTAGGACACGCCCCTTCCACAGGAAGCCACGCCCTCATTACCAGTAAGCCACACCCACTTCCTGCCAGGCTGGCACCTCCATGTGTCTCCCTGCAGGCCCGGAACTCCTGCGACCTAAAGCAGAGGAAACACTCCTCCTGCCTGGATATCGGAACCCCCGCGCCCGGAACACCAGCGGCGCATAGCTGGGGGGATGGCACCTGACTCCAGACCGGGCCACAGCTAAGCCACCCATGGAAGAAGAGAGGCAACCCCTACCAGGACCAACTCTTTCCTATGCCATCAGGTAAGCCTGCCTCAAGCAGGCACGTAGGTCTCCCTCCAGGGATAGGAAACAACTGAGGGGTAGGAGAGGCTCCACCTTTTTATACCGTTAGTTTCCTGGCCCTGGGGGTGGATCCTCTCTGGGTGCTGGGAAAAACTGTCATTTTCACCTTTCACAAATCAGCTGCGTATTCATTTATGGATAATAAATTATAGTAACACTTGGGGGTTAAAAATGCTCACTGTACCCCTGGATAAATTCCTTCAGGGGTGTAGTTTCCAAAATGGGGTCATGTCAGGGGATTCCACTTTACTGGCGTTTCAGCTCTGCAAAAGTGCAATGGCGTCCAAAAACCAAACCGTCCAAGCCTGTGCTCCAAAATCCAAATAGCGCTCCTTCCCTCCTGTGCCCAAACAGCAGTTTATACCCACATATGACATTAAGTATGTTACCCTGGGTACACCAGTGTCATACATGTGGGCATAAACTGCAGTTTGGGCACAGCAGGGCACAGAAGGGAAGGAGTGCTATGTGGCTTTTGGAGCGCAGATTCAGATGTTTGGTATCTGGACGTCATGTTTGCAGAGCCTGTAAGGTACCATAACAGTGGATTCCCCAAAGGAGTGACCCCATTTTGAAAACTGCACCCCTCAAAGAATTTATCAAGGGGTGTAGTGAGCATTAGTATCCCAGATGTGACTGCACAGCGGATGGGGAAAAAGTGAATATGTAAGCTGTGAGGAGTGCATTGGGAACACCAAATTCCCTACTATTTCCCCAGTAGCTCCTATGATTTGGGGGGGGAGGGTCACTTCTGGTTTATTTTCCCTCAAACTCAATCTGGATTGTACCCTGATGTACGCTTGCACAGCTTATACATTCCCTTCCTGCCACAGCCAGTTATGTTCTGATTATTTGGTGATTTTTGGGGTCTTTGTCTTCACATTGTACAAGCTATATTTTCTTTATTTCTCTGGTGATTTAGCCATATGAGGTCAAGTTTGCGGGGTGAGATGTATTTTGCAATGACATCTTTGGGCGCCTATAACTTATTGAATTAATTTTATTAACTTTCTTGGTGGATTAAAACCCCCTCCCCATCAATTCTGGCACTGCGTTTTACCTTTTAAATTTTTTGCCATGCAGCATAGAGCGTAAGTAACATGTTACCTTTATTCTGTGGGTCAATACGATTACGGCGATACCTCATTTATATTTTTTTTTTTATGCGATACTAATTTTGCAGAACAAAAACCCATTTGGGGACATTAATTGTTTTTGCATTGCCATCTTCTGAGATGCGTAACATTTTTATTTTGCAGTTTACAGAGTAAGACTGAGGGCTTATTTTTTTGTGGGACAACCTGCGCTTTTTATTGGTACTGTTTTGGGGCACATGACTTTTTGATCACTTTTATGGCATATTTTGTAAGTTAAGATGGCGAAAAATCATTACTTTTAGTGGGTTTTCTCCATTTTTTTCCCCCCGACGTTCACTGCGTACGTTAAATATTGTTTGTTTTATTGTACAGGTTGTTACGGACGCAGCGATACCAAATATGCATTGTTTATTAATTTTTAGGTTTTTTTTATACAATTCATTTTATATAGGAAAAGGGAATTTTTGGGGCTTTATTCTATTTTTTTTCCAAACACTTTTTTTTTCACTTTTATTTTTTCATGTGTCCCATTAGGACACCTGAGCCAGCAATGCTTTGGAGACACACAACGCTGACGTCCGGAGGTCTTGGCAGGATCAACCTGGTAGTGGGGTCTCCAGGCAGACCCCGGGCGGCAGATTATAATTATCGACACCCCCCGATCTTGCCGCAGGGGGTGCCAAGGGAAGCGGCAACATGGCAGAACCCCTTGGATGCCGCGGTCATCTTTGACCGTGGCATCCAAAGGGTTAAAACCTCCGATCGGAACTCAGTTCCGACCAGGGAATATGGAGCAGGGTGTTAGCTGTCAGTTACAGCTAACACCCAGTTCCAATGCCGCCCACTCACTATGTGAGCGGGCGGCCACCCTAGGGTGTAGTATTATGCCCTGTTGCGCGAAGTACCAAGCGCACAGGACGTAATAGTACGTCCAATGTCGTTAAGGGGTATTCCCATGAACATGTCTATAAATAAGTTTATAGACACTGAAAAGTTAAACATTCTTGCAAATATAATAAAACATTTTGCAGTGGTGACAGTTGTCTTGATTGGTTGCCAATGCATAGGACCATGAATGCAGAAACTGCAATCAGCCATGATGTCCTTATTGTGGCAAAGTTATCAAGGAGAGACACTAGACACACAATACAATTTAGCTAAAATAAAGAAATCGTGGCTGGATTTCGGACAATTGAAAGTTCCCCTATTCATGGTCGTATCCATTGGCAGCCAAGACAGACAAAAGACTCATCAATAAGATGGTTAGAAAAACAATCTCAAACTCTGCAAAAATTTTTAATTCCTTGTATTTGCAAAAATGTTTAACTTTTTATAATCAAATTTAAATAATGTTATGTTCATGGGAATACCCCTTTAAGACCAGCAATTACGCTAGGCTTTAAGTTCTGCCCTTCTGACAGTGAGGAGATATCTGTGCCGAAATTAACAGCACCGGGGCACATACCAGGAAAGCAAACACTGAGCTGAATTCAGCTGTCGGCTTTTAGCAGTATAATAAGCCACACGTTGATGCGGAGATGAAAGGTCATCTTTAAACCCCACCCAGAGGGTCTGATCTAATGCATTCCAAAGCACTTCTAATACAAACCTCAGAACAGCCTGTAATAGAAGATAATAGGAGACAAGCCTGGGAGCCTTCAATAGGCTGTCACAGTAACCAGATCTCACTCCCGGGGCCAGCAATCTATGGAAAAATGGCGGCTCTCCATGTGCCATTGGCAAAATGACTCCTCGGTCAGTTTTGACCAGGATGGTTAATGCCCTGTGGTCAGCACCTGAGTGACCCCACATTTAAATACCTGAAGTCTGCTGTATCATGACGAATTTTGGGATAATCTCAGGTCTCAATATTCTACTCTGGGGTCTGAGGATACCATAGAGTCCCAGGGGAATGACCTCAGGCAGCACATGGTCACTGCTGAGGCCCAATCACAGGAACATGAAGTCATCTAGGAGACCACCAGATGCCTGGTAGAAGTGAGAAATAGCTGTCTGAAATGAAAAACATTTTTTGCCTCATGTGCATCTGGGCAGTCCACTGCATGATCTTCTGTGTCTGCTCAATGGAAATAAAGGTTGGTGTGTTCTTATCCAGATAGTACAGGTACTCTACAACTTTCAGTTTTGCAATATCTGTGTTAAAAGGTAATGCAGTTAGGCATGGGGTACAATGCTACACATCTGGTGGCAATGACCCCAACTCAGTTCTGAGCTAAGATGTCAAGTTCCTAATCCACACCTTAATGCTCTATGCTGGTGGCTGCAAGAACAGCAATTCCCATACTCAAAAAGCTCATGAGCAGCTACTGTGAGTGTTACAAGAGCAGGTGCACCTAATGCAGATGGGAGGTCCTTGCTGTGTGTACAACACAGTCTGACAAGCGAACTAGTGCGTTAAGTCCTTAGGTTGCCTTCTGATATTTTCCTTACATGGATAAGCACATTTTATTCCCTTTATCTTTCCCCCCTGTTCATTGTGATATCCATTTTAGGGTGGAGCATCTTAGGAATGTCGTTTCCTTTTGTCTTAAGTTCCATTTGGCTGTAGTAAGTCACTGTGGAGTGTGTGTACTTCTAGCATATACTTTGTTATGGCTTTATCATTCTTGGTCACCACACTACTACAGTTCTATAGTTCTATAGTGAAACCAGCTATAAGCTAGCAGTTAATATATACATGGCAGTGCATTTGTAATATTCTGAAGTTTGTTTCTGTTACCCTTTTACATGGAGAAACTAAGATGGTTAAAAAAAAAAACAAAAAAAAAAAAAAAAAAAAAAAAACACACACACACACACACACACACACACACACACACACACACACACACACGATAAATGGCAGGTCCATTTTCCTCAGCTATTCTAAAAACAAAGCTGAGGATTGTTACATGAAGCCACTAGACAAAATACCTAGATACACTGGCTAAGAATCTAAAAGACATGGCTGGCAGAAATTTTAGTTTCTCGTACAGACATTATGAGAACCAATGCAAATAGTAAGACAACTTAATTCACAATTGATAAGCATATGGGTCACATTTACCACAGATCTAGGATTTCAGAAAGCCACAATTACAGCCAGAATGGAAAAATCCAAGGAATACTTTCATAGTGGCTGCCAGTAGTATAATGTTGTACCGATAGTGGCTGCCAAGCAGGCTCTCATGTAATGTCTGCAATTCATGTTAAGAAAAAAAATACCACAAGTTTTTACCCTTAAAACAGAGAAGATCTTCATTATATTAAGTAGCACTGGTAAAATGTGCTAACAGTGACGATTGTAAGCCAAATTACAAAACGCAGACTTTACAGAGTTACATTTTGTAAAGTGCTGAAGTGAATGCAATCATTTTGAGCATCCACACTTAAAGTCTAATTTTTTTGCTGTTAAAGATAAAGTTGACAGCATATTTGTTTTATTAATGTTGCAGAATCTTCATTTAAATTCCACAAAATAGTACAGTGCAATATAAAGTTAAAGGGGTCAAACTACATTCACACTAATACAAGTGGATTCTAGACATGCTGAGTCTCAAATCTGCAACATACATTTTCACAGAAATGCTGCAGATTATTCTGCAGTACTAAGCTACAGGAACTTTGTGCTGCAGAATAGTGCTCTATGCTAATTTAGCATCCAATAAGTGTGCAGATTCAATAGTACCTTTATGGTCACTTATAGGGTTATTCCCATGAGCATAAACAATTACAGAATAGTTCAACATTCTTGCAGTTTTGAAGATTTTATCTAAACTTAGTGGTGACAATCTTTTGTCTTAATCAGCTGCCAAAGGATAAAACCAAGAACTTTCCATGGCCTGGGAATACCTCTTTAAGTGGTTGTGGAGCTGGCATTGCTGCAGGTTTTAAAAACCCAGTCTTAAAGGCTACAAACAGCTGATCAGTAGGACCATCAACTGTTTGTGGTTGCTCCAAACACATACAATACACTGAGCTGAAGCAGATTGCACCATACCCTTTATCATGGCCAGGGCCAAGTCTCATTGACATCAATGGGAGATTAGCTGCAGTAATGGTGCCAGGACACATACAGGGTATAGAACTATCTGGTTCCAACTCCATGCCCTACATAATATAGTTATCAGAAGCAACCATGAATTGCTGATCTGTGGGGAGATATCAATATACATTAGGATAGATCATAAATATCCAAGATTGATATTAAAAAATTCTGGATTATTTGAAGAGGACCTTTGATGGTCTCACGCATATGTGGGTTTTTATATACCGCTATAAAGCTGACAGTGGGCTGAATTCAGCGCACTGTAAGCTTTCCTGGTATGTAACCCAGGACTGGAGATATCGGTGCCGTTAATTTCAGCACAGATATCTCCCACTGTCAGAAGGAAGCTCCTCATAGCTCAGAGTCATTACTGGGCTGTGAGGAAGGCCCCACCCTCCTGACTAATTGTCCATTGCCCTGTACTGTCAGAGGTGGAGTTCTTTACCGCTGAGCGATGATGCTGAGCTTTGAGTAACGCTCCCCCCCCCCCCCCAGTACAAGTCTATGAACTAGTAATGTCGCGGGAAGGGGGGGGGTGGGCATTTCTCACAGCCCAGCAATAACTTCAGTCCAGGGGCACATACAGGGAAAGCCGACAGTGCGCTGAATTCAGCACACCGTCCGCTTTCTAGCGGTATATAGAACATTTATGCAGGAGGACATGAAAGGTCTAAGATTGGAGACACCTATATTCCCAGAGTCTCTGAATCATGAAGCATAATGCAATGGTTTAAAGTTTTAGTCGCAGCATGTAGATCAGACAGTAAAATCTCCACTACACATCTAAGACTAGATTCACAGTTGCGTTGGGAGTCTCCATAGGAGACTCAGCAGCATAATCCTCTTAAAGTCGATGGAGAGAAAGGTCTTGCAAGGAATAGGTTTTTTATTGGGTTTTACACAAACATGAATAATCTTAAGTGGTCAGTGGTATATATGTTAACAGAAAAAAAACCTGGTTAAGTAAATCAAACTCATCAGAACTGTAACGAAGAAATAGTTTAATGGACAGACAATTTGATATCACAGAACATTGGTCAATTCTAAGAATATGCCAAGGGTCTCCAATATTAGGTCAAGTCAGACAGAGGGAGACGGGTCAGCCCACAGGTGAGTCCAGTTAGGGTCTCTAAAGGCAGCAGAGTTTAGGGTAAGTGCGGAATTCCAGATGGGAGAGCTCCTCCAAGTGAGCTATCTAGGAGATTTTCTTGAGGTAGTGTGTGATGGAGGGGGGAGATTCAGAGGCCCAATTAAGGGGAATCAAAAGCTTTGGCAGCTGAGTGTAAGTGAAACCACAATCTTGACTGGGAGGGAATTTAGGCCAAATGTTCAGAAAGTGTTAAGGGCACAGAGAAGTTACAAATTTGGTCTAGGATTTGTTGGATGTGTGTCCAGTAGGGGTAAAATGTTCACAATCCATGTGTGAATACGTGCCAATATCTGTGTGGCTGCACCAGCACATGGAGAAGAGATCGGGAAAGTACTTGAGCAGTTGCACAGGGGTCTTGTACCATCTTGTAATCAGTTTATAGTACGATTCTTGGAGACGTACACGCCTGGGGGCCCATATTAGGTTTGTAAACTGAAGTAATATCCTCAGGTGAGGGCAATTTGTAATTCGATCTCCCATGCTCCTAGGTAAGATGGCAGCAACTGTTCCAAGTCTCGTATGAGGTTGGTGTATAGAATAGATGGAGTTTCTCTGGGGGGGATGTCTCTGCAGGAACAATTTTCCCAACCAGGAGGGGGTATGTGGAGTCATTGTGGATCTCAGTACTCCTGATACATAGCTCTGATCGACTGATATTAAGTGGGCTGAAGCTAGAGAGTAAATTCAGAGTAAGACAGAAAGGCTCCATCTATAAGGATGGAATCATAAGGCAAGCAACTGATTGGTTTTGGTATCATAGGCATAGGGACAGCATCTAAAGATTGTACTTTCGATATAATTAAGTTATGTACAAACACTGGGATGGCCTAGGTGGGAGAGTGGAGGCGCAGCCTCCATCATGAGTTGCACGCTGAGATGCAAAGTCAATGTTAGCTGTTAATGCTTGTTTGGAGAGTATTGTGGAAGCCACAGGGTCAATGTGAGAGGAACTCTTAGCCACTGGAAATAAGTGTGGTCATGTGATGAACAATGCACAGCTCGTTAAATCTGATTACTGTGTTAGACAATAACGAGCTGTGCACATCACATGACCCATGACATTTTTACCCACTGGAAATAAATGACAGCAGAAATCTAGAAAGCAAATTAATGAAAATGTACGCAATTTACTTTCTGTATCAAACAGCATTTGTTTGCTGAAACTGCACAACCCCTTTTAAGTTATACAAGGCAAAAAAGTAACTCCTCTTTACCCTAGAAATATACAATACCAGTTTTGCAACCACAATGAACACAAGTGCCAAGCTCTGCTATTAAAGAAAATAAAATTGCCAAAACTTGAAAGTGTAAGGTGAAATATCAGTGGACACACATCTAAAGTTCTTGGTTCTGAGACTGCAGTTTCCAGTTTCTGAAACATTACTGAAAATATTCAAGGAACAGTTATGCTTTAAAAAACTATTTCTTTAAAATTATGAACACAAAACCAGCAAGTTTTCAGTAGTATGAACCCAGTGTTACTGTAGCTACAAAAGTCCCAACACTTCCCATAACACATTTGCTGGCAGAACATACAGAAGTTTAAAAACCCTCATAAAAGTAAATAAACTTGTCCAATAGCTTTCCACACTCTATGAAAAGCTGACTAATACTTAAAAGAATCCAAGTAAAGATTGCTAACTTATTGCACAATATCAGAACCACGCTGTAAATCCTCCTCTTTTCTGAGAAATCATGGAACTAAGCAGAATTTCCAGGACCACCACACTTGCCAATTTCTTTTTTTTTTTTTTTTTTTTTAGTAAGTGAATAAAAGGCAGTTTTATGACTATAGTGTTTTTCATGTATTCATAGTTCATTTGAATTGTCAGAAGTTTCTATAGATAAAATAAGCATAGCTACTCAAACCATGAAACTCCAAATCCTGCTAGTTGAACCCGCCATTAGCTATACATTTTAATCTCTTGAAAAGGGGACATTTAAAGCCATATACAGTGCCTTGCGAAAGTATTTGGCCCCCTTGAACTTTTCAGCCTTTTGCCACATTTCAGGCTTCAAAACATAAGGATATAAAATTGAAATTTTTTTGTGAACAAACAAGTGGGACAATTGTGAAGTGGAATGAAATTTATTTGATATTTTAAACTTTTGTAAAAAACAAAAAACTGAAAAGTGGGGCATGCCAAATTATTCGGCCCCCTTAAGTTAATACTTTGTAGCGCCACCTTTTGCTGCGATTACAGCACTTGGTGTATGACTATCAGTTTTGAACATCGAGAGACTGAAATTCTTGCCCATTCTTCCTTGGAAAATGGCTCAAGCTCAGTGAGGTTGGATGGAGAGCGTTTGTGAACATCAGTTTTCAGCTCTTTCCACAGATTCTTGATTGTATTCAGGTCTGGACTTTGACTTGGCCATTCTAACACTTGGATATGTTTATTTGTGAACCATTCCATTGTAGATTTTGCTTTATGTTTGGGATCATCGTCTTGTTGGAAGATAAATCTCCGGCCCAGTCTCAGGTCTTTTCCTACAGGTTTCCTTCCAGAATGGTCCTGTATTTGGCTCCATCCATCTTCCCATCAATTTTAACCATCTTCCCTGTCCCTGATGAAGAAAAGCAGACCCAAACCATGATGCTGCCACCACCATGTTTGACAGTGGGGATGGTGTTGGGAAAAAAAAAAAAAAAAAAAAAAAAAAAGTTGGATTTTGGTTTCATCTGACCAGAGCACCTTCTTCCACATGTTTGGTGTGTCTCCCAGGTGGCTTGTGGCAAACTTTAAAACAAGACTTTTTATGGATATCTGAGAAATGGCTTTCTTCTTGCCACTCTTCCATAAAAGGCCAGATTTGTGCAGTGTACGACTGATTGTTGTCCTATGGACATACTCTCCCACCTCAGCTGTAGATCTCTGCAGTTCATCCAGAGTGATCATGGGCCTCTTGGCTGCATCTCTGATCAGTCTTCTCTTGTTTGAGATGAAAGTTTAGAGGGACGGCCGGGTCTTGGTAGATTTGCAGTGGTCTTATATTCCTTCCATTTGATGTTTAAAGTTTGGGAAATCTTTTTGTATCCAAACCCAGCTTTAAACTTCTCCACAGCAGTATCACGGACCTGCCTGGTGTTTTCCTTGGTCTTCATGATGCTCTCTGCACTTTAAACAGAACCCTCAGACTATCACAGAGCAGGTGCATTTATACGGAGACTTGATTACACACAGGTGGATTATATTTATCAGTCATTTAGGACAACATTGGATCATTCAGAGATCCTCACAACTTCTGGAGTGAGTTTGCTGCACTGAAAATAAAGGGGCCGAATAGTAGTGCACGCCCCACTTCAGTTTATTATTTTTTACAAAATTTTATAATAACCAATAAATTTCGTTCCACTTCACAATTGTGTCCCACTTGTTGTTGAGTCTTCACCAAAAAGTTAATTTTATATCTTTATGTTTGAAGCCTGAAATGTGGCAAAAGGTTGAAAAGTTCAATGGGAGCCAAATACTTTCGCAAGGCACTGTACATGCAGTGGGAACGTATGGAGTGGGCTGTGTTATACAGTTGACATTAATACAACTTCCATGATCAGCGATAACTAGTTCTTGAAGTTTAATCTCAGCGGGTACAGAAGGGCAGCCATGACAGTCAAGGGTCTGACATAGGAATACTATCGCACCTACAGAAATATTTAGTGCATTTAAACATGCAGTCAACTTGTTGGGTTGTAAAGATCTCTAGCTAGGGGAGCCCTTCCAAAACCCAAAAAGCCAAGCCTTTCCAGTGATATTTTATTACTTAACCTTACAAAACACTTAATTTCAAAGCTTTCATTTTAGCTATTTAATTATTTTAGTCAAACATCTCAGTTTTTGAATTATCTGACTCTGCTGCAACAGAGCTTGTGTTTCCCTCCTCATTAAGAATTGTATTGAAATTTTTGTTAAAATGCAAAGAAATCAAACAAAGAATCAACAATAATGGGTATACAAGACGGAGGGAGAGGACAGGAGAAACAAGAAATGGCAAAGGAACAGGAAGGGAAAATGGGGGAGGAGGGAAACAAAAGCTCAGTCGCAGCAGAGTCAGATAATTCAAAAACTCAGATGTTTGACTAAAATAATTGAATAGCTAAAATGAAAGCTTTGAAATTAAGTGTTTTGTAAGGTTAAGTAATAAAATATCACTGGAAAGGCTTGGCTTTTTGGGTTTTGGAAGGGCTCCCATAGCTAGAGATCTTTACAACCCAACAAGTTGACTGCATGTTTAAATGCACAAAATATTTGTGTAGGTGCGATAGTATTCCTATGTCAGACCCTTGACTGTCATGGCTGCCCTTCTGTACCCACTGAGATTAAACTTCAAGAACTTCAGCCCAACAAATTCACAGTAAACACCAGAAAGCTTGGAGCTGCTGTATTTACTGTACCAAGTAGAGCTCTACTCTAATGTAGAGTAAAAATTTCAGGTAACATGCAAAGACAACGCGGTGCATCATTTTAGTGCTCTTAAAGGCAACCTTTCACCACCTCCAGTTCTTCACACATTTAGAATTTCTGTAGCACCCACCATTACTGAGCCATCAGTGCTGTTAGCCTAATTAGAATCAGTTGGCAAAGCTGTCAGGTGCATCTGCCCAAGCTCGGGATATTCCATGTGACCATGGAACCTAATTAGCATAGTGTGTTGAAACTAACAGCACCGATTGCTCAGGAGCGATGGGGCTAAAGAAAAAAAAAAAAAAAAAATCCAGAGGAAGAATCAGTGGAGCATAGCCTAACAGATGCAAAGAGTTGGAGTGTGTGTAAATGGTAGTGCTCTCCAACTTGTGGAGGTTGCTGCTAGACCTGGATAAGGCATTTCCAGGTCTGCATTTATAATTAATGCTAGATTCACACTAGCGTTCAGATTTCCATTCTTCAGGTCTGCTTGGGGGACTGAAAAATGGTAACCCTATCCGCTTGAAAAGCAGTTACCTGCGGACTGAAATCGCCGGAGAGAAAGAGTCCTGCATACAGGACTTCTCTCTGCCTATATTAAGCAGAATAGGGGACAGAGTCCCCCAACACTAGCGTGAACCAACTCCAAGTTATCTTTCCTAAACACATTTTCACAATATCAAACTTTCAGCTTACCTGGTAGTAGGGATGTAAAAAAGCATCTGGGCAGCCAGACAATGCCATCTGTTTATGAATATCAGTTTTAAAATCTGCAGACACCTGTAAGAAAAGCACATTTTAAATAAAGTATTCACTTTCTAAAGTTTAAGACACTAAGGGCCGGATCACATCTGCGTTCGGGGAGTCTGCTTGGGGACCCCCTGAACAGAAACCTATACGCATAGAAAAGCAGTTTACCTAAGGAAACCCGCAGACCCCATAGACTATAATGGGGTCCATGTGGTTTCTGCACGAAACATTGAGAGAAGTGCTGAACTTCTCTCCGCATGTTTTGTGCAAAAACCACACGGACCCCATTATAGTCTATGGGGTCTGCAGGTTTCCTTAGGTAAACTGCTTTTCTATGCGTATAGGTTTCCAGTTCAGGGGGTCCCCAAGCAGACTCCCCGAATGCAGAATTGAATTGGCCCCAACTTAGATATTCTAAAAATGTCTATTCCAAGAATTTAAAATAGAACCCATCAGTTTTACCATAAACTGGCCCCCATCATGAGGAGGAACAAGTACTTGCCTTTCAGTTTGGTGCCCCTCTAATCTGTATTTCTGCAAAGGGAAGATATAGTTGTATGAGAATGATATATGCAAATTAACCCATGTAGACATGGCAGGCAGGGAGAAACTTCAACCTAGTGATACTGCCCTGTTAATCCCTGGGTATGATTGACATCTCCCTTGTGAAGTCCGAGTGAGGGGAGTATGAGAGGGATGTCAATCATGTTCAGAAAGTGTTATTAGGAACAAGATTGCGTGACTACGCTGAAGTTGCGCCCCCTCACTGACTACTAAGGGTAATTTGCATATGATTTTTCAGGCTTTCAAACATTTATAACCTCACTTTCTTGTAGCAGAAATAGAGGGGCACCAATGGAAAGGTCATTACTGACCTGTCAAACCTCCCATCCATGCTTTGTATGGTCCGATTCCTGGAGCTTACACAGTCTGTTAAATTGAACAATGCTATTTCCATCAACCACATCTAGTTCCCATTGCTGCTACACACTTTAGAGCCAATACTAAAATGGACCTTCCAGGAACTTTGCCTGTAACAGTGTCAAAGGTACTGAAAGTCAATAATGCTGGAGAAGGAATTGGGCATAGTGACCTCACAGAGGGGGAACTAGGGACAGTACTGCAAGAGGGAGGCTATAGGGAGTAGATTAGGAGAGAGGCTGAGTAAGAGCAGGGACACATTTTGAGAGAAAAGAGAGGGCAGAAAGATGGCTGGTCTTTTTAGATCACATGGTAGAGCTCAATAGTATTTGAAGGCTGCAGAGAACCCCTTTTAGGTCATAAGCCCAGAAGGTCTATGTGGGGAAAGAAAACTTCACAGTACATTCACTGAACTGGATAAGACATACTTTTGATGAGGGTCCTCTGGCACCCAAATAGCTTTACAGAGTGCAACTGAGGGGCCAGAAGTCTCGTTCCTCTGCTTCACTGGCTGACGCTCAAATGTTTGGTCACAGGACTAACTCTTCTCCAAATATGTAAAAGCAACAAGAGTACAGTAAAGCCAGTGACCAAGCCAGAGCAGCAGTGTGGAAGCTTGAGCCCTTCTGTGCAGCCCTCTGAAAAACTAAATCTGTGGCAGCTCTGTCAAAGCTGACCGAGGTACCATTTTGCCGGAGATCGTCCAGCACTCAGAGCAAGATTGTTGGCATGACAGACAGGAGCCTATTGAAGGCTCCCAGGCTTGCCTGCCATTCATTTGTATGGCAGGCTGCTTTAGAAATCTATGGCAGAGAGTGCTGCAGTAGGCAGGTAAGCAACACAGCTCCCGGTATGTACACAAAACAGAGCTGCACTGCGGCTCTAATATTAACGGCCTATGGATAGGACAGTGTCCATTGACTCAGGGCACCACAGTCAGATATACAAACCCAAGATAAACACTAAACACTGCCAAATAATACCACCAGAAGGCCTTCCTGATGCAATATTCCAAGTACTATGTAGGAAGTGAAGAACATTCACTCCAATGGAGAGAAGAAGAAGAAAAAAAAAAAAAAAAAAAAAAAAAAAAAAACACACACACACACACACACACACACACGAGAGATCAGTCTATGTTGAAGTTGGGCAAACTATACATCAGGGGGCGGCAACCCCCGACACATGTACCAAGAGTGCCACACGAGGCTTATTCACCTGGCACAGGCATCCCCAGTCCTCACCCAGCAGTTTCGATTGGACCAAACACGGCCGAAGCAAAACTATTATAATCGGGGGTCTGAAGAGACCCCTGAGTATAAGCAGAGTCCCCAGGGAGGTGATCAAACAAAAAACAACATTACTCACCTTCCCTGTGCTCCACGGCAGCTGTGTTCTCTCTGGGCACTTCTGCCTAAAAGACTGCTGACAGGGCCTCAGGGGTCACTTCCAGCGTCCTTACTCATAACGACGCTACATGATCCCTGATACCCAATCAGCGGGTGCTGAATGCAGGCAGAAGCGTGAGTGAAGGGAAGGTGAGTTAACATTGTTTATGTTTCTCTTGGCCCTCTGCTTATACTCTGGGGTCTGAAGAGACCCCACAGTATAATAGCTAGAGTGGGGAAAATTGGAATATTACAAAAGGGGATATAATACAGTGTGCAGATGACGCTATGGGACATTATTCTATATAACGGTGTGTTTTCTGTATTAAGGATGTGTTTTTGCACAGAAAACGAAGGCTTTTTGTGCAAAAATGCACCATGTGAACACAGTTTTACATCAAACTAAAAGTTCCAGGAGCCTAAGAATATAGCTGCATCCAGATACATAGTGTGTTACCACTATAAAGGCTGCTGCCATATGGTGCTCCTGGACACACTTACCAGTAATTGCAGGATGCACATGTACTTTCATTGCTTCTAATTGGAAAGTACAGACGTGTCCCAGGAAATAGCAGTAAGCGCATGTGTCCTAAAGCATCTGGTGGCAGCACTTTGTGATATGGTTTGTGGTATATGACTTTAGTATAGGAGTCGTCAGACTTAGTTATTGACCGGCACTCTGAGTACCTCATTTTTGATTTTTTTAATTAAAATCGGCACGCCGAACAAAAAAAGTTGCCTACCCCTACTATACATTTTGATGGGTGAATAAGAAAAGAGGCCATATCAGTACAGCAGGTTAGTTCATGCATGTCATCTACAATCAGAATATGCCATTGACTTCTATTGACTGAGAATTGTTGCCACTAAAAAGTCATTTTCTTATATTGTACTCTGTCATTCAAATACACATTGGCATTGTCAGTGATTGTTCCCCCCCCAAGAAGGTTTCAGAAATCCACAAATCAGGTATTTTCCACCACAAAGACCTAGTCAGAACACTCGCTACTGAAACCACAGTCCAGTAAGAAAGTTTGTTACCACATAAGCAGCTTTGAATATTTAGGAAGCATGATGGTGTGCCATTACCACATCCATATCACAGGTTCTAACCCTGTCCCACGCAACACAAAGCTAAGCATCACCTACATAAGTTTCCATAATGAGGGGAAAAGGTTTAGATTTTTCATCCACTTTCCAGGAAGGGGGGGGGGGGGGGAAACACACACTCCATGAAAACCTCAAAAACACTATACAAAAACAAAGAAATGTACCCAATCATGAGCCAGGGAATGGCCTGACTAGGGCTGGGCAATTAATCGAAAAACAAAAGTCATCTCAATTGAAGTGAACTTCCTCACATCTGAGTTATTTTGCCTCCATGCCATCTCACACAGCCATTGGCTAGAGAGATTACATGTCTAGCTGAACACTATCCAATCAGGATTGCTGATGATCAATAACCAGAAGCTAAATTTTGTGGCATGTAAAAAGGAGAGATTGTCCCAAGATAATCATTCATTAATGATAAGAGTTAAAATCAAGATTTTGATTTAGGTTGCAATCACGAAATGGTTGAGGCTCTGCATTGTACAAAGTACTCAATTCCCAGTCCATAGTAGTGACTGCAGCATCAAAGAGGTTGCTTAGTGTTGTAGTCCACCTCAGAGTCAAACCCACTATTCCCCCAGTCATCCTCATGCGTCAAAAACTTGTTTCATAGCAACCAGCAATAATTGGACTGAACATTGATTTTTTTTTTTTTAATATATGAAAAATGTTCAGGCTAAATTCCCATGTAGCAAACCAGAGCAAAAAAAAAAAAAAAAAAAAGCTACAAAAACAGCAAGTTTCTCTGCAGTTTTTCTTCACTTAAATCTATAGGGAAAACATGAGTTTCTACAGGTAAAGTTGACATTCTGCATTTTTTCTAGTGTGGATGGGATTAGCCAGAATCTCACTCACACTGCTGGGACCAGAAAACCCCTTTTGCTGACACATTAAAGGGAGTCTATCATTAGAAAAACACCTTTTTAACTAATGGCATGTTGGAATATCCATAAAAAAAAAAAAAAAAGGGATATTCTACTCCTACATTTCATTCTTTTCCCCGCCGTTTGATAAAATCAGATTCTTGCGTTATGCAAATTACGATCACAGAGCACAGGGGGCGTTCCCCCTGTGCACCGAGCACCCCACGTCATAACCTTCCGCTGCCCCTTATTTGATTGTATTCACTCCCCTCTTCAGCTTCTCTGGATCTTCTGCCTTGTGTAGGCATCGGACACAGCACAGTACAGACATGAAATCTTGCGCATGCGCAATCGGCTCTGCCACTTCGAGTTCGGGCAGAGCCAACTGCACATGCCCGGCTGCCATTTTTCCTACGCAGTCTGATGGCTACGCAAGGCAGAAGATCCATAGAAGAAGAAGAGGGGATTGAACACAGTTTGCATAACACAAGAATCGAATTTTATTAGAAACGGCAGGGAGAAGAAAAGAATGGAAGGTAGGAGTAGAATAGCCTTTTTAAAAGGATATTCCAACGTGCCATTAGTTCAAAAGGTGTTTTTCTAATGATAGACTCCCTTTAATGTGTCAGCATTCAATAGGAGCCTCATCAATTGCAAGCTTGCTTGTAGTGAAAAGGGCTCAAAGAGCAGTTGAAGTCACACCTTATTTATGAAGGCTTTTTGTCCACAGTGGATAGCAGAAAACGGAACTCTTCAGTGCCCACAGGACAGCTGTAGAGATGGACGTTAGTATTCCCAATACAATTACTTCTCAAATGGCTATTGACAGTGAAAGGAAGATAACTGGACAGTTAGATAGTCCTTAGATTAAAAGAGGTTATAAGAGGTGGGAATCTAGTAACACCACACACGCACGACTGGGAACACCAGATGTGCAAGACTGGGGACCACCCTTTGCCCTCATGGACCACAAGGATTTAGAAGTGGTAGGGCTGCAGAGACTCAGAACAGCTTGAATGCTTTAAGGGGGTGTTCACACTACCATTGGTGACCGTTGCAAGATTTTAACATCGGACACTAGCTGAACTGTCAGTAATCCATTAAAATTCCCATTCATTTCAATGGGTTTTTATATTGTGTCCGGTTACACCAAATCTGTCAGAAGTCCGTTTTTTTTCCGGGGACAAAAAAAATAAAAAATCCTACATGCAGGACTTTTTGTCCGTTTGAAAAAAAAAAAGGATTCTTGACAGCAAGTGTTTTTTTTTTTTTTTTTTTTTTCACATTGAAGTCTATGGGTAACAGACTTATAACGGACAGTAACTGATAGCCATCAGTTACTGTGTTATTTTATGTCTTTTCCTGCGCATGCTCAGAAAGGAGAAACAAAACGGACAGTTAAAAAACGGAAACTAACTGATGCCAACAGACACTGAGGCTAATGTGTCTTTTTTTTTTTTTTTTTAACCACCATTAATTGGATCAGTTAAAAAAAACGGACACATTAACATCAGTTAGTGTCTGTTATGATAGGTGTCCGTTTTTTTTTTTTTTTTTTTTAATGGACACCTTCATAACGGACTCCAACGGAAGTGTGAACCCTGCCTAAGCGTTAGCCCACAGATGCCACATCAGGAGAATCTTCACAAAGCACTGCACACTTAACATGAACGTACCAAACTGACCCTAGAACTCCTGACAAAATCAAACTGCTTGAAATATCACCCTCTATTACACACCCACTGATTCCACCCAACCCCATTGTTTTCATTGGGAGAGAAGCAGGAGGAAAAGGAGAAAAAAAAAAAAAAAAAAAGCTGCAAGTTCAGCAGCAGAGTCTGAGGCACAAGACACCCGGCTGATTAGACTTAGCTCATTCATGGATGTCCACCTCAAATTCCTCTTCATTTTCATCTGTGTGAATAGACCCTTAGTCCCAAGAATGCTTTCAGAATGAAGGTCGTATTTATAAGTTACATCTGAACTGTAGGAGGAGTTTTTGTCTTGTGGAACACTGTAGTGGTTCTGGTTCATTCTTCACTGCTGTTTAGACAACTGCATGTGTATTTGGATGCCTTTTATACATTTGTGAAAAATGTATTAAAAGCTTTAATGCAAATAAAAAAAAAACTCCTCCGGGGGATTGCACATGGATCAAAAAGGTAGTGAAATATCTGATCTAAGATCAGTGATTCTAAGAAACTTCTGTGAACCCAGGTGGAAAGGCACATTATTGTATGACTCCCAGAGATCCACCAGTGCTGTGAAGCAGTATTGTCCCAGAATGTTCACATTGAAGCATATTGCTCCCATCTTAAATCTGAATGCTCTGAACCGCTTAAAATACAGTTTGTTTATTAGAACCTGAAATGTTGTCTTTCTGTAGAAAAGCTGGAATATCAAAACACTTTAGGAGGCGCAGTTTATTCTAAGGTTGCCTGGTCTAGGAGAGATAGGAGCAATTATCTAGAGCAGACCATAAAGAAACTAAAATACCGCCCAGCTTCCCCACCCTTTGCTTGAGTGACATCTTCCACTTCGCTCTAGATTACACCCCTAACTGCAGACAGCATGAAGTCCCAGCAGAAGAATAATCATGCCTAGTCAGGTCCTTTTCAGTTCATTTGCATAAAAAAAAAAGAAAATTGAGCTGCCATCCAAAGTACTGTCATTTGTTTGATACAGATTTCCTTCACATGACTCCTGAAGGAAAAGCTTATCAGGTCTTAAAGAAGGTCACAACTGCAAGTTCTAAATAGGCAAGGTGCTTCCAAGATACAGTGCACAACTTACTCTTAGAGCCACAACCCTCAGAATCTTAGGCTTATGGCATGTCTCGCTGCAATACAGAACGATGGAGTCTCACCACTGAGTGTTTGGCTAATGGGTCCCCTGATAGTGAAACTGGAGAAACTTGAGGGTAGAAGAAAAAGAAAAAAAAAAAAAAAAAACGTGAATGAAGTGCACTTGCATGACTGTCGCTTCATTAATTGCTATGGGGCTGCTGTACATTACAGTACCAGAAGCCTCATAACAGTGAAGAGAGCATTGATCACGGAAGAACTTCATACGCAAGCGAAATGCCCTCCCTTATCTCCTACCCACAGGTTGGCGGATAAGTCTTTAAATGGGACAACCCCTTTAGGGGTGAGGTAGTTATGGCTTTTAAAATTATGGCAGAGTTAGTAAGGGGTTAAAACATGGGACAAGGTTTTACCCTCTATCCTCGATTTAGAGGCTTATTTGAGATATAGGACAAATGACGTAGGGCTACATATACACTATACCACCGACACTTTAGCTGGTCTTTCTGGTGGAAATCTAGGTGCTGTGAGTGACTGCAAAAGACCTCCAAATAGCGCTGATAGCTTCCAAGTATGCATAAGACAATGGTGTTTCCTCTTCCCAGAGAGCAGTGTGTGCATAACCATGGAATTCAGCTCATTTAGAGATTGGTTGACATCCCATGTCTTGTTCCAAGTTAACAGCTGATCCCTTATACCACTTCCAGAACCCTCACCTGTGCCTCTGTTCATACACAGACCGAATGCTTGTTGAACTCGTGGCCGAGAACACTGCCAATATAAGCCTGTGTAAGTTTCTCTTGAACTGTACTTTCCAGCTTACAGATTTACAATTTGAGGATTTCAAGTTTTTTTTTAACTACAAAAGGGAAGTAGGAGGCAATGTGTCTTTAGTGTGTTGGTCTGAGGAAACTCACTTCTCTGGCATGAACAAGACGGAAAAATGAATCTTCATTGTTCTGCATAGAATTGTGAAAGGTATTACCTGGCACAAATCTGGAAGTAGACAGGACCAACTCAGAACAAGCAGCTAAATTGTCCTGCCAAGCAAACATTTGGTTAATTTTTGTAACCATTTACATGGATACTCCTTAAGTGTCACAAATGGTATGAAAAAAAAAAAAAAAAAAAAAAAAAATTGGGATTTTAACCCGTTTCATATATTATACACACAAACACCAAGTGCAGCTTTAAACTATCTTACGCTAGGTTCACACTAATGTTCAGGGATTCGCTAAACTATCCGCTAAAAAGTGGTTACACACAGACCCCATAGGACTATAATGAGGACTGCCAGGTTTCTGCTGAAAATGACTAAAGTCCTCCTCGCAAGACTTCTCTCCGCTGATTTTAAGTGGGAAGGGGAATGAGTCTTAAGACTCAACCGCACACTAGTGTGAACCTATCGTTAGGTGTATGGCCAACATAATGACATTGCAGATCAGGCTAGCAAGTTATTTAATGCCAAGCAGATTAACCCCCTTCTCACCCATGTACACATTCACCACTTGTGTCAGATATGATACAAAAGATCTATATTGGTGGAGGGGCTGACATTTACTATGCAAATGTAGTAAAAGTTAGAGATTTGCCATCACTAATCATACAGACCTGCAGAATAAAATTGGCCATTAAAGGAGAAGCTCAGAAGAGATTTCAGCTCCCATGTACAGAGAAAAGCCACATATAGATTAGAAAGAAGGAATCCATATAAACCGTTTGGGCTTCATTTGGTGGTACATTCCTTTTACATTAGGCAACATTCATAAGAGGTTAGAAATATGCTGCCGTAAAATGAGGTCACATGTTTGCAGGACTTCTCTGCATTTCTCAAGCAGGGACTCCAACGGTCACAATGCAAGTGCAGAGGTAATTGGGCGATTGTCAAAATGCAAAAAAAAACAAAACAAAAAAAAAAAGCCTTAGCCTATAAGTGGTTATCCAAGTTTCAGGTTAAGAGGATGGAAAGAGCTACAGAAATAAAAAAAAAATCCAATTGTGCCAAATCAGTGGAGTACAAGTGCATCTCAAATTAGAATATCAAAAAGTTTTGTTTTTTTTTGTTTTTTTTTAGTAATTCAATTGAAAAAGTGACAGTCATTACAAAGTGTGAATTTTCAAGTGATTGTTAATGTTGATGATTATGGCTTACAGCCAAGGAAAACCCAAAAAGTCCTCTGAAAATTAGAATTAACCCAAAACAGCTGCAAAGGCTTCCTTAGCGTTTAAAAAGGTACCTTAGTCTGGTTCAGCAGGCGACACAATCATGGGGAAGACTACTGATTTGACAGATGTCCAGAAGGCAGTCATTGACACACTCCACAAAGAGTAAGCCACAAGAGGTCATTGCTAAAGAAGCTGGCTGTTCATAGAGTGCTGTATCAAAGCATATTAATGGAAAGTTGAGTGGAAGGAAAGTATGTGGTAGCAAAAGGTGCACAAGCAACTGGGATAACCACAGCCTTGATAGGATTGTTAAGACAAGGCCATTCAAAAGTTTTGGGGAGATTCAGAGTGGACTGCTGCTGGAGTCAGTGCTTCAAGAGCCACCACACACAGACGTAACCAGGACATGGGCTACAAGTGTTGCATTCCTTGCGTCAAGCCATTCATGACCAATAGACAATACCAGAAGCATCTTACCTGGGACAAGGAGAGAGAGAACTGGACTGTTGCTCAATAGTCAAAGGTGTTTTCAGATGAAAGTAAATTTTGCATTTCATTTGGAAATCAAGGTCCCAGAGTCTGGAGGAAGAGTGGAGAGGCACACAATCCAAGCTGCTTAAGGTCTAGTGTGAAGTTTCCACAATCAGTGATGGTTTGGGGAGCCACGTCATCTGCTGGTGTAGGTACACTGTGTTTTATCAAGACCAAAGTCAACACAGCCATCTACCAGAAAATTCTAGAGCACTTCATGCCTCCCTCTGCCGACAAGCTTTTTGTAGATGGAATTTTCATTTTCCAACAGGACTTGGCACCTATCCACACTGCCAAAAGTACCAATACCTGGTTTAATAACCACAGGATCACTGTGCTTGATTGGCCAGCAAACTCGCCTGACCTTAACCCCATAGAGAATCTATGTGGTATTGTCTAGAGGAAGATGAGACACCAGACCCAACAATGCAGACGAGCTGAAGGCTGCTATCAAGCAACCTGGGCTTCCATAACACCTCTGCAGTGCCACAGGCTGATCACCTCCATGCCACGCCGCATTGATGCAGTCATTCATGCAAAAGGAGCCCTGACCAAGTATTGGGTGCATTTATTGTACATACTTTTCATTTGGCCAACATTTCTGTGTTAAATTTTTTTACAGTTGGTCATATAATATTCTAATTTTCTGAGATAATGACTTTTGGGTTTTCCTTGGCTGTAAGCCATAATCAACATTAACACTTGAAAGTTCACTGTTTGTAGTGACTCAATATAATGCATGTTTCACTTTCAATTGAATTCCAAAAAAAAAAAAAAAAATTCTAGTTTATTGAGTTGCACTTGTATCTTAAAATAAATACTAATACATTTTATTTATATAGCACCAACATATTCCACAGCACTGTACAATTTGTAGGGTTCAAGTACTGACAAAAAAAGATACATTACAAAAATATTCAATTCACACACTGGGACTGGGGCCCTGCTTGCAAGAGCTTACAATCTATGAGGTAGAGGGGGTGACAAGAGGTATCAGGAGAAGTAACCGACGTAGCATTGCTTGTACAATAGTCAGACAATTTTGTAATAGAGGTTATTGTCATTACACATATAAAAGCTGTATGAGCAGTCATCAGTCGTGTCCTTTAACGTGCAGATGGTGCCTGGACATATAAAGTTAGTCTGATACAGCATCATATCCTGTGAGGTAATGTTGGAGCATCAACAGAGGAGGGTACGTTTTATTGATCCTAACTACGGAAGGGTTTACATTAGGAGTTGTGATTGGCCTGTCTGAAAAGATATGTCTTTAGTTTACGCTTGAAGCTGTGGAAATTGGGGGTTAATCTGATAGTCCAGGATAGAGCATTCCAGAGAAGTGGTGCAACTCAGGAGAAGTCTTGTATACAAGCGTGGGAGGTTCTGATAATAGAGGATGTTAGTCTTAGGTCATTGTGTGAACGGAGAGTATGGGTTGGGCAATAGACAGAGATGAGGTAGGAAATGTAGGGAGGTGCAGCATTAGAGAGCCTTGTGAATGAGGGTGATAAGTTTATATTGTATTCTGTATTGAATAGGCAGCCAATGTAGTGACCAGCATAGACCGCAGGCATCGCTGTAACGTCTAGACTCAGATGAGCCTGGCCGCTGCATTCAGAATAGATTGTAGAGGGGAGAGTTTAGTAAGGAGATTCAGTAGTCAAGGCGAGAGTGAATCAGGGCAACAATAAGTGTCTTTAGTGTATCTGTGGTAAGGAAGGGGCGGATTCTGGAGATGTTTTTGAGGTGGAGATGACATGAGCGTGCGAGTGATTGATATGGGGGGGGGGGGTGAAGGAAAGGTCTGAGTCAAACAAAACCGAGGCAGCGGGCATACTGCCTAGGAGTTATGGTAAGGCCAGAGACTGCAATGGACATATCAGGGACAGATCTATTAAAAAAACACAGAGTTGGAGTTGGCAGAGGTGGTGAAGTGACAGCTTTGTCTTATACACTGATCAAGCAGTATTAACACCTACTGATTCCTGAACTGTTTCAAGTCAATAGCACATTACTGCTGCAGCCACTTGAGCTCTTGACAATGTGTCCACTGAGACTGACTGCCAAGTGCTTTTACATTTCCTTAAGACATTTGCAGCATAAGGAGCCACTATCGCTTTACAGGCAGAACACAGCAGCCAAGAACTCGTCACTGCAATCAAAAGGTATAAATGAGGCATATTTACTAGTGCACTGTGTGTCTAGACCGATTTATTATCTCAAATCTCAGCATTTATGGTGTAAAATTTAATCATTTAGATTATTATTACTAAACAAGCTCAACATGAGCGCCTTGTTAAGAGCAAAAGTAATGGGGCTTAAAGTGAGAATCTGGAGAAGACTTACTGATAAAAATACACCAGAATACTGGTCTAACTTACGCCAAAAAGCACGGCATGCATGCTTAAACCATGAGGTGTCAAGCAAGGTGCAGATTGTTTTACAAGTGGGCAGGACTCATGATGCAAGACATGTGCCAATATTTAAGCATGTCAGAAATTAAGCCAACAATTGGTATAAATCAGATATGTCAGATTTAGAAGCCATCATCAGCAACTGGAATCAGTTGTATAAGGTTGTCAATATAACAATTGCAAGTTGTAGTATATATGTTAAGTTTCAATTAAGTCTGTTGCCATAATTTGCTACCCAACTTGGGAACTATGTTTATGCCATTTAGTCTAGTTGACCAAATTGTATAAAAGCTAACCACATTAATGGCAAGTGTCAATTTTGACACCCAGTCTAAAAATGTGTCTGATTATCAGAGGCAGTCTGTGCCACATTCATAATACAACCTGAGCCAAAGCATTTATACCACCTAGCTGATGCCACAGTTTTATGTAAAAGTTTGGTCAGATTTACTGTCTAAATTTTGGGCTGAATCCACAAATTAAAGGGGTATTCCCATGAACATAACCATATCTATATTTGTAGATAATTAAAATTTAAAGAGGACCTTTCACGTCCTCATGTATACAGTGGGGAAAAAAGTAGTCAGCCACCAATTGTGCAAGTTCTCCCACTTAAAAAGATGAGAGGTCTGTAATTGACATCATAGGTAGACCTCAACTATGAGAGACAAAATGAGAAAAAAAAATCCAGAAAAATCACACTGATTTTTAAAGAATTTATTTGCAAATTATGGTGGAAAATAAGTATTTGGTCACCTACAAACAAGATTTCTGGCTCTCAGACCTGTAACAACTTTAAGAGGCTCCTCTGTCCTCCACTCATTACCTGTAGTAATGGCTCCTGTTTGACATTGTTATCAGTATAAAAGACACCTGTCCACAACCTCAAACAGTCACACTCCAAACTCCACTATGGTGAAGACCAAAGAGCTGTGGAAGGACACCAGAAACAAAATTGTAGACCTGCACCAGACTGGGAAGACTGAATCTGCAATAGGCAAGCAGCTTGGTGTGAAGAAATCAACTGTGGGAGCAATAATTAGAAAATGGAAGACATACAAGACCACTGATAATCTCCCTCGATCAGGGGCTCCACGCAAGATCTCACCCCGTGGGGTCAAAATGATCACAAATGATCACAAGAATGGTGAGCAAAAATCCAAGAACCACAAGGGAGGACCTAGTGAATGACCTACAGAAAGCTGGGACTAACGTAACAAAGGCTACTGTCAGTAACACACTACGCCACCAGGGACTCAGATCCGGCAGTGCCAGATGTGTCCCCCTGCTTAAGCCAGTACATATCCGGGCCCGTCTGAAGTTTGCTAGAGAGCATTTGGATGTTCCAGTAGAGTATTGGGAGAATGTAATATGGTCAGATGAAACCAAAGTAGAACTGTTTGTTAGAAACACAACTCGTCGTGTTTGGAGGAGAGTGAATGCCGAGTTACATCCAAAGAATTCCATACCTACTGTGAATCATGGCGGTGGCAACATCATGCTTTGGGGCTGTTTCTCTGCAAAGGGACCAGAACGACTGATCCGTGTACATGAAAGAATGAATGGGGCCATGTAGCGTGAGATTTTGAGTGCAAAACTCCTTCCATCAGCAAGGGAATTGAAGATGAAGTGTGGCTGGGTCTTTCAGCATGACAATGATCCCAAGCACACCGCCAGGGCAACGAAGGAGTGGCTTCATAAGAAGCATTTCAAGGTCCTGGAGTGGCCTAGCCACTCTCCAGATCTCAACCCCATAGAAAACCTTTGGAGGGAGTTGAAAATCCATGTTGCCCAGCGACAGCCCCAAAACATCACTGCTCTAGAGGAGATCTGCATGGAGGAATCGGCCAACATACCAGCAACACTGTGTGCCAACCTTGTGAAGACTTACAGAAAACGTTTGACCTGTCTTTGCCAACAAAAGATATATAAACAGAGTATTGAGATGAACTTTTTTTATTGACCAAATACTTCTTTTCCACCATAATTTGCAAATAAATTCTTTAAAAATAAAAGTGTGATTTTCTGGATTTGTTTTCTCATTTTGTCTCATATTTGAGGTCTACTTATGATGTTAATTACAGGCCTCTTCTTTTTAAGTGGGAGAACTTGCACAATTGGTGGCTGACAATACTTTTTTTCCCCACTGTATGCGGTTTTACAAACCGCTAGAAAGCTGACAGCGTGCTGACTTTCCCATTATATTCCCCAGGGATGGAGATATCGGGGGTCTAAATTTCATTGTTCACAGTCAGAAGGGCATTCCTGACAGTTTAGCTTGGCTATGAGGAACCTCCCTCTCTGACAGTATGCGTCCATAGCTCTGTACTGAGGGAGTGTTCCTCACAGCTCAGTGTCATCACTGGGCAGTAAGAAACTCCCCCTCTCTCTGTACTCTTCCCATAGCCCTGTACTCTACCGCCCAGTACAGGGCTATGGACAAGTACTGTCAGGGAGGGAGTTCCTCACAGCCAAACTAGACTGTCAGGAACACCCTTCTGACAGTGAACGGTGAAATTTAGACCTCCAATATCTCCAGCCCAGGGGCATATAACAGGAAAGCCGACAGCACTGAATTCAGCACTGTCGGCTTTCTAGCGGTATGTAAAACTGCATATACATGAGGACGTGAAAGGTCCACTAAACGTTTTAGCAAATATAAATAGTTAAAAATTCTGCAGAGTTTAAGATTTTCTCTAACTATATTAGTGGTGACAATCTGTTGCCAATGGATACAACCACAAATGCATTAACTTTCTATGGTCTGGGACTTGTCAAAAACCCAGCCAATGATTTTCTTATTGTGGACAGGTTATCAGGCAGGGACACTACATGTATGAGAAAGTGTCCTTACTGTGGCCAGGTTATCATTGCTGATTTTATGGTTGTGTGACCACAAGATATTAGAGAAAAGTCTTTAAAACTCTGCAAAATATTTATTTATAAAAAATGTTTAACTATTATCTACAAATTTAAAAAAGGTTATGTTCGAGGGAACACCCCTTTAAGAAATAGCTGCAGTTGTTAGTGATTCTGCTGTGGCTTTTTTTTGAGCCAAAGACATAAATGCATACAGCAGGAGGGGGTTCTCTCTCGACTACACAAATCAAAAGAGCGTGGAAGGAGATAGTCCAATTTTATTCCAGAAACAAGGAGATGTAAGGTATCCTGCCACCAAGGAACAAAACAGTCCAATATCCACAGCACAGTCTGTATCCAAAAGCAGCCCCCTAGGAGGTCAAACATTTGGTGGACTACAATTGAACCACTCTCCAAGCCACTCAAGGGTGTAGGCTGCAACGAGTCCCCACGCATAAACAGGAACAAATCCTTCTCCAGACTCAGGACAAGGTGATCTTCTGTCCACAGGTTTCAGTCTCCCCCAGACCACAGAAGGAAGAGACCTGAAGAGGATGCCTCTAGCAGACCTGGTATAAGACCTAGCACAAAAGGTGATGGCCCTCACAAGGGGACCAGGCACCATTCAGCTAAGGCTAAGCCATACTGATTCGATTAGCTCCCCTCTGTGCTCAGTTCCTGGTGTGGCAGACAGGACATGGAACAATACACATCAGTACAGACACAAAACAACTCACTAGAAAGTAGGAATGACACTCAAAAAAATTTTTTAAAAAAAATTGTTTTTCTTGTTTTGAGTCTGAGTCTGCCGATTTCATGCTGGACACAGCAACTGAGTCTCCAATGTAAATGTGAACATAGTCTGGCACTGTTTAAGGCTATTTGTTAGCACTGTCTAAAACCACGTAGTCTGAGCTTGCACTGTAAAACTTGGGGGTAAGGAATATGCAAATAAGTCCTCATTGGTGGAAAAGAACTTCCTAGTGCCACCCTCCAGAAAGTGGTGCTAGGTCTTATTTGCATAATCCTTTCCAATAATTCTTAGCAAGGCATGCATAGTCTAAGTCGTCCCTGTACTGTCTCTCCCTAATGAAACATTACCTATTCTGACCCACATCTGCACCTCACACAGCCAGACCCCAGCTCTGCACTAATGAGAGGCAACAACCTCGAAACATGTCTGCAGATGGGAACCTCTTCCTTTTTTCTGGCTTTGCAAGTCTCAGATTACACCTTAGGTTTTATAGGTTAATATGCATGGTTTTCAAGGAAACCCATTAAATGTGGCACTAGGAGCAAGTTACTCTTCAAATGAGATCTATTTGCATATTCCTCAGAGAACTCTTAGCAGGGCATGCATGTTTAAAAGGCCCTGTACCATCTCTCCCCAATGAGACATTACCCCTTTTGTAAAAAGTCTTAAATTTGCTCATGTGCCAACATTCTTGCATAATGCTAGGTCAAAGAGGTGGTAAGCCACTGTGACAAAAATCTAGCACACTTCTGTCACCTGTCTGAGCTTACGCTAGGTTCACACCTGCATTTGGGTTTCCATTTGTGGGGTCTGCTTGTGGACCCCATGAACAAAAACCTAATCCACTAAAAAAAAAAAACCAAAAAAAAAAAAAAACCCTGCTGAACTAATAGATTGGATTAAATGGTACATATGCAGTCCAAATTGCATAGCAAATCTCAGCAACAAGATTAAATCTACATGCATACACACACACACTTTACATCTGTTCCTTTGCCAACCTCATGGTTGGCGAGAGAAAAAAAATAAATTCTAAAAGAAAGGAGCTTGTGCATAAATGGCTGTCTTGGGTCAATGACCACAAACAAGTGGAGATGCATGTTGGAGTTCATTCTCTTCCCTACTCAGCAGTCTTAATATAGCAATGTTATTTTTAGAGTCAGCACAGCAAGTATCTAAAAAGTGATCTGAACTTTTAAAAGTAGAGCATTACAAAATGCTCTGGGAATTTTAATATTTACATGACCAGGTCCAACATACCTGACTCATCCACTTTTATAGCTTCCCTACAGAGTCTACACATTTGCACAGCATATAGCATTACAAAACAAGACTGGACCTTGTAGCAAGAGCACTTTATGAAATTGCCTCAAACATCTTAATTGTACATGGCAGAGCTCATTAAGTGTACTAGTTTAAAATGAAAGTGTTTGTCCAAGACATTGACAGTTACTGTGGCCAATTCACTGCTTGACAAGCACAGTCATATCATGGCTGGTATTCATTTGAATTGGACAGACCTGCAACATGGCCATGAGACCAACCGATGCATCACTAGCCCAAAAAGTGGAGCTCAGTATAAATTCTGGACACCACCTTTAACATTACAGCATACTCTCCCAGAATTTTCAGGGAAATTATGGCCCCTCCCAATCCCTGCTTCCACAAACCACCCTTTTTTTTGGGAAGGGGGTTAATTTTATATAAACCCCAGTCCTTTTTTGGTTGGCTATGTCCTTTCCAACCCATTTCCCCCACCCCATTTTCTGGAGCATTGAACCTATCCATTTAAGAATTTTTGCAGCCAAGGGACCTATACTTTGTTTTGGGCATTAATATTAGATCAGTGGAGGTCTAACACCCCCAATCAATTCATATCTATACAGTGTCAGAAGTAGACTACATCATACACCAAGTATTGGTCTTTTATGACTAGCTGAGCACTAGTGCAGCATGGTCACTACCCAGTGTAATGGTTTGTCTACACTACAGGCCCCAATGCTAGATGCTGATGAGAACAGCTGAGCTGAGTGCTGGAATTCAGACCCTCCCACAATTAGTAAATCCCCCACCCCCAAAGTTCTTAGATTTAAAGGGCTATTGCAGACTAATGGTACTGATGACTTATTGTTATAAGTCCTCAATGTCTAAGATTTACACTGAAAAACTGGTGAAGTGACACAGCGCCATGATTTGCACCAAAGATATGCCACTTAGCTGCACCTTGCTCACCACTAACATTGACCAAGTGTGGTCGTGGGGGGGGGGGGGGGGTTTCAAGGAGAGACAGGGAAGCCTCAGCCTGTCAGATTTGTTTTAACTCAGGCCAGAAAACATTTCAATTCTGGCAGATGGGACTTTTGGAAACATGCCAGAATTAAGAGGATGGGGCCTCATTCTGATGCAGTAGTGCCAGCAGAGGGAATTAAAGGGCATGTCAGCATGAAAGTCAGTATCAAACTAATGACAGTACCTTGTACAGTGGCTTCTGCAATTCCTAAAGAGGTCTTACGCAGCATTGAAGCTCATTTTTATAAAGCCAGCATTTCTTATGCAAGTTTTATGAAAAGGGGCTTTAGGGGAGTTTAATTCTCCTGCTGGGATTCATTCTGTGCTCTAGACATCCACCCACAACTCCTACCTGGCTCTAAGCCCGCCCCCCATACTGCTTCAGCAACATTTTCAAATTTTCCACAATGAAACAAGTTAACTCAAAATATGTTAGTCAGCCCAATGGAGAAAGGATTACTGGGCCAGGGGCTATAGAGGGATCCACAGATCTGCAGCAGTCAGCACAGTCAAGGGGAGCAGTCATTCTAGAAGAGAAGCAACAGCAGCACTAAAACTTAAAAAAAAAAAAAAAAAAAACCCAAAGCCAAGGGAGCCAAAACTAGTTATGCAACTTAAAGTTTTGTGCCAGAGACACACCCTCTCAACCTCCACCAGTCAGCTTACAGTACCAAACGCAGACATCCTGTGCTGATGCCAGAAGAGTAAAGAAAGCAAGCCCAAGGCTTCCCGGTTTGTAAGGCCATACCAAGATGGGGAACTTCCGCCAAGGAACAAAAGGAGAATGCTGAACCCTGCCACAGCCCTCTGCACTCCATACACAGGATATAATGGAGGAGGGGCCTTTTATTTACAGATTCCATGCAGTTTCCTGTCCCTATATGAAGTGGGGAATAATTCTCCTGTGTTGTTGTGAAAGTGCCAGCGAAACAAGTTCAGAAAGGCCAATTTTCATCAGCTAATGGATTCCTTTAGAGCCATAAACTGGGACATCTTAAGCACATTCTGTGAAAGATATGGGAATAATCACATTAGGAACAAAACTGTGCTCAGTTTTTTTTAACCACATTAAGTGATAAAGCCTTTAAACAGGAGAGAAGCGAAGCAGTGTTAAAGAAAGAGAAATGAGGCATAAAAAAAAATAAAAAATATATTTAATAACCAAAATATTCTTCAGTTACATAAATAAGCAACTTAAGGGTGTGTTCACACGGCAGAAAATGAAAATCATTTTCCGCTGCCGGAATTTTCGCCATGGTCTGCCGTGACGGGATGCTGATGCAGTGCATCAGTGTTCCATTGCAGCATCCTGCTCATGATTAGGCCCGGATGAATGGGCCTAATCAGGAGGGAGTCTCGAGCCACGGACACCATGGGTGGAATCCGCCTGAAGATAGATCATGCCGCTTTTTTTCCACTAGCGGAAAAAAAAAACGCTACTGACTCCCCTTTGAAATGAATAGGAGGCATTTTTTCAGACAGATTGAGGCAGATTTCGCATCAAAATCCGCTGGCAAAAAACTCTGAACACAGCCTAACAGACTGGGTCCTCAAAATTTATCTGGAAGTAAATTGAGGAGAATGAGAATAAGGCTAATCTATTAAATGCCTTCTCTTCTGTTTTTACACAGGAAAGTGCAATGACAGGGGACATTACTAGATATTAGGTAAATTCAAAACATGTCACCTGCTTAACCCAGAAAGAAGTGCAGAGGAGTCTTAACACAAACATTCATATCACCTGGTCCTGATTGTATTCAAAACTGGGTTTATAAGGAATTCAATCTTAAATAAACTTTCAGACAACTTCATTTCTGCTAGTATTTGAGACATTAAAACATTATAATATACTTTAAGAAATTTTGTCTGAAATTCTTCATCTTTTCTCTCCCTTGCTTCTGTATTGAGAGTTGTCCTGGCCTGAGATTGAGACAGGGACACATACAGTGAAGGAAATAAGTATTTGATCCCTTGCTGATTTTGTAAGTTTGCCCACTGACAGACATTAACAGTCTAATTTTAAGGGTAGGTTAATTTTAACATTGAGAGAGAATATCAAAAACAAAATTCAGAAAGTCATTGTATAAATCTTATAAATTTATTAGCATTTTGCAGAGAGAAATAAGTATTTGATCCCTCTGGCAAACAAGACTTAATACTTGGGGGCAAAAAACTCTTGTTGGCAAGCACAGCAGTCTGACTTTTTTTGTAGTTGATGATGAGGTTTGCGCACATCAGTAGGAATTTTGGTCCACTCCTCTTTGCAGATCATCTCTAAATCATTAAGATTTTGAGGTCATCGCTTGGCAACTTGGAGCTTCAGCTTGCTTTTTTTTTTTTTTTTTTTTTTTTTTTATATACACAGGTGACAATTTAAGATAGCTGTCTTTTATGCAGGTAACGACTTGATTAGGAGTGTCTAACTGGTCTGTAGGAGCCAGAACTCTTAATGGTTGGTAGGGGATCAAATACTTATTTCTCTCTGCAAAATTTAAATAAATTATACAATGATTTTCTGGATTTTATTTTTGATATTCTCTGTTAAAACTAACCTACCCTTAAAATTATAGACTGTTCAAGTCTGTCAGTGGGCAAACTTACAAAATGAGCAAGGGATCAAATACTTATTTCCTTCATTGTACCTACATTTGAAACCAGAAGTTTAAATACACTATATTAAAAAAAAAAAAAAAAAAAAAACCTATGCATGCTTTTCTCACCATCTGACATGAAATCAGAATAAACCTTTTCCGTTTTAGGTCAATTAGGATTACCAAAATTATTTCTATTTGCCAAATGCCAGAATGAAAAAAATTTAAGGCATTTTTATTACTTTCATCAAAGTCAAAAGTTAACATGCACTAAGATTACTATGTCTTTAAACAATTTGGGACAGCCCAAAGGATGATGTAATGTCTTTAGAAGCATCCAATAGATGTTGCCAATAAATCTGAGTTTAAAATACGTCCACAGATGTTTGTCTAAGGCACACCTGAAACATTGCTTTTTGTAACATCATGGGAAAGTCTAAAGAAATCAGCCAAGATATCAGGAAGAGAACTGTGGACTTTCACAAGTCTGGTTTATCCTTGGGTACAATTTCCAGATACCTGAAGGTGCCTTGTTCATCTGTACAAACAATTATACCAAAATACAAACAAGATGGGAATGTCTAGCCATCATACCACTCATGCTTTGGTATGAAATGTGCATGTCAACCCAAGAACAAAAGCAAGAGACCTTGTGAAGAAGCTGGTAAGAGTGTCATTATCCACAGTGAAACGAGTACTGTAACGACATATGCTGAAAGGCCACTCTGCCATGAAGCAGCCATTACCCCAAAAGAAAAAAAAGCCAGATTAACTGGTTGACAACCACCGCCAGTCAACTGGTTAATCTGGTTTACGACCAGCAGTCCTGGTCTCTTAAGTCCGCTGAACTAAGTTTACAGCTGGCACTTGAGACAGGGATTGGGAGGGGGTATTAGCTGTAACTGACAGCTAACACCCTGCTACATAACCCCTGGTTGGGAGTTTTAACCCCTTGAATGCTGCAAACATAACTATGGCATCCAAGGGGTTCTGTCATGTTGCTGCCCCCCTGGCAGTGAGATTGGGGAGCCTATATCTATTTTCTGGCCGGTGACCCCAGGCTTCCTGGAGCCCCCCCATTACCTGGTTGATCGTTCCAGGACCTCAGGAAGTCAACCGATGCGTCTGCATTGGCAGACTTCCTGTCTAGACTGCAATACACATGTATGCTTGTGTATTGCAGTCTATAATACCAAACCAGCAATCAGAGCAACGATGGTTCAGGTATCCTTATAGGACAAGCAAAAAAAAAAAAAAAAAAAAAAAACAAAAACCACACCAAACACACTATAACAAGTGATCAAAAACTCATATGTACCTAAAAATAAAAAGCACATGTCCTCCTGCAAAAAAATAAGCCCTCAACCGAAAAATAAAAGTTACGCATCTCAGAAGACGGTGATGCAAAAACTATTTATGTCCACAAATGGGCTTTTGTTCTGCAGAAATAGTAACGCATAAAATATATTATATATAAATGAGGCATCTCTGTAGTCGTACTGACCAGCAGAATAAAGGTAACATGTTACTTATGCTGTATGGCCAAAAAAAAAAAAAAAAAAAAAAAAAAAAAAGGTATAAAAACCTATGCCAGAATTGATTTTTTTTTTTAATCCATCCAGAAAGTTAATATAGATTTATACAATAAGTTATAGGCACCCAACAAAATGGAGTCCTTAAATGCATCTAATGCCGCAAAAAAAAAAAAAAAAAAAAGCCCTCATATGGCTACATCACCAGGAAAATAAAGATACAGCTTGCACAATGTGAAGACAAAAACTCCCCAAAAGTCACCAAATCTTTAGAACACAACTGGCTGCAGCAGGAAGGAAATGTACAGTCATGGCCAAAAGTTTTGAGAATGACAAATATATTTTCACATGATCTGCTGCCCTCTGGTTTTTGTGTGTGTTTTTCAGATGTTTTTATCACATAGAGAAATATAATTGCATTCATATTATGAGTAACAGAAGCTTATATTGACAGTTAGAATGAGTTAATGCAGCAAGTCAATATTTGCAGTGTTGACCCTCCTTCTTCAGGACCTCTGCAATTCTCCCTGGCATGCTCTCAATCAACTTCTGGACCAAATCCTGACTGATAGCAGTCCATTCTTGCAGAATCAATGCTTTAATTTTGTCTGAATTTGTTGGTTTTTGTTTGTCCACCCGTCTCTTGATGATTGACCACAAGTTCTCAATGGGATTAAGATCTGGGGAGTTTCCAGGCCATGGACCCAAAATCTCTATGTTTTGTTCCCTGAGCCATTTAGTTATCACCTTTGCTTTATGGCAAGGTGCTCCATCATGCTGGAAAAGGCATTGTTGAGCGCCAAACTGCTCTTGGACGGTTGGGAGAAGTTGCTCTTGGAGGACATTCTGGTACCATTCTTTATTCAGGGCTGTGTTTTTAGGCAAGACTGTGAGAGAGCCGATTCCCTTGGCTGAGAAGCAACCCCACACATGAATGGTTTCAGGATGCTTTACAGTTGGCATGAGACAAGACTGGTGGTAGCGCTCACTTCTCCGAATAAGCTGTTTTCCAGATGTTCCAAACAATCGAAAAGGGGATTCAGAGAAAATGACTTTACCCCAGTCCTCAGCAGTCCACTCCCTGCACCTTTTGCAGAATATCAGTCTGTCCCTGATGTTTTTTCTGGAGAGAAGTGGCTTCTTTGCTGCCCTCCTTGAGACCAGGCCTTGCTCCAAGAGTCTCTGCCTCACAGTGCGTGCAGATGCACTCACACCTGCCTGCTGCCATTCCTCAGCAAGCTCTGCACTGCTGGTAGCCCGATCCCGCAGCTGAAACACTTTTAAGAGAAGGTCCTGCCGCTTGCTGGTCTTTCTTGGGCGCCCTGGAGCCTTTTTGGCACCAATGGAACCTCTCTCCTTGAAGTTCTTGATGATGCGATAGATTGTTGACTGAGGTGCAATCTTTCTAGCTGCAATACTCTTCCCAGTTAGGCCATTTTTGTGCAGTGCAATGATGACTGCACGTGTTTCTTTAGAGATAACCATGGTTAACAGAAGAGAAACAATGATGGCAAGCACCAGCCTCCTTTTAAAGTGTCCAGTGGTGTCATTCTTACTTAATCATGACAGATTGATCTCCAGCCCTGTCCTCATCAACACCCACACCCGCGAATGGAGCAATCACTGAAACGATGTTAGGTGGTGCTTTTAAGGCAGGGCTGCAATGATGTTCAAATGTGTTTTGGGGGATAAAGTTCATTTTCTAGGCAAATATTGACTTTGCAAGTAATTGCTGTTAAGCTGATCACTTTATAACATTCTGGAGTATATGCAAATTGCCATTAGAAAAACTGAAGCAGTAGACTTTGTAAAAATTAATATTTGTATCACTCAAAACTTTTGGCCATGACTGTACTTCATGTTAGTTGTAAACTAATCAATATTTTTGTAAAAAATAAAATTTGAACAAAACAACTTTACAATATCTGCCATAGCTCTACTTTATATTGGCATGTTTTAATCGTCCTTTAATTTTGGACGTTAGAAGGCTTACAAGTGTAACAGCAATTTTCCAGATTTACAAGGAAATAATTTTTTAGGGACCACTTCAGTTCTATATATTAGAAACCCCCATAACCCCAATTTCAAAATTGCACCCCTCAAATAATTCAAAACAGCATTTGGGAAGTTGTTAACACTTTAATCACTTAACCCCTTCACGCACTCTCATGTACATGTACGTGGGAGAATGTGGTTAGTTACCGCATCCCCACATACAGGTACGTGATGGTGATCGAGCGGGCTCAGAAGCAGAGCCCGTGCGATCACCGCGGGAGCCTGGCTGTATTTGACAGCCAGGCTCCCACTGAAACAGCGGGGACCAGTGATAACACCGATCCCCGCTGTTTAACCCTTAAGATGCCGCGGTCAATAGCGACCGTGGCATCCAAGGGGTTCCGCCATCTTGCCACCCCCCCCCCCCCCCGCGGCGAGATCGGGGGGGTGCCGATATCTCTAATCTGCAGCCCGGGGTCTGCCCAGTGACCCCAGGCTGCCTGGAGCCCCCAGTACCTGGTTGATCCTGCCGACACCTGCGGAAGTCAGGGCTATGTGTTTCCATAGTGCTGACTTCCTGTATAGGCTGCAAGACACTTGCATGCTCGTGTCTTGCAGCCTATAGTACTGAGCCAGAGATCAAAGCATCTCTGGCTCAGGTGTCCTAATGGGACACAAGTAAAAAAAAATAAAGTATGTGAAAAAAAAAATAAAAGAATAAAGCCCCAGAAATTCCCTTTTCCTATATAAAATGAATTATATAAAAAATAAACCTAAAAATTAATAAAAACAATACATATTTGGTATCGCTGCGTCCGTAAACCTGTACAATAAAACCGAAACCATATTTAATGTACACAGTGAACATCAGGGGAAAAAAAAAAAACGCCAAAAGTAACGATTTTTCGCCATCTCACCTTACAAAATATGCCATAAAAAGTGATCAAAAAGTCATATGTACCCCAAAACAGTACCAATAAAAAGCACAGGTTGTCCTGCAAAAAATATGCCCTAAACCAACTCTCTAAACTGAAAAATAAAAATGCTACGCATCTTAGAAGATGGAGATGCAAAATAAATTGATTTATGTCCCCAAATGGGTTTTTGTTCTGCAAAATTGGTATTGCATAAAAAAAAAACAGTATAAATGAGGTATCGCCGTAATCGTACCGACCCGCAGAATAAAGATAACATGTTACTTACACTCTACGCTGCTTGGTGAAAAATTTATAAGGTAAAATGCAGTGCCAGAATTGATGGGGCTGTTTTTTAATCCACCAAGAAAGAGTTAATAAAATTTATTTAATAAGTTGTAAGCACCTAAAAATGATGTCATTAAAAAAAAAAAATACATCTCATACTGCAAACAAGCCCTCATATGGCTACTTCACCAGAGAAAGAAAATATAGCTCGTACAATGTGAAGACAAAAACCCACCCAAAAAACAAAAAAAAAAAACAAAACAAACAACAACAAATCATTAGAACATAACTGGCTGCGGCAGGAAGGGAATGTATAAGCTGTGCGAGCGTATATTAGGGGACAAACCAGATTTAGAGCTTACGAGGGATAAACCAGAAGTGACCCCCAGAGTGACCTCCCCAATAATAGGAACTACTGGGGAAATAGTAGGGAATTTAGTGTACCCAATGTACTACGCACAGCTTACATATTCACTTTTCCCCATCCGCTGTGCAGTCACGTCTGGGATACTAATGCTCGTTACACCCCTTGATAAATTCTTTGATGGGTGCACTTTTCAAAATGGGGTCATTCCCTAGGGGATTCCACTTTACTGGTACTTTAGAGGCTCTGCAAACATGACATGGCATCCAGATCCCAAACATCTGAATCTGCGCTCCAAAAGCCACATAGCGCTCCTTCCCTTCTGTGCCCTACTGTGTTCCCAAACTGCAGTTTATACCCACATGTATTACACTTGTTGTACCCAGAATAACATACTTAATGTCATATGTGGGTATAAACTGCTGTTTGGGCACAGCCGAGCACAGAAGGGAAGGAGCGCTGTTTGGTTTTTGGACACCATTGCACTTTTGCAGAGCTGAAATGCCAGTACAGTGGAATCCCCTGACATGTCACCCCATTTTGGAAACTACACCCCTGAAGGAATTTATCCTGGGGTACAGTGAGCATTTTTATCCCCCAAGTGTTGCTAGAATTTATTATCCATAAATGAATACGCAGCTGATGGTGAAAGGTGAAAATGACAATTTATCCAGGAATACGACATTTCAGTGCGTAATATGTTGTGCCCGGCTTGTATCAGATGAACGCTCCAAAAGCTGTTGTGCCCGGGATCCCCGCTCACCAGTTTTTAGAGAGTGTGTCTGTGCAGACATAAACTGGGCACAATATATAGGGCACTGAAATGGCGTATCTATAGAAAAATTTCATTTTTAACTTTTCATTATCAGCTGCACATTTCTGGAAATTAAAAGAATGCAACACTTAAGGGTTAATAATGCTCGCTACACCACTTGATAAATCCCTTGAAGGGTATAGTTTCCAAAATGGGGTGACATGTCTGCGGATTCCACTTTACTGGCAATTCAGGGGCTCTGCAAAAGTGGCATGGTGTCCAAAAAGCAAACTGCTCCAAAAACCAAAATAGCACTCCTTCCATTCTGTGCCCGGCTGTGCCCAAACAGCAGTTTATACCCACATATGGCATTGTTAAGTACGTTATCCTGGGTACACCAGTGTCATACATGTGGGCATAAACTGTCATTTGGGCACACAGCAGAGCGCAAATGTGAAGGAGCGCTATGTGCTTTTGGAGCACATATTTAGATTGTTGTTTTTTTGGACGCCATGTCACATTTGCAGAGACCCTAAAATTGCCCCTACAAAATGGGGGTCACTTCTTGGGGAATTCCAATTTACTGGCACCTCCAGGGCTCTGCAAAAACCAGATGGTGACGAGAAAGTACTCCAAAAGCTAAAAAAAAAAAAAAAAAAAAAAAAGTGCTCCTTCCCTTCTGAGCCCTGCTGTGTGCCCAAGCAGCAGTTTACACCCACATTTAATTTTTTTGTCCCCGGGATAGCCCACTTAATAGTTTTAGGAGTGCATGTCTCTGATGCCACAAAGTGGCCGCAACGTATTAGGCACTGAAATTGGATATTTCTTCAAAAACTTCAATTTTCACTTTGTACATTAATTTTTGGGAAGCATTTTTAGGCTCAAAATCATAATATCCCTTGATACATTCCTTGAGGGGTGTAGTTTCTAAAATGGGGTCACTTTTAGGGGGTTTCCATTGTATTGGTACTTTAGGGGCTCTGCAAATGCGACATGGCACCTGAAAACTATTCCAGCCACATCTGCCCTCCAAAAGCCAAATAGCGCTCTTTCCATTCTGAGCCCCACCATATACCCATACATAAGATTACAACCATATATGGGGCATTTCTGTGTTCAGAAGAAATTGTGTAACAAACTGTGGGGTGTTTCTTCTTTAACCACTTACAAAAATTAAAAATATGTCGCTAAATGGACGGTTTATTGGAAAAAAGTAATTTTACATTTTTACGTCCCAATGTTAATCTGTGAAACAGCTGTGAGGTCAAAATGCTCACTATAGACCCTAGATAAATTCTATGAGGGGTGTAGTTTTCAAAATGGGATCACTTTTTGGGGGTTTGTATTGTATTGGTACTTTAGGGTTCTGCAAATGCGACATGGCACCTGAAAACTATTCCAGCAAAATCTGCCCTCCAAAAGCTAAATAGCGCTCTTTCCATTCTGAGCTCCACCATGTACCCAAACAGCAGATTACAACCATATATGGGGCATTTATGTGTTCAGGAGAAATTGTGTAACGAACTTTGGGGAGCTTTTTCTCCTTTGTCCTCTTGTGAAAATGAAAAATTTGGGGCTAAATTGGCGGTTTATTGGAAAAAAAAAGTAATTTTTCATTTTAATGTCCCAATGTTAATAAAATTTGTGAAACAGCTGTAAAGTCAAAATGCTCACTATACCCCTTGATATGTTCTGTGAGGGGTGTAGTTTCCAAAATGGGGTCACTTTTAGGGGGCTTCCACTGTATTGGTACTTTGGGGGCTCTGCAAATGCGACATGGTACCTGAAAACTATTCCACCAAAATCTGCCTTCCAAAAGCCAAATAGCGCTCTTTCCATTCTGAGCCCTGCCATGTACCCATACAGCAGATTACGACCACATATGGGGTATTGCCGTCTTCAGGAGCAATTGTTTTGCAAACTGTGGGGTGCTTTTTCTCCTTTAACCCCTTGTGAAAATGAAAACTTTGAGGATAAAGTGACATTTTAGTAATGTTTCATTTATACATACATCCCAGTGTTAGCAAAATCTGTGAAACGGCTGTAAGGTCAAAATGCTCACTATACCCCTTGATGAATTCTGTGAGGGGTGTAGTTTCCAAAATGGGGTCACTTTTTGGGGTTTTCCTTTGTATTGGTACTCTAGGGGCTTTGCAAATGAGACATGGCACCTGAAAACTATTCCAGCAAAATCTGCTTTTCAGACGCCCAGTGTCACTCCTTCCCTTCCGTGCGCTGCCATTCGCCCAAACATCAGTTTACACCCACTTGTGGGGTATTTCCGTGCTCGGGAGAAATTGCATAAACTGTGAGATGCATTTTCTCCTTTAACCCTTTGTGAATGTGTTAATTTTAGGGCTAAATTAAGGAATTAGTGGGAAAAAAATTAAATGTCTAAATTTCACCTCCATATTGTTTTAATTCCAGTGAAATGCTTAAAGGGTTAACAAGCTTCCCAAATGTTATTTTGAATTATTTGAGGGGTGCAGTTTTGAAAATGGGGTCATTTATGGGGGTTTCTAATATATATAGGCCATTATAATCCTCTTCAGAACTGAAGTGGTCCCTAAAAATTAGTTTGGGAAATTTTCTTGTAAATCTGTAAAATCGCTGTTACACTTGTAAGCCTACTAACATCCAAAATAAATTACAGGACGATTAAAAGATGATGCCGATATATAGCAGAGATATGGTAGATAATATGTATTAATGTATTTGGGTGGTATGACTGTTTGAAAAGCAGAGCATTTCACATTTTGAAAATTGCGATTTTTTTCCAAATTTACATCAAATTTCCTATTTTTTTTATAAATAAATACAAAAATATTCATTAGTGTTTACCACTAACATGAAGTACAATGTGTCACGAAAAAAAAAAAAAAAAAAAAAAAAAAAAAATCACTCAAAATCACTTGTGTAAGTTAAGTCGTCTCAAAGTTATTGCCATATAAAGTGACACATGTCAGTTTTGAAAAACGAGGCCTGGTCCTTAATGCACTTTTGGGCTCGGTCTTCAAGGGGTTAATGGGAATTAAAATATGGAGGTGAAGTTTAGACAATACATTCATATAGCCCTAAAATTTACATTTACAAGGGGTTAAGTGAGAAAATGCATCTCTTATGTAATTTCTCCCGAACACAAAGATATCCCGTGTGCAAACTGAAATTTGGGCACAGAAGCACACGGAAGTGAAGGAGCTCCCCTTAGTGACCCCATAGAAAGTACACCCCCTCAAGGAATTTTTCAAGGGGTATTTTCTGAGCCCCAGAGTGCTTCCCAAAAATTAATGTACAAAGTGAAAACTAAATTTTTTTTATTTATTTTTAAGTAATATGCAGTTTCAGTGCCCAATATGTTGTGTCAGAGACATACACTCCTAAAGTTGAGTGAGCTATATCAGGTGATGAGAGTGTAAACTGCTGCTTGGGAGTTTAGACGACATGCCACTTTTGCAAAGCTCCTGAATTGACAGTAAAGTGGAATCCACAGACATATGACCCCATTATGGAATCTACTTCCCTCAAGGCATTTATGATATGGCATAGCGAGTATTTAACCCTTGAGCGTGGCATCTTAGTTTCCAGAAAGTGAGCAGCTGACCATGAAGTGAAAATTGTAATTTATCCAGAGATTCACCATTTCAGTGCCCAATATGTTGTGTCCAGCTGGTGTCAGCAGAGACATGCACTCCAAAAGCAGGTATCCCAGGTACAACAGCTTTTTGACTGTTCATCTCTGATACCAGCTGGGCACAACATTACACTAAAATGATGGATTCCTGGAAAAATTGCTTTTTTTCACCTTTCACCATCAGCTGCACATTCATTACTGTAAAATACATACAACACTAGGGAGTTAAAAATGCTCACTGTACCCCAGGATAAATTCCATTTTTTGCAGGACGACCTGTACTTTATTCGTACTGTTTTAGGGTACATAGGACTGACCGCTTTAATTTTTTTTGTAAGGTGAGATGGTTAAAATTTCTGACGTTTTTCCCCCAACATTCACCATGTAGGTAAAATAGTGATAGTTTTATTTTACAGGTTGTTACAGACAGTGATACCAATATGTATTGTTTTTATTTATTGCGAGGGGAAACATTTGTATGGCAGAACCACATGGATGTCGATAGGAGGTGAGCATCAACTGTCAGTTACAGCTAATACCTGCTCAACCCTGAGCAGGTGTCAGGCTGCCTCTGTATTAGTACGGTAGCTGTCCTCTAGAACTAGGCAGCATCAGTGTAATAGTATGGCGATTGTTGCCTAGAGGTTAAAGCAGAAGTCAGATCCTTATCCTATTTGGAATCAATAAATAAGTGCCTCATCAGTTTAAAGGGGGAAGTCTACCCAACTCAAATTAATTGAAGTGATCAAGCAGATGCTGTTCAACCACTTTGGAGTTCCTTATGAGGGTTACATTTGTTCTAAAGTTACTTTTTTTATTTGTTTATATAATATGATTTCATGCAGTTATCTAACATGTATTTGAAGTTTTACTCACATTACATACCACTTGGTAACATCCAGTCCCTACACTTAGCGACAAGTCCATGGACTACCATTCTACAGTGTAAAGTATCCCATAAGGACCAATTATGAAGTCTTTCGTTTGACACTCCTTATGAGACTTGGATGTCAGGTAACACTGCTACTTGCTAAACATCAACCATCAGCTGAATTCACATGCATATAACAGTACTGCCTGTCTTTAGTTTTTTCCAGCAAAAACTGTAGGTGAGGTTGTCATTTTGTTAAAGTTAATTCCAGAAAAAAAAAAAAAAACCTGAGGGTGAAGCAGTACATGGTATTTATGGGAACTTCAGCTCTAATTGGGAGAGGGAAAAAAAAAAAAAAAAAAAAAAAAAAACCACACCTCACACCACTTCTTATAAGTTACCCCCATCCACTCCATCTTCTAACCTAATGGAATGACCCATGGTTTCTCTTAACCACATGACAACATATTAGGTTATAAGAGGACCAATCTGGAGACTGGTTGGCCATTAAGTGGGCTGGGTCAATGAGTTGTTGGCTCCTAGTCAGGAGCTTACTCTTGTTCAGTTCAAAGAGCTGCCAAAACCAGCTTATTCATGAATGACATCACTAGTATCTGGGATCTGCTTGTCAGTGGACACTGAAAACATGAGATGCTGCAGTAATACTATGTTCTAACCCTAAATAATCTGTAAAATACCTGGACAGCAAAGACTAAATACTGGGGGTGGGCTCACCACATTACATGTCAGGTGGGTAACATAACAGACTCCATCTTTTTAGTCCACTGCAATGGGCTGTGTGATAGTTGGTTTCTAAACATGGGCCTTCCGCATGGTGATAAGAGGCTTGTCAATATTAACTGCATATTAGAAAACTGCATTAGTTTCTATTATCTACTGTATTTTTCAGACTAAGACATACTTTTTCCCCCCCAAATTTGGGAGGAAAATGGGGGGTGCGTCATAGTCTGAATGTGAAGGGGCAGTGGAGCGGAGGTTGCAGCATCTCCCCACTCCTGCCACCAGCTTCCTGAAGCAGCAGGAGTAGGACGATGTGCAGACCTTGGGCTTGAAGGAGATGTGTCAAGGCGGTGTGAACCCATCCTGGCATCCGCCATGCTATTGCGGCAGATGCCGGGTCTGCGATTCACTATGTGGGGCCTTAGCCTTAAGGTCTAGTCAGTTTTTCCTTTCCTATGATGGAATGGAACAGACTAAAATGATACAGATGTGAACCTTGCCTAATTAAATATTGATGGCTCTGCAAAGCCTTGGATCCAGAAATTGAAGTGGATGTTGAGGGTATTCTCTGTCAGCAAGGTAATATGTCCTGTCCACACTGCAAATAAGTTTAGGCATGGTATGAGAAACTGCTCAAATTATTTACATGTACCTGATACCTCAGGATGGGTTCTCACACTGCCTGCCACGAATCAGACCTAAATGTCGGAAAACTGGATAGGGAAAGGTTTGTGATTCCTTGATTAAAAGCCCATTCAAGTGAATGGGTTTCTAAAGCAATGCACCAGTGTGCACTTACACCCTCTGCGCCGCGAAGCCATTTTTTCCCCCCGTCGGAAACAGTCGGACATGCAGGACTTTGTGTCTGACAAAAAAAAAAAAAAAAAAAGGCTTTGCAGCACAGAGGGTGTAAGCACACACCTGCACACTGCTTTAAAAACCCATTCAAGTGAATGGCTTTTTAAGCAAAGCATCGCAAGCCTTTCCCTGTACAGTTTTCCAACATTTAGGTTGGATTCACAGTGGACAGAGTGCCCCTGCAAGTGTGAACCCACCCTCAGTCTGATCACATCTGATATTTGCAGGAAAACACTAGATCCAAGGAGGACTAATCTTGCAACGTACACAGTTATACAGAAAAAACACCAGGGGTATTAGAATCCAGATTGATCTATTTATTGAAATTCATACATAAAAATCACAAAAATATAGGAATGAAATTGAATATAACCAACCTCAACTGTAAAGAGCATGTAGTGGGGGAAATACAAAACACTGGATCAATAAATGTACAAAGAATACTCATGCAAGTTATAACATGTCTTAATAGTAACCAATATTATAAGATGAATCACTCTATAGTCTGAGATATGATGTATAAATTTAGTAGCCTTACATCTCATACTAAAAGTAGCCTTACATCTCAGGAGCTGAGCGCTCTCCATACACTGCGGGTGCTGGCTGTATAATACAGCCAGGACCCGCAGCTAACAGCAGCGATCGGTGCCTGCACCGATCGCGGCTGTTAACCCTTTAGATGCCGCGGTCAAACGCGACCGCGGCGTGTAAATTGCGGAGCCGCCATTTTTACCTCATCGCTGCCCTCCAGAACGTCATCGGAGGGCGGCACTTGGTTGCCATGACAGCCGGGAGCCTATTGAAGGCTCCCAGGCCTGTCATTTCAGTATAGCTATTACGCGATGCCAGAGGCATCGTCTAATAGCAGTGACGGCATTTTGCTATTCACTGCGATACAGTAGTATCGTAGTGAATAGTATGATCGATCAGACTCCCTAGGTTTCAAGGTCCCTAGGGAGTCTGATCATACAAGTAGAAGTAGAAAAAAAAAAAAGTTTTTATGTTAAAAAAAAAACAAAAAAACACAAAAGTTCAAATCACCCCCCCTTTCCCTAGATCAGATATAAAAGTAAATAAACAAAAGTAAGCATAAACACTTTAGGTATCCCTGTGCTCCAAAATGCCGGAACTATTAAAATATTAAAATATTTATCCCATACGGTGAACGGCGTAGCAGGGGAAAAAAAAAAAAAATCAAAATGGCCAAATAGCGTTTTTTTCAACACTGTCTCCTATAAAAAATTGAATAAAAAGTGATCAAACCATCAGATCTTTCCCCAAGTGGTATCAATAAAAACGTCATGTTGTCCCGCATAAAAAGACGCCTTACCGAGCTCCATACATGTAAATATGAAAAAGTTACAGGTGACAATATGGCGACGCTAAATTTTTCTTCTATTTAGCAAAGTTTTTAATTTTTTTAAAAGGTATCAAAACATTACAAATACTATATAAATTTGGTATCGCCATGTTCGTACTGACCCGCAGAATACAGGTAACATGTCATTTTTACCACACAGTGAATGGTGTAATTAAACCCATATGAATTTGGCGCAAATGCATTTTTTTCTCCAATTGCACCTCATTCTGAATTTTTTCCAGCTTCCCAGTACATTGCACAGCATATTGAATAGTGACATTACAAAGTACAATTTGTTTCACAAGCAATAAGCCATCATGTGACAACTGAAAACTGAAAACGTTATGGCTCTTGGAATGTGGGGAGGGAAAAACGAAAATGCAAAAATGAAAAATGGCCGGGTCCTTAAGGGGTTAAGCTAGGGCCCCCACGTAGAGAGATGCAGCAAAAAAAAAAAAAAAGCTAATTTTCCTTCCCACTGTTATTCATTGCATTTTTGTAGAGTTTTTGCCTGTAGACTTTCTTCCCCCATTATACCTTTACGGAAAACGCCAATGCTTCTGTAGGTATAATTGACATGCTGTGATTTAAAAAAATGTGGGTGGTTTTGAAAATGGAACTTTTCCACTACAGTTTCAGCAATGTGTGGATAGGATTACCAGAAAACCACACACTTTGCAGGTAATTTAAAAAAACGCAACGTGGGGCTTCAGCCTTAATTTGTTTTACAGGTTTGATTTTCAGAGTGAATTGATTGTTGGTTCACACTTGGGTAGGTCATCTGAACAGAGTTGCTGAGTTACACTAGCGCTCGGATTTCCGTTCTTCGGGTCTGCTTAAGAACCCAAAAAACAGAAACTATCAGCTTAAAAAGCAGTTACCCACAGACCCCATAGACTAATCAGCAGAGAGAAAAGTCCTAGTTGCAGAAATTCTAACGGCATATTTTAAGCGGAATGGGAGACAGGTCCCCGAATACTAGTGTGACTGCAGCCTTAACCCTTTCCCAACATCTGCCATAATAGTACAGAGACCTGACGCTAATGCCCACAATCAGAGTTCACTCTGATCACAGGCATTGCAGGCCAGGACCCCCACCTCCCAAAGTTCAAAAATAGCTTCGGGGCGCATGGTGAGATTGCAGGATGAAGGCTCCCAGGCTTATTAAATGACCAGCCCCAATGGCTATGTAGCGGATTTCCCAGACTGCAATACAACAGTATTGCAGTATATATATGGTACTTGCAATCAAATGCTTGATTGGGGGGGGGGGGCCTAATAAAATATATATATACCACTTCAAATCACACCCTTTCCGTAGAATACATTGATAAATTATTGTGAAACATACACATTAAGTATCCCTGTAGACCCTAGTCTACAAACTCAATATTTTTCTTGTACTGTAAAAAAAAAAAAAAAAAAAATGCAAAGTTGCCTTTCTTCACCTCTGATAAAAGTTTGATGTTATCAAATCAATACATTCCTCAAAATGTTATAACTAAAGTACACCTGGCCCAAAAAAAAAAAAAAAACCCTATACATCCCCGTGCATGGAAATATAAAAAGTTACGGGTGTCAGAATATGGCAGCTTAGAAAAAATTTTTTGCAGAGTTTTAGATTTTTTATGGGGTTAATACTTAAAAGTATAGAAATTTGGTTTCCCCATAATTGTATCAGAACATAGGTGACATGTAATTTTAGCTGCAGATTGAACGCTGTAAACGAAGCCCGTAAGAAAGTCACAAGTGTACTCTTCAAATCCACCCCATTCTGAATTTTTTTTCCATCTTCCCAGTACATTATACAGAATAAATGTTAGCATCATGAACAACAATTTGTCTCGCAAACATTGAGCCCTCATATGTCTGAATGGAAAAATAAAGTAGTTATGGTGTTTGGAAGGCGGGGAGTCAAATGAAGATTGAAAAGTGTCTCTGGCAGAAATGGATTAAAGAGGTTGGTAACTTTTAGACCAATATTAAGCAACCAATGTTCTTTTTTAAGTTACAGAGAAAGTATATTGGATAACTGTACAAATTCCTCACGGTTGTCTAGATCTGCTTGCTTTCGTTAATTCTGCTCACTCCCAGTGGATACAAGCCAGAGTGGGTTCACACCTGCGCTTGAGTCCATCCGCTGCCAATCAGAGTGAAAATCTCAGGGAACGGGATAGGCATCGGATACTGACAGGTTTGCGATGCATTGGTTAAAAACCCATTCATTTGAATAGGTTTTTAAAGCAATGCACGGGTGTGCGCTTACACCCTCTGCGCTGCGAAGCCATTTTTCTTCATCGGACGCGAAGTCCTGCATGTCCGACTGTTTCCAACGAAAAAAAAATAGGATTCGCAGAGAGTGTAATTGGACACCTGCACATTGCTTTATAAACCCATTCAAATGAATGGGTTTTTAACCAATGCGTCGCTAACCTGTCTATCCAATGCCTATCCCATTCCAAGATTTTCACTCGGATTGGCAGCGGACAGACTCAAGCGCAGGTGTGAACCCACCCTTAGTCTATAGTCATGTGATTAATACAGGTGCACAGCTCATTACCAGGCAGATATCAGATTCCTATGATATTGGAGTGCTGTGACTAATGAGCTGTGTGTTCACCACATGACCATGGACTATTATATTTTATATATTAATCACATGACCATGAACTGATTTTTATTTACTGGGAGTAAGATCTAGAAAACCCTGAGGAATAGATACAGAAAGTATAGTGGAAGATTATAAGAGTCATTATACAAACAACAACATTGGTCTGAAAGTGAACAACCCCTTTTAAGCCCGATTGACATCTGTGTTTTGGTCAGTGATTGCATACAAAAACCAAGGAACAGGTCAAAAACAAAGTGCAAATCTTTTAAACATACTTTATCTCAGTGTAGTGTCCACTCCTAGTTTTGGCTTGCAGTCACTGACCAAGACACTGGTGTAAATAAGGCTTTAAGGGGAGGGTCTAGATCTATTCTTCACATCCCTGTATAAAACATCTGCAAACAGAAGCAGCTGTGGTTGAAAGTCAGGTCAGACAAGGCCCTACCAGGCACACCAAGAATCAGGTTTGTTTGGAACTCAGGTCTGACCTATGGTATGCCTAAAACAAATGAACAGATTTTCAAAACAATTATATTACTGTTCATAAACATTAAGTGAAGGGAGGGGTCAAGTGTAAGACTAGAGGTATTCTAGTTATTTTGCCTCCTGTAGATTCTCTGGAGAGTTTATTCAGTGCAGAGAAGATTAGGAAATATGCCTTTTAATAAAATGTGCAAGTTTGATCAAAAAGACAGGAGTTGTAAATGATACCTTTATTGGCTAACCAGAAAAATTACATTTGCAAGCTTTCAAATCACAGAGGCTCCTTCAGGCTAAAACAAGTGAATATGTGGAGACCTTATGGGTGGAAATGGAGGAATAAAGAATAAAATACTGATAGGAGTTTGTTACAAAGCCAAAGATATAATAGAAGGTGAAAATATACTAATACTACAAGATGAGGCCAGGCATTATGGGGGGATTTCCACTAACCAGATATAAACTGGGAGGTAGAAACCTGCAGGTCCAAAGGGAACTGTTTGTCTTATTACTGACAAAGTTACACATCACAACTAGTGTAGGACCCAACAACAGACAGGGCACTTTTAGACGGACTCCTAGCAACATACTGTCCTGTACATTTAGTCACTGGGATGCAGGGACTCCTAGCAGCATAGATAACTATTGCTAGGAGTGCCTCTCCCTGCACTGTTCAGGCCAGTAAAACCAGCAAATACATGGACCGAGTTTCACAGGTGTATCTGTTGTGTGAATCAAGGATTACAATTAGCTCACCTAAACATCTTTGAAATGATCTCAGAACTTCAAGCTTACACTAGATATCCAAGATCTTAGCTAGTACTTGTTTATTTCCAGTACAATATGAAATAAGACTAGCAAAAAATAAATAAAGCTTGTCTTCCTGACAGTTATGCAGATTTACCTGCAGCAGTTACAACAGTTTATTAAAGAAACATTTTAACACAGTACCAAGTCACAAATAAAACTTCATTTATGCTATAGATTATATAACCAGCTACACAGCTGCAGGGACTAAGTTCAAACCTCTGAAGAAAGCCATCAGCAGGATGCTCAAGGAGACTTCATATCCACAGACAGATCTGCACTTAAGTGATGCTATGTGATCCTCACACCAGAGGCCAACTACCCCATGCTTCATATGCATTCCAAAAGTTACTTTAAGATAGGATAACTAACTTTAGCAGAATTGACAATATGGTTTGTCACAATGATTGTCCACAGACATCACTTATATTGGATGCTGGATATGTTAACCATGGACACCTGTCACACCTTATAGATTTTACTGACCTTCAGCAGGGTCTGTCAGATTCTGATTAAGTGTCCATCACATTTCCAATGAAAGGACTCCCTATTTGCATCAGAAACTGCATTCACACGTGTACCTTTGTGAATCCATGTAATAGACATGCCATTCTGCCATAGACTTAATCTGCTCCTACTGCTTGTACTCCTCTGCATTATCACAGACTTATTTGGGGTATCCCTCATCTCATGGTGATAATAGGCCCACATTGCTCATCCCCCCACCTTTCAGAGAAAAAGATTGCCATGCACCTTCATTCATGTTTACACAACTACACCATGAGTATAGCAAACTGCATGTGGAACACGTCAATGACGACACATCACAATTGCACTATGTGAATACAATATACTAAGTAACATTGAGTTACATATAGTCTAATAAACCGCATTTCTAGGATGCTGGCAGGGAAGAACGCGCCAAGCACTGCTTACGAGGTTTTGTTACTTGACACTATGGTTGTGTATTTGGGGACTACCATACGTCACCATATCAACCACGTATTTATATATAAGCGGCTTTTCAGTAGTCACCTAAAGAACCAGACTAGGTGGTCGCCAAGAGCATGGAGGGCACAACAGAGGCAGTCTCCCTCACCAAGCAGCACACTTGTTTTGAGCCTCGCCTTTCACGTGCTGCTTGTATAGTGCATGGCACCAGATCCTGCAGCCTGTGCCCGCCTCTCTCCTCCCTGTGTAGAAGACTTGGCAGACGGCACAACCATTGAATTTCCTTAAAATAAACCATTCGAGCTGCGGAGACTCCCACTAATCTTCCCTTCCTCTATAAAATTCATGACAAAAACTCTACAACCTCGGCCCACTGGTGACTCAGGGAGGAAGGGGAATGGGAGAACGAGAGAGGGGCTGCTAGGTCAGCTTCAGCCACAAAAAAAAAAAAAAAAAAAAAAAAAAAGTGTAAACAAGTGAATTTCATTCTCCCCTCCACCCCCCAACTCCAGTGACACTGCCAACAGCCTGCGCTCCCGCCTCCCCATTCCTCAGCTCACATTGCAGGAGTCGTACAGGGGGGGCAGTGTACGGTTCTGTGGAGAGCGCTACACGGTAAAGAATCGCGCGGCAGCACCGACTGCTCCTCACGCCTAGAGTCAACTCCTCAGCGGGACCGCACACGTGGAGAGGGCAGTGCCGTTAGCAGCTGCTACACGGACTTTTCCTAAAAAGCAGGAGTTGGCAGCTGAATCCATCCGCTATGCCGCTGAGGGGATAAATGACACCAAGTGCAGCACAAGTAATGACCGTACTGAGGAGACGCGAGCGCTAGGCGCTGTGTGTGAGAAGAACGGCACGTCCACACCGAGGAAAGCCACTCACTGACCGGCCTATAGCCAGGCGACTCCAGGACGCGTGATGAGCACACAGGACTCCCGAGCCCACGGCCACACAAACTTGAGCACACACCGTTATGTACAGTACCTGCTGTAAGGCTTGTGTCCGCCAGCTCGGGTATCTTGGAAGAGTCTTTGCCCTAAGCTCTTCCAACACTTTACACTTCTTGTGCCCAACTCCAGCTAGTGCCAGCAGCTACCAAGCAATGACCCTACAGGGCAGCACTTCCCAATCGAAACAGATGACTGATGTAGTGGCGCCACGCTGCCAGTCACCACAATCCGTACCACGAGAGGTCGTGTGTGTATATTATCCCATGAAATCCGCGCTGCAGAACGCTGTGCTCTGCTGCTGAGTACTGCTAGGCTCAGCTGACTCCCGTACTCAGGATGCAATCCTGCCACCTCCCCCCGCTCTCAGCCCCGGGGCCTTATAAACCCTCCCTCTCAGCTCACTACTAAATCGGGAGCGAGCAAGGGGGTGGGAAGTTTAGTGCACAAGACTGGGCAAGGAGAGTGAGGAGAAGCTGCCAGCGTCTGGAAGGACAGGACATATTGTAAATACAGGGAACGGGGTGAAGGGACGAGTGAGGAAAGCGTCACATGTTAGAGATCAGGAAATCACACTGTGCTTTTTTATATAATTATTATTACTGAAGAACTATGCGGTGTTTAATTGCAGTAATGAGTAGCAGATGTCACTATATACCGTATTTCATCTGTATGCTAACAGCCATTAAATTCAACACCTCTGGCGTAGTAGAACCGTGCTACTTATCACCGCACTTCATGCGCTTCTTTAAGGGGTTGGAATTTTATTTTTTTCTATTCAGGACTACTGAACTGCAGTAGCGGCGCCCACCAGCTATACAGGGACTGCAGACAACTGTTCAGTGCTCCGTGCTGGCTGTGTATAATACAGGTGTGGGAAGCAACCCCAAACAGCTGATCCGTTTGTGGACTGCCTGTCACCCTCCACCACCAATCAGATATTTGTAGTCTATCCTAAGGATTGGCCATAAAAGAAAAAAATTCCAGACCAAACCCATTAAATTAGTTCTTATTCACCAAGTAAAGTGATTAGTAAACCATTATTTTCTTAGAGAAAAATAAAAGGTTACCGCACACTTGGTGAATAACAATTATTCTACATATAATCTTCCAGGAGTCATATCTTATGAAGAAATTGACAGATTTTAAAAATAAAATGTCAAATTAGTGAGGGGCACAGCGGCAATAAAGTGATGTTTGGAATTTAGTATTTTATACTTAGTGACAAATCCCCTTTAAGAAAAAAAAAAAAAAAGCATCATGTAAACGCAGCCTTACACTATGTTCATAAAAAAACAGATGAAAAGGTACATTTATTATGGCTGTTTTGCATCTGTGTGCAGCCTTTTCCATGGATCCCTCATAGACTTTAGTCTATTCAGGAATCCATGAAAATGGACAAAAACAGGACCAGTCCTATTTTTTGACAAAATGTGGCAGTTATTATACTGACTAAAATAAAAACTGATTTAGTTGCCCATAGCATCACAACACAGCTTTCATTTCATATTCTGCTTTATAAAAAAAAAAAAAAAAAAAGCTTCATTGTAATTGGTTGCTATAAGACATAGTTTAATACACCTGCACCAATGTGTTCTAAAAGCAGCCATCACACAACCATTTTTTTCAAATTCTATTTTATTAATTTTTAAAGTATTAACAAATAACCACAACAATGGGACGCACAGCTCCCCATTAAGGACCTGAAAAACTATGGCTCACGTGGGTGCGGGGAGATAAGGAACAGCAAAAACCAGCATTGCAAATGCACCATCATATATATCATGTCATATATCGGAGAAAGGGTGTCGAACCCCAGAGAAGGGACCCATTTCATAGAGGCTAAGGCTAAAGATAAATTTGAATTTGACAGTACCTATCTGAGTATTGAAAAGCTATCCAAGAACCCAATGTACTGGTGTATGAACAAAGAAATGAGAATGGGACATATTTAAGAAGAATGGCATAAATATTAATAAATCTGGCTTGCCTTCGACATCCGTCACACTCAGGACAGGTCCTCTACATTCCTTTTTTGGCCCTGGCCCACTGAGAGCAGTGAATTGGACTGTGGAGGCAGAGGCAGCACACAGATGTCATCCATGTACCGTCCATGCCACACAATGACTGGTGTCAGTGAGCCCATGTGCATGTAGCCTTAGGGAGTAAAAGTGGTTCTGTTATGGACACTTATCCCCCATTCACATTACGGGGATAAGTGTCCAATCACCAGGACTGTGATTCGTCCGCAGCCCCATAGAAGTGAAAGGAGCACTGATCACGCAAGCGTACTGGTTCTCCATTCACAGGGAGGCCTTAAGCAGACTTTTGGTTCCCGGTCCTCCTGATCAATGGGGGATCCGGCGATTGGACACTTATCCCCTGTCCTGTGGATAGGGGATAAGTGTCCATAGCGGCATAACCTCTTTAAGGACCAAGCCCCATTTTTCAAATCTGACATGTGTCACTTTATGTGGTAATAACCTTGAAACGCTTTAACTTACCCAAGTAATTTTGAGAATATTTTTTCATGACACATTGCACTTCATGATAGTGGTACACATTAGTCAGTATTTTTTTTACATTTATTTATGGAAAAATAGAAAATTTGGTGAAAATTGGGAAAAATCTGAAATGCTCTTCAATGATTTTCAAATAGCCTTATCAACCAAATGAGTTCATAAATATTATTTACAGTATATCTGCTTTATGTTGGCATCATCTTTTAATCGTCTGTCAATTTATTTTGGACCTTAGAATAAGTGTAATAGCAATTTTTCAAATTTACAAGAAAATTTCTCAAACTCATTTTTTTAGGGACTACTTCAGTTCTGAAAGGAGATTTTAAAGACCTGTACATTAGAAACCCCTACAGCAGTAGGAAAGTTAGAAAATAAAAGTTAAGTTTTAAAATATAACCTTAACACTATAATGGTATTTATCCCAAACAATGAAAGCCATAAACTGCAACATTTCCTGCAGAAGATATGCCCTTATAAAACTTGAACAACTGAAAAATAAAAAAAATGATGATAAAAATATATATATTTTAAGTGTTTGTATTGTCCAAAATATCAAAACATAAAAAAACGGGGGGGGGGAGGGGGGTGTGGCCTGCCATCCTGGAGACAAGTCGCACTTGAAGCAAGCTCTGTGTTTCAGCCTGCATTAGTGGGAGAAATAAACTTCAAAATGGGCAAAACCCGCTCTAAACGTACCCTGGGAAGATCTTCGTAATCTCCATCTCCAACTTTTTTCTCCATCTCGGGGTGTCCAGGCTTACCTCCAAAAGTGAGTCAGGAGTGGGAGGCGCCATCTTCCCCGCCAGGTTCCAGCAGCACCACTACACTGCAGTCTCGCAGCGATCCCCCGCTTCAAAGCCAGGACCTTACGCAGCATGCTGCAGAGCCGCTGCCCTGACCTTTCGATCAGGCAGGCCGGTAAGAGAACCTCACTCAGCATCGGCGCCCTCTCCTCCTAGTCACCCGGCTGTGACATCTTGGCGGTTACCTTTCCCGCCAGAAGACGCCAAACAGACCATAGCTGCTAGCATTAGAGTTGTGCCATCCTCCTGCCGGTCCCTCTTACACTGCACCACAAGTGTCATCCTGAGCCTACAGATCCCCAGCGGGACGCAGCCCCCCCGACAAAAAGTCATTGACATTAAGGGGCGCCCTCCTAAACACAATGCCTCCGTGAACAGGACTCCTCCTTTGATGACACTGACACCCCTCCTGCCACCTGTAGGATAATCAAGACAGGAGGGCATCACAGACCTCACCATCCGACACCGGACCCCTCTTGCACACCGAGCATTCCGCCACCAGATGAAGCTGTACATGTGTAACCCCTTTACTGGTGTTGCTAATGGTTATTTGGCCATAAAAGTGCCTTACATGTTATGATTGCTATTGTTCCCTGGTATCACTTGTCCTGGTGAGTTGTGGTCCCTATAAGGTTAAATTTACCACCACACAGTATAGTGGGCGGATCTGTAGCTGGAACAGGAAATAGTCATAGCAGAGAGAGAAAGTAGGATTTGGTAAGCATGCAGCCAGGGAACAAGAAGCAAGTAGTAGTATGGCAGTAGCTATTTTGTGGTTTAGACACTGTGTGCTGTGAGGAAGTGCCGCAGCAGCAGGGGAGAGAAGCTGTGTTACAGCGCCCTGAATTACTATCAGTAAGAGGACAGGATTACATCAGGCTGAGCAGAACTACAACCCTGGCAGCCTGCACCTACCTCTACAAGTTAATTGAACTTCTGCAGTGGACCAGAAGCTGGACCTGCAGACATTTAAGACTCTCTGCTAATTTGTGGGGAGGTTTCAGTTACAAGCTGCTTTGCCACAGCTCACTACTACAGGACAAGTGAACCAGCAAATGCCTGTTCCAATAAAGCAGTAAGTATATTCAACTGATTCTGGCCTGGACATTGCCTTCCTTCCTTGCAGCTATTCCCTTTGCTCCAGCTCCTAGTTGGAGAGGAGTACTGACACCCACTCACCATCTCAGCCCAGGGACCTGCGGGTGTCTCCTTACTCCAACTTGAGTCACATGTAACTGACTCTCCCTATTACCCTGTGTACCTCTCCTGGGAGTTCTGATGCCTATAAGGTCATTGTGACAATCCAGCTTCCTGCACGTCTCTCCCGGAGTAGTCGCACATACTTTACAGGGACATCCTGAACTACGAGCCCTCCTGGCTCTATTGCCAAGCAAGGAAAACATGGATGACGTAGCTTCTGACCTGATATAGCCGCTCTTCAAAAAAAAAAGATGAATGGGAACTGGATTCTGCTCCTCTGCTTCAGTAAAAGAGCATATTATGCTGAGAGTCAGATATTGAAAGGTCATAGACATTGACAGTGCCCAACTATCTCTTTTGTGACCTTTCTTCCCACACCTTATGCCAGAGGGCTGCATTGAGACCTCTTCTTACTCTTCCTCAGGAAATCCGTATCCCCTACCGCTGGGGCTTCCCATTCACCCTCCAAGTCCACCTTAAAGATATGGCTCTGTCGCACTCCGCTCCTGAGGATCTACCTTCGTTCCTGTGAGCCATGGATATCCCACCTCTTCATCTTCCTGATTGGGAACTACTGCTATCCAATCCTGATGCATCCACCTTCCTTCCGGACCCCAGAGACTCTGACACTGACCTCAATAGAGCTTGGTCTTGACTCAACTGTCCAACGACCTCTACCAGATCACGACCTACCGACTTGAGATGTATCCTGTCAGGTGAACTCTGCACCATACAACTATTTTGCCTTTGTCTTTTTGATATGGACTGTTATGTTTGCATTCTTTTGAAGTTTTGCCCTTACTGTTTCATTTGTTTTCCACATGCTTTTCCCTCTCCACTCCTCATTATTACCTCCCATATTGGGCTTGCACAGGTGCTGGCCATTTCTCTCCTCTCTCTTCTTTATTCACAATTCTGTCCCTCTGGTGTCTTCCATGCCCCCACATAGTTTGGTGGAATTTAACTCTCTTCCACCTTGAGACCTGTGCTCAACTTGTTTAGCCCCACTGTAGGTAGCTATACTACCTTCTACCTCTTATTCTTCCTCCTCTGCTTAATCCCCCTTCTCCTCCTCTCCCTTCTCCGCCTTACCCACTCTATCCTCTCTTCAACCATACCCCCTCATACCTCCCTTTCCTTCTCTTCCTTCCCCCCTCTTCTTATTCTCCTCATGGTGGACTTAACTATTTCTTCTTTCAATGTTAAGGGTCTTAATACACCTGAAAAGTATTCACAAGTCCTGTATTGACTAACACAAACACAGAGCCCATATCCTCTGCCTACAAGAGGCCCACTTCCAAATCACTACTACCCCTCCTGGTACCATAGTACCTGTTCCACGAGAAAGACTAAAGATGTAGCTATCTTTTTCCATAAGAACCTCCCTGTTAAGATAATTGATTCTCTATCGGACCCTGTTGCCTGCTATCTCTTCCTGATTTGTGAACTTTATGGGAACACATATACTATAGCCAACATCTATTCCCCTTTCTATTATCCATGCTTTCCACTCTACAATCCTATGCAAAAGGTTACTTAATTCTCTGTGGTGACCTGAACCTGACTGTTTACCCCCTGCTAGACTCCTCCATGGGCAAATCCCTTATCTCCTATCACGCTCTTAATAACCTCCATAAATCCCTGCACTCCATGCTCCTCTTACTGAATGTGGCCAGTACCTCAATAGGCAATGCTTTTCTCTCCGACCATTCTCCAGTTTCTTGTTCTTCGGAGAACACCCCATTTTCACCTCAGGAGTTTTAGTTGGGTATAACTGGCCTCCCTACAGGTAAGAGTCCTGGACCGGATGGCTTTACTGATAGATTTTATAAATCCCTTCAAACATAGTTGTCCCACTTACTACTTTAGGCTAAGGCCCCACGTTGTGGAAACGCTGCTTTTTTCCAGGACGTCTCTCATGACTGCACCACAGGAGGTTGCCCTCTTGACCTCTGAGTGGGACAGGAAGTTAGAGAGGTTAAAGGTCCCCAACCCACCTCCCCTCTCCAGTGTTCTTCCTGTCCCTCTCAGAGGCAGGACGTGGAGAGGATTCTCTTACCTGGGCAGGAAGGCGGATCGAGGGTCTCTGTCTGCCCTCCTTTCCAACTCCCTGGATCTGTGGCCAGCACCCCTCGGGGGTAGGGGTCCCCTAGCCAGGGGGTCCGGGGGCAGTTGCAAGAGTTCCTCTGCTTCCTGGGCCCCCATGTGTGCGGCAGCCGCTCCCCCTCTCTGGGGTTCTCGTCCTGCCTGCCGGCATTCCCCGCTCTGCTCCACGCACTTCCAGTCGCCGTATGACGTCATCACATGACCGGAAGTGTGTCCACCATCTTGGAGGTGGCATACTCCGAATAGGCAGGTTGGAGCACGGAGGCTGCGGCGTCGGCCGGATGAGGCGGCGCACCACCGGTACCTCCTACTGCTCACCTGCCTAAAGACTTCAGATGGTGAGTAGGACGCCACAGCAATGTGGCCTTCGTGATACTGTGTGTTACAACTGTTAACTTTGTTGTAATGGAGCAGAGAAAGGAGGGAACCCAAAAACCTTGCCCTGAGGCTGACTTGGCCCAGGGGCATGTAAGTACTCTTATGCAAGGGGGCTTGGCACTGTTTATTGTATTGTGGTGTTCTTAGACTAGCTTTGTTGTGTTTTTTAGGATAAAGAGATTCCACAGAAATCCGACACTAAAAAACGTAGGAAATGTGTTAATTGTGCCAAGCCCCTGCCTGATGCATATAAGAAACAGATATGTCAGGACTGTCTGACTAAACTGATTAAAGATGAAACACCTGCCTTTATGTCTGAGTTAAGGACACTAATCAGGGACGAAGTAAAAAGCTCGGTTTCCTCCCTGGTCCAGTCGCAGGAATCTGTGTCTGAGAAAGAACCTCCCGTCAAAAGACCACGGCTGGTTTCTGATCTTCCCCTGAGCTCTCATATGAGTATTAAGGGGTCCAATTCAGAGGAAGAGTGCTTCTCTCTCTCTCTGAAGGAGAATTAGAAGAAGAGGAGAGCTTATTCACTCCCCCAGTTTCCCAGGAAAACAGAAGATTCTGTTTCTCCTCTTAGAATGTCGAAACTTTAATTCAGGCAGTAAGGGCCACAATGAATATACCTGATGAAGAACAACCTCGTTCTATTCAGGATGAGATGTTTGGTGGTCTGGTGCCAAGGAAGTCGGCGATATTTCCAGTAAATGATTACTTTAAACACCTAATCTTATCTGAATGGGAGGACGCAGAGAAACGTTTTTTTATCCCTAGGGAATTTAAAAATGGGCTGCTTTTTAATCCCGAGGATTCCAGATTATGGGATGAGCTACCCAAAGTAGATATTCCAGTAGCTAAAGTAGCCAAGAAAACCGCGATTCGCTTTGAAGACTCTTCACAGCTAAAGGCCCCTATGGAGAGAAAGGCGGACGGTCTGCTTAAAAAATCCTGGGAGTCCTCATCCGCCATCATTTCCACTAACATAGCGGCTACCTCCGTAGCCAGATCCATGTTTCTCTGGCTGGGTCAATTAGAAGAGCATATTAAGAAGGGAACCTCTAGGGAAGAGATCTTGAGCTCCATCCTCCTCTTGAAACAGGCAACAGGGTTTGTGGCAGATGCCTCAGCTGAAACAGTCCGTTTCGCTGCCAGAAACGCAGAACTGTCAAACTCCACCATAAGGGACTTATGGTTGAAAATGTGGTCTGGAGACACGGCTTCTAAGAACAAGCTTTGTAATATCCCCTTTACCGGGGGTTTCCTGTTTGGTCCTGTTCTGGATAACATCCTTGAAAAGGCAGGTGATAGGAAAATAATTTTTCTGAGGAAAGAGTTAAAAGGCAGTCCTTTCGGAGGAACCGCCGGTTTCCCTCTACCACTTCCACTTCCTATAAAGGGAAAGGGAAAACTGGTCGCTGGAGCTATCCAAAAGGAGGTAAGGGCCGAGGGTTTTTGCTTAACCCCAACAACCCCGGCCCTTCAGGGAGACAATGACGCCAGCTCAGTAGGAGGAAGATTGGCAGCTTTTTCCAACAAGTGGTCCCGTATAACTTCGAACCCATGGGTATTAAATACCGTAACAGAAGGGTACAGGATAGAATTTGCGGAGCTTCCTCCAGAAAAATTTTTGCTCACCTCCTTCCCATACCAGAATTTACAGCAAGCCCTCCTTCTGGACATAAGAAAACTGTTGCGCCTAAATGTGATTGTTCCCGTCCCAAAGGAAGAATCTTTCAGGGGTCATTATTCAAGGCTCTTCTTAATAAAAAAAACATTAAGCCCTCATATGGCTCTGTGAAATGAAAAATAAAAAAGTTCTGGGGTTTGGGATCGGGGAGTCAAAAACGAAAATCGAAAAATGTAACTGGTGGGAAAGGGTTAAACATGGTGTTGGGGAGGGATCGTCAGTGGTCAAAGTGCACGTCAACACTTTAACCAACTGAGGAGGCCTCCCTTAACATTATCTTAAAGAAACCATTATAGTCACCTTTGACTCTGCTTCTCTTGTTTGTTCGATAAAAAAATGATAATTTATTTTTAATAAAATAACCTTTATTTACCTTATTTTATACTGTATATCTTTTTTTGTGCATAAACCAGCATTTTTTACATAAATAAACATTTTAAAATAAATTTCCACATGTATCCTCAGAGCTGACTTGTCCTTTCTGAGCATGCTCAGAAAAAAAATGGACACAAAATAACAGACGGTTACTGATGACTGTCTTTACCGTCCGTTATAAATCCATTATAAGTCCGTTACCCATAGACATTAATGTTAAAAAATAAAGGACGCGTGATGTCTGTCATAAAACCGTTATTTTTTGAGGACACAAAAGCCCTGCACCCTGGATTTTTGTGTCTGTGAAAAATAATGGACATGTGACAGATTTGGTGTAAATGGACATTAATGGTCACTAACGGACAACAGATAAAATCCCATTGAAATCAATGGGATTTTTAACGGACTTATGACGGATAGTGTCCGTTGTTAAATTTTTAAAACGGATACTAGCAGCGGACACTATTGATGGTCACCAACAGAGAATATGTATTCAGCATGTACTGTACATTCTGAATATTACTGACTCTCATCTCCAAGTCTTGTATACATAACGTATACATAAAGTGATTTTTATACTGTATCTTTATTACATTGACCTGCCTATTAGTTCTAATCGCTAACAGCACAGCTTCTCTCTACCTTCCTGGTGCAACCATCTTCCTGCTTACTACCTAGCCAGCAAGGAGACACTGAGAAAGGCAAGAGAAGCTATGCTATCAACAATAAGTACTTAAATCAACATAAAGTGATAGCCAAAGAGGAACCACAGGCGTAAATATAAGTGTCGCAGTGGTTACAGCTGTGACTGGGCCTAGAAGCCAGGGGGATGACAGGCAGGAGAGCATCTTCCATGAGGCAACCTAAGGCGATAGCCTTAGGCGGCGCCTCATGGACTAAACTCGGAGGCAGTCTTTTTTTAAATAGGCTGCTACTTATTGTATCATTGCTATAGAAAGCGGCCGATAATTTCTACTCACCTGTCAACACTCCTGTCCAGGCTGGCCACCGCTGCCGCCTCTAGGCGGTTGCTGCACTTATGTGACGATGCTGAAGACGGTAGTGGCCTAACATATATTGGATGGGGGTCATATACTGTGTAGGGGGAATAAAAGGGGTCCTAAATTGTTTGGGTGCCATAAAAAGGGGGATCATATGCTGTGTGGGGAGGGTAATAAAGGGGGTCATATACTACGTGGGGGCCATAAAAAGGGGTCATTTACTGTCTTCTACTATGTGGGGGGCCAAATAAGGGGAATTTTTGATCTGCCAATGGGGTTGTGTATGCTAATTAGGGAAGCCCCATCACGCAACCAATGATAGCCTCAGGCAGCAGAAAGGCTAGATTCACCCCTGATAACAGGTCACCCTCAGTACCCTAGGGCTGGTTAAACTACTTTGATCTCCTTTCCTATTTGATGGCTGGTAGTCTGTGCATCGTAAATTTATTACACAACCTTTCATTGAAAATTTTAAAAAATTGTGGTTGGTCAGCAGCATATTGCCAATGAGGGACTCTGTGAAGAAGGTTGTGGAGCACTAATAGGGGGTGGTAAACTTGTGTGCACAGCCAGGTTGTAAATAATCCTTCATGGCAGGTTGGGCCCAGATAGAGAAGGAAATAGAAAGGGATATTCTTCCAAAATGTACTCATGGGATGTGGCTGATGACTGTAAAGGAAAAGTTGCTTAGGAAGGCCCAAGCTCAGCTATGTATCGGGGCCCATGAAATCTCTGCATACAGATTTTTCTGTAAAGTACACCAAATTCCTTAACAAAGTACATTGTAATACATTCTCCTAAATTATATTAAAAATGGTGAAATTATATTTTAAGGAGTAGTAGTCGTAAAGTTACACTTTAAGGAGAAGCTAATCCCAGAGTTGGGCTAAGATTAATCCAGTCAATCCATTAAAAAGCAGTATGTCATCTCACTGTTTTAGCACTTAGATATTCAGTCAAACAAAAATAAAATGAGCTAAAATGCATAATGAAAAGCAGGTGGTTAAGGTAAGCAAAACAAACCCACCCAAAAGTATTTAAATATGTACATGCAAAAAAAAGGTAAGAACAGGTAGGTCACTTAAGCAGGGATACTAAATGGGTTCTTTATCTCTGTATACATAGAAGAACAGGGAGTAGTTGATATAGGTGTCACTATTGTGAGTAATATATCAAACAATATGTGAACCGAGAGCAAGGCAGGTGGTTTGGTCTCCGCAACCAGAAATGAACGCACACGCGGTAGTTCAAGAAAAGAATATATATTTACTATAAGTTAATAAAGGCTATTTGAAGGTAAAATGACAGGGATAAAGACAAGCAAAATATACAATATAGCATGAACAATTTCAAGGCAAATTCTGCAATGGTTTCTACTTTTACTCTGTCCAATTCTGCAGTATGGACACTGAATGAACAATATACTCAAAACTATCCCTAACTGACCCTGACATCACATTTGGGTGCACCCCCTTTTCCCCAGTGGTCCAGGAGGACCGCTTACAGTCTGTAGAAGCGCGCGGTGGGGCCCAAAGTCGTTCCTTTCTTTTATAGTGAAACGTCCTCTCCTCACTGTTATCAGGATCTTGGGAGAAATGAAGTCCTCTTTAACAGGGAAACCCAATGAATGCAATGTAATCCAACAGCAGATTCCACTCAGCACACTGACAGTCCTGCCGAATCCATACACTGAGCTGGGATGTAAGCCTGGGTTTAGCAGGTGCTGTCCAGTACATCAACAGCACTGCGAGTCTCTATCTGTGGTATCCATATACACAGTCACAATGTCAGTCTCACTGATCAGCCACTGAGCACAGTTCCTTTCACGTGGACTCACTAGTCCTGTTGTCTCTTTACACTCTGTTTGTCTCTGGACCAAGATACAGCTTAGCTGTACAGAAAAATCTCCACACCAGTTCAATACAACACTTGCTAAGATGGCTGCTGCTCTCTGTCTCGTCACTTCCTGCTTCTCTGCTCACATTCTGTCTGCAGAACAGGCAAGCTGACATAAAAGGGGGGAAAGTCACTCCAGCATCATGTCACAATTACAATGGCTGCTGTCTTAAAGGAACAGAATCACAGAAATACATTCAACATTAACAGTTTATACAGACAAATGAAGCTTAGGACAACATTGGCTGTCTCTTACATATTCCCCCCACTTTAAGATTGGCAGTCCCTGCCTATGACTGTATATCCAGAGGGTTGTACTTTTATGCACAGGGTGGTAGTATACCGATGTATGGCAGGCCAAACAAACTCATCCTGCGCATACCGAACAGGGGGAATACCAGCATTTGGCCTAGTGGTCCGTCTGAGGACCGGTGGTATATTATGGGGTGCTGCAGCTATGGGCTGAGAAGGACCAGCGGATTCCGCACCAGAGGGGGCACAGGCCGGAGATACAGTAGTCACAGGTGGAACATCCCCAGGAGCAGGGATCGGCCAACAATCATCCTCCTCGTCTGAGGCCCATTCCGCACCTCCATTCTCTGACTGTGGGAGCTCATTCACATTGGCAAGCCCATCATGATTTGTCCCTTCAGAATGACACAGGCGCAACATATTTCGGTGAAGTACTCGAACACAATCAGTTCCTTCTTTCTGGACCTGGTACACTGGCCCATTCGCATACTTGCGGCCAACAACACGATACGGCAAAGCCTCCCATCGGCTTTCCAATTTCCCTTGGGGTTTCTTGACACGAACTAGCACCAGGTCGCCTGGTTGCAATGGTGCTTCTTGCACTGGGGTCTTATCAGGATGGGGATGTTCTTGCAGGCGCTGCCGCACCAATCGATGGATCGTCTCAAGTCTCTGCCGGTGCGCCCGCACCCAAGAGGTTGGATCCCTCGGAGGGAACCCATCCACATCATCCAACTGTAATTCTCCTACACTTCGCCCAGACCGCCCAAAGAGAAGTGTATAAGGAGAGTACCCCGTTGTAGAATGGACCTGATTGTTATAGGCCCACACCATTTCAGACAAGAACTGAGGCCACTGTAACTTCTTGTCTTCCTCCAGAGTCCGCAGCATCTGTAGCAGAGTTCTGTTGAATCTTTCACAGGCCCCATTTCCCTGAGGGTGGTATGGAGTCGTGTGCGACTTCTTTATCCCGTAGATACGTTGAACTTCTTTCATTACGTGTCCCTCAAAGCAGGCACCCTGGTCGGAGTGGATGCGTTTAGGGCACCCATATACTCGAATTAAATCTTGGCACAGAGCACGAGCTGCTGACTCAGCTGTCTGGTCCTTGGTGGCGGTTACCACCGCAAATTTGGTGAAGTGATCCACCATTACGAGGCAATACTGGTGTCCGCTATTGGATGGGCCCACCATTAGATAGTCTATCATGACGATTTCTAAAGGTTCCTGGGTCACGATGGTTTGCAGGGGAGCTCTCTGTTCTATTGCCTTATGGATCTCACAAGTTCGACAGCTGCGGCATACTTCTTCGACCATTTGACGAAGACCAGGGCAGTAAATCAGTCGCTGTAACCAACGAAAGGTCTTTTCATGACCAAAATGTCCATTCTTATTATGAGCCTCAACTGCCAACGAGCGAGCCAGTTCACTAGGCACCACAATTTGGTATCGAATGTCGATCTCAGAAGGTAAATAGACCTTTCGGCATAGCACTCCATTTTTCATCTCCAACTTTTCCCACTGACTCAGAACAGATAATATCTCACGTGTCAGTCGTTCTCTTTCCTCTCTACAGGGCTTCTGGCCTTTCTCAACACACTTGATCATCTGTGCCAGCCCCTCATGGGTCTGTTGTATCTGTGCCCATTCCTGTCGTGAGGGACCAAAGAAAGGAGCCGTTTCAGTCCCCTCCAACTCAAACTGATTAGCGGCGGCCAAGGCCTGTGAAAATCTGCTGAAGTCGGGCACCTCCACATGCTCCAACTCATGATCCACGTCTACTGTGGGGGTCTGGGCGGTTACCCTAGAAAGCCCGTCAGCATTCTCTGTCTTGGACCGATACTTAATGCGGTAATTGAACTTAGTCATTCGGGCTATCCACCTCTGCTCTAACGCCCCGAGCTTGGCATTTTCCAGGTGAGCTAGTGGGTTGTTGTCAGTCAGTACTAAAACTTCAGCACCGGTCAAATATTCAGAGAATTTCTCGGTCATGGCCCATACCAGTGCCAACAGCTCCAACTTAAATGAACTATAATTCTCGGGGTTTCTTTCAGAATCTCTCAAAGACCGGCTGCCGTACGCTATGACCCTCTCCTGGCCATCCTGAAGCTGGGAAAGCACTGCTCCAAGACCATACAGGCTTGCATCCGTATACAGCTGGAACGGCAAGTGGTAATCAGCATATGCCAAGATTGGGGCTGTTGTCAGTGCATCCTTTAATGCCTGGAAGGCTTGTTCCTGTTCAGGTCCCCACTTCACGGACCGGTTCTTTGGACCACCGGATGTGCCTCGTAGGAGAGCATTAAGTGGTGCTGCTACCTTGGCGAAATCCTTAATAAACCGTCGATAGTAACCGGCTACTCCAAGGAACGCCCTCACTTCTCGCAGGGTAGTCGGTATTGGCCAATCTTGAACAGCCGCTATCTTGTCTCTTGATGGTCTCACCCCTTCTCCTGATACGCGGTGACCCAAGTAATCAATTTCAGATTGGAACAACCGACATTTACTGGGTTTCAATTTGAGCCCATGTTCCCGCAATCTTCGAAATACTTGCCCCAACTGGTGGAGATGGTCTTCAAAGGTCGCAGAATACACTATAATGTCATCCAAGTAGATGAGAGTGAACTCAAAGTTGAAGTCACCGAGACATTTCTCCATCAACCGCTGAAACGTTCCGGGTGCATTTGTCAACCCGAAGGGCATCCGGTTAAATTCGTATAGTCCCATGGGCAAGATGAATGCCGTCTTCTCCTTGTCTTTTGTGGCCATCGGCACCTGCCAATACCCACTAGCCAGATCTAGTGAGGAGAAGTACCGGGCTCTCCCCAGCGCTGAGAGGGACTCCTCAATCCGTGGCAAGGGGTAGGAATCTCGTACGGTGCAAGCGTTTAACTTCCGATAGTCTACGCAAAATCGGATGGACCCATCTTTTTTTCTTACTAACACCACAGGAGCTGCCCAGGGACTCTGGCTTTCTTGGATGATCCCACCCTGTAGCATCTTAGCTAACAGTTCTTTTACTTCCTGATACAACTGTGGAGGAATTTGTCGGTAGCGCTCTCTAATTGGAGTTACTTTCCTTACTTCCTCCGGAGTCACATAGATGTTAGCCAGCTGCCTCCCTGGGGTCAGGTCCACACTCTGGTCCTGAGTGTTTACACATCGAAGTGGTACTCTTCCATTGCGAACTATTGCCAAGGAACGGGCCACTAGCGGATCTACACCTCCTTCGGCTGCCTGCAGTGGTTCTACCAACACAGCTATGCCCTCTAGTTTCCGACAGGTGCCTACGGGCATAGACACTATTGTCTCCCGACTGGGTGGCAGTGTAACTTTTGTATGCAAAGGAACTGAAATTCGAGCCAGAGGACGCTGCGCATCCGAACTTTTCTGTAAGCCACATGTCCGGATCAGCCGCTGGAAAGCTGTTTGAGTAGGCCGATGGGTGGTGGTTTCTTTCCAATAACCGTGACCTTTCTTTTCAAAGAGGATCTGATCTAATTCTTTTAACACATTCATCCCCAAAATGACAGGGACCTTTACTTCATGTGACTCCTGTACCACCACAATGCCTTTCCTACCCAGATCTTGGCCACATACCCGGACATTCATCCAGGCCACTCCCACGACTGGAACTGGTAACTGGTTAGCTGCGACCACTCGTACGAATGTATGGGGATCATATTTCACATGTTGCTGGAAGTACCGTTCATAACAGTCTCTACTCAAGGTCGTTACTTGGGAACCCGTGTCAATCATCCCGGTAACCGGAATACCCTCCATTTCCACCTGTATAACAGGACTTGCAGCGATCAGGTCATCATTAGGGCATTCTCCCCACATAGTCTCCTTGTCAGTCTCCCCTACTACACGCCCTACAGCAGCAGGGGACTTCAGTTTAACGGCGGTCTCTCATAAGTTTGTCGCTGCTCTGGACATCTAGCAGCAACGTGGCCCATCCGTCCACACTCCCAGCAGCGTATCTCCCGTCGTTCTGGCCATCTGTTTGGGCCCCTTCGGTAAGCCCCTTCGATTTCTCCTGAGCACTGCATTAACTGATTTGGACCCCTTCGGTAGGTCCTATCCTCATCCCTCCAGCGGGGTGGTGGGTGATTCTGATTTTCTGGGTATGGACGGCTCACCCTTTCACCTCCAGTTTTCTGGAAGTCTGCAATTTTCATAGAATGTTCATCACAACGGGTGTGCAAGTGTTCCATTTGCTCTTGCAGTTTCTGCATTACTGTGAGAATTTCTTTAACCGTCCCCTTTTCTACTGTCTCTGAGCCAGAACTAGCCCCCTGTGACAAAGTAACTCCAACTGCGGTCTGGGGCTTCGGGAACATACTATTGGCACGGGAGATGGCCTCTACCTGTACATCATGGAATTTAGCATCAGTCTCTCGTCGTATAAAATCCTGCATAGTCACAGTTAAACTGCCGTCACGTATCCCCAGGACAAACTGGTCACGGAGAGTCCGATCAGGGTTACAGAAGGCTGGCGAGCCCCCTCTTTCCTTCACTTGAATATCTCGGAGCAGTTCTTGTAGGGCATTTGCATATTGGGGAAGGCTTTCATTCTCCTGTTGTACCCTCTGGAAGAACCGAGCCTGCAGAGACCCCAGCAATGCAGTTTCTCCATAAATGGTTTCTAGAATCTGGACTACTTGCTCAAATGTCTGCCTTTGTTCAAATGGCCTCAATATCACCGTGGTCTTAGCATCCCCTTGTAATGTCAATATTGCTAGCTCTACTAGTACTTCTGGTGCGGTCTGGTACATTCGCTGTATCATTCGTATCTGTTCCACCCACATACTCACTGACATATTATTGCCATCAAATTTAGCTAACTGACTCATTATAGCCCCTGCTGGCATTCTTCCTCCAGCACCATTCTCCCGAACGGGTGCGTCACCGTCCATTCTGGTAAGCGGATCCTGCCGACTATGCCAATTTGTGAACCGAGAGCAAGGCAGGTGGTTTGGTCTCCGCAACCAGAAATGAACGCACACGCGGTAGTTCAAGAAAAGAATATATATTTACTATAAGTTAATAAAGGCTATTTGAAGGTAAAATGACAGGGATAAAGACAAGCAAAATATACAATATAGCATGAACAATTTCAAGGCAAATTCTGCAATGGTTTCTACTTTTACTCTGTCCAATTCTGCAGTATGGACACTGAATGAACAATATACTCAAAACTATCCCTAACTGACCCTGACATCACATTTGGGTGCACCCCCTTTTCCCCAGTGGTCCAGGAGGACCGCTTACAGTCTGTAGAAGCGCGCGGTGGGGCCCAAAGTCGTTCCTTTCTTTTATAGTGAAACGTCCTCTCCTCACTGTTATCAGGATCTTGGGAGAAATGAAGTCCTCTTTAACAGGGAAACCCAATGAATGCAATGTAATCCAACAGCAGATTCCACTCAGCACACTGACAGTCCTGCCGAATCCATACACTGAGCTGGGATGTAAGCCTGGGTTTAGCAGGTGCTGTCCAGTACATCAACAGCACTGCGAGTCTCTATCTGTGGTATCCATATACACAGTCACAATGTCAGTCTCACTGATCAGCCACTGAGCACAGTTCCTTTCACGTGGACTCACTAGTCCTGTTGTCTCTTTACACTCTGTTTGTCTCTGGACCAAGATACAGCTTAGCTGTACAGAAAAATCTCCACACCAGTTCAATACAACACTTGCTAAGATGGCTGCTGCTCTCTGTCTCGTCACTTCCTGCTTCTCTGCTCACATTCTGTCTGCAGAACAGGCAAGCTGACATAAAAGGGGGGAAAGTCACTCCAGCATCATGTCACAATTACAATGGCTGCTGTCTTAAAGGAACAGAATCACAGAAATACATTCAACATTAACAGTTTATACAGACAAATGAAGCTTAGGACAACATTGGCTGTCTCTTACAAATTTTTAAAAAAATTAAAAAAAAAAAAAATGGGGTCTAATTAAACAAAAAAAAATAAGGGGGGGGGGGCCCCGGGTGCAGAGGGGTTACACCCACAAGTACTAGGATTCTCTAGTGCCTGGTACAGTACTTTTGGTTTTGGAAATCGAATTTCCACTGCGCGTATTTTTCTGCAATGTATGTATGATATTCGCTAGAATCCCATCCTCTTTGCACTGACTGTAAAATGCTGCAGTGTACTTCACATGGGGCTCCGGCCTAAAAACACAAAATTACCAAGGTAGGATAATCTAGAGCAGGGGGAGGAGGATGCAATCAGCTGCTTGTGTAGCTCCAGGTGCAATCCACCAAATCGAAACCCCTGACACATAGAGTAATCTTGCACTCTCCACTTAGGTTCCGTTACTAGTAGTCATACTAATAGTGGAGCTGACATGTTTCTTCATTGTTACCAATTATAATTGCATTCTAAGTAAGTACAGCAAGCTTTCTGCTCCCTTTGTTTCCTCCTACTAACATGGGGCTGTAGAGACGCCGGTTATTTAAGGAGAAGACTGTGCTCTCCAGTTATATCAATGTAGAAGCATGCAATCCCCGCATGCTACATCCTTGGTGACGTGCCAGGACACACCTCCCCCATTCAACACACAGGACAGGGACGGAAAGGATGTACTAGCATCCTTATGTTACCTGGAAACCCCTTGGCAGCCAATTGGAATGCAAATAAATAAGACAGGACATATGGAACTCCTGTGCACATCAAGGATCATCAACTTCCATCATAAAGTGTTTATACGGATAAAATACAAATTAACATTCTCCCTAGCAACCCTCTAACTGAGCTGTTACTAGGGAAAGTCCGCACACAGTTATATTGTAAATATGCAGAGCTAAAGCATTCACCAAATGGGGATGGTCACTTCAAATGGCTTTGTCTTCGGTTCTATACCACCTAGAAAAATGTTTAAATTTAAGAACCAGCTGTAACAGAAAATGAGATTTTCAACTTAATACGCAGTAGGTCAGGCTTCATATAAAAATCACATTGCTCACTGTGTTTTTAACTAGTGATATCTCAGGTTCTGTTATAGCTAGTTCTCAAATCTCAGAAAATCTCAGCTTTCTATTGATAGCAGAACCCTTTTTCTAGGTGGTATAAAACCGAAGATACAGCCATTTGAAGTGACCCCCTTTGGTAAATGCTTCAGCTCTATGTACTACATTAAGTACATGTGTACGGATAGAGTCTCTGGTACTACTTAGTTAGATCATTGCTAATTGAAACCTTACAGCCTGTTTTCTATTAAAAGGAAGTTTGATAAATTAATAAAGTATATTACAAAAATGTTCACCCCCCCCGACACAATTTTTAAAAAAAAAAATCAATGAAATGGGAGTTGCTCTATAAGTCTATAGGGAATCACTATAGGGGACATAATATACTGGTTCTGGAGCTACTGGCCTTTGTGTTGGAACATAGTTTTCAACTGTAAATTCTTCCATCATCTCAGGGAAGTTGCAATGGGCAGTCCCTGTGCCCCTACCTATGCTAATCTCTACTCAGGCTGGTGGGAGAAGGAGATTGTCTTTTCAGATGCAATGAAAAATTGGACATCCTCTATTCTTCTATGGTAATGATTCATAGATGACGTATTCATTCTATGGAAAGACCCCAGAGTATAATAGTTTGTGGGTGGTGTACCCCAAAACTTTTGGGTTCTTCTGAACCCGAAAATTTTGCAATATTTGCAACGAACACCATTGGGGCCACAATGGAACATAATACTGTGTGGAGGGGCCACTATGGGACATAATACTATGTGGAGGGGCCACTGTGAGACATTATACTGTATGGAGGCTGCTATGGAACATTATGCTTTGTGCAAGTGCCACTGTGGGACATAACACTGTGTGGAGGGGCCATTATGTGACCAATTATCCATCCAATTATGAGAGAATCACTAATTAACTTAATAAAATAAAAAGAGATTTGGAGCTGGTACGGTAAACTCCTGAGGACACATTCATTATACTGTGTGCAGGGGGCACTTTGGGTCATTATAGTGTGTACAGGGGCCACTTTGGGACATAATACTTTGTGGAGGGGCCACTATGGCTCATAATACTTTATGGAGGGGCCACACAGTATTATGGGACATTATAGTGTGTGTAAGTGGGGAGTTATACTGTGTGGGGGCCAGGAAAGTTATGCTGTGGGGGGGCCCCCAAGTCAAAATTTTTGGACCCAGTCTTTGCTAGTTACGGCCCTGCCTGACATACTTACTTGCATTCCAATTGGCCGCTGGGGGGAGGTTCTAGTTCATCCTTTCCTGTCCCTGCTCTGTATGTTGAATGGGGAAGGCATGTCCTGACATGTCACCAAGGCGCATGGGGATTGCACGCACCTCTGTTGCCAGCACTGAGGGGGAGATGCAGTCTTCTCTGCCCATGACTTGCAGCCACATATTAGTGCTGGGGGAGAGCAGGGGAGTGAAAAGCTTGCTGTACTTAGTTAGAATGTACCTCTGATGAAGCAATTATGTGGAAGAAGGTGCTCTGGTCAGATGAAACCAAAATTGAACTTTTTGGCCACAATGCAAAACGATATGTTTGGCGTAAAAGCAACACAGCTCATCACCCTGAACACACCATCCCCACTGTCGAACATGGTGGTGGCAGCATCATGTTTTGTGCCTGCTTTTCTTCAGCAGGGACAGGGAAGATGGTTAAAATTGATGGGAAGATGGATGGAGCCAAATACAGGACCATTCTGGAAGAAAACCTGTTGGAGTCTGCAAAAGACCTGAGACTGGGATGGAGATTTATCTTCCAACAAGACAATGATCCCAAACATAAAGCAAGATCTACAATGAAATGGTTCACAAATAAACGTATCCAGGTGTTAGAATGGCCAAGTCAATGTCCAGACCTGAATCCAATCGAGAATCTTTGGAAAGAGCTGAAAACTGCTGTTCACAAACGCTCACCATCCAACCTCACTGAGCTCGAGCTGTTTTCCAAGGAAGAATGGGCAAGAATTTCAGCCTCTCGATGTGCAAAACTGATAGAAACATACCCCAAGCGACTTGCAGCTATAATCGCAGCAAAAGGTGGCGCTACAAAGTATTAACTTAAGGGGGCCGAATAATTTGGCACTCCCCACTTTTCAGTTTTTTATTTTTTACAAAAGTTTGAAGCCTGAAATGTGGCAAAAGGTTGAAAAGTTTAAGGGGGCCGAATACTTTCGCAAGGCACTGTATATGTTACTTTATATCTAGTACATCTACTGAAAGGAGAATTATTAGTTCCCCATTTTCCTGGCTCAGATAGTGTTTGGAGATGGTATAAACAATCCTATTTTTGATACTCATCATCTCACAATTTGGATGTATGGGTTTTTCATCAGTTTATATATTGCTGTCTTATCTATCTGGGGTTAGGGATTAGGGGCCTTTTTTATAGGGAAATCCATTTTTTATCTTTGGGATAGATGAGATATTCCCTATACTATATGTTTAGTTGACGTCTGTCCTATGTTTTTATTGTGTGTTAATAAAAGTTATATTTTAATTTATTGAGAGTATCGTAGGAACCTACTTCTGTGATTCTAATATTTCCCTTTGGGTATTCCTTTCACTATCTGTGACGTCTATCTATTCAGTTACTGCCATACTATTCTCCACTGAAGGATAAATTACTTGGCTGTCATATATCCCACAGCAAGTAGCTTGACTCTGATATCGGAGTGTAGTCATTGACAAGAAGACAGAGATTCCTTGTGTAATATACTGTATATACAGTACATATATATATTTCTTATTTGTCCTGTGGCAGCACAGAAGGGTCTTTAGCATAATTAGCAGTATAAGAACCCCCCTTTCCTCTATCCCTTTGTGTTTTTATTTGTCCTCGTTTTTATACAGGTTTTTTTATTTTGTGCATATCTGCCCAGGCTAGGTCTGAGGGGCACTCAGCTGATAAAAGTGCCTGGAGAGTCCTCCTGTTTAGGAGTGAACTAACTGTAATTCCACTGATTAGTGAAAGCGCATATGTTTGCTGCTGCTTGCGGCTGTAGCCTCCATTTGCCCAAAGTCTGCCGGCAACGCGTCTTCCTATGCGCATGCACAAACTGGTCTGGAGGAGGAGTAGACATGTGGAAGAAAGAAGATTTGAACTTGAATCTTTTTTTCCAGCTTATCATTCATATCTTCTTAAAGATCCCATGGATCGTAGAACTGATTTTTTTCTTGAAAAAAATCATATGTATCCCTGGCAGCCTTATCTAAAGCTGCAATGGCAGCGGTTCCTTTCTGTAGAGTTTAGAGATTATGGTTAAGCCAGTTAGGAAGAGATATCCAAGGTGGAGTTCCCAGAGAAGAATTAATGGAGTAGCTTAAGTCTCACAAATTGGCTGAAGACTTTGCTTCTGACTTTCCCTAAGGCCCCTTGCAGACGACCTTGGCATGGTTCAGCTGTTTTTCCCGGATGGTCGCAAAACTGAGGACAGGTCCTATTCCCCATTGAATGAATGGGGTCGCAAAAGCCTGGCCTATGCATGGGCGACACACGGATGACATACATGTGCTGGCCGTGCCGTTCAATCATGGCTGGCGGCTAACACATGGTCGTGTGCAAACGGCCTTAGATACATTAAGAATTACAGTGAAAAATCTGGCAATCACCAACGTGGCTAGACGAGCCATATGGCTGAAACCTTGGACAGAGGAGGCAACTTCGAAGAATAATTTGTGCTCGATTCCCTTTGAACCTGGAAAACTTTTTGCCGTAAAGCTAAATCAGCTTTTAGAAGCCAATAGGAAGGTATCTTTGGTATGTCCTCAGGCCAGCAGGAGTTTTAATTATCTCTTTTTCGCTATCAGAGAAGATAAAGAGTTTTTCCTTAAGAGAGGAAATGGCAGGAGAACCAATCGTGGTAGACCCTATCAGAGGTTCAGAGTTGCTACTTCAGAAAAATCTAAGAAGCAGGAAGACACAGGGGCTGGCAAGCAACAGGATTTTAGACATCAGGAGTGATCAAGTTGGAGGATGTTTGCAGAAATTCTTCCCAGCTTGGTACAGGATTACTTCAGACAAATGGATTCTGGACCTCATAGAGATACACCACAGACCAAAAAATCGTTTTCTTCTAAATGATTGTCAGATTACTCATGTTTTTCCACTTATACAGGAATTCCTGCTAAAAGGAGCCATAGAAGAAGTCCCAGAAAAAGAAGAAGGTTGTGGAATCTATTCAAGAATCTTTCCAGTCCCAAAAGCAAGAGGATCTTGGAGGCTGATTATATAGATCTCAGATCACTCAATCGGTATGTGAGGAAGATCCATTTCAGAATGGAAACAATAAGGAAAGTCAGAGCAGCCTTACAGAAAGGTCAAATTCTAGCATCCTTGGATCTAAAAGATGCTTATTTGCACATACTGATCCATCCAGTTTCAAGGCAATTCTTGAGAATATACAACAGAAAATAAAAGATACTCATAGGTGCGATACAAAATGTCATAAATAATAATGAATCCAAAACATAAGAAAAATATATCAAAATTTTATTGAGACAATAATAAATGCATATCCATACATATATAGTTACATAGTAGATGAGGTTGGATGAAGACATCAGTCCATCAAGTCCAACCTACAGTGGAGAAAAAAAAGTATTTAGTCAGCCACCAATTGTGCAAGTTCTCCCACTTAAAAAGATGAGAGAGACCTGTAATTGACATCATAGGTAGACCTCAACTATGAGAGACAAAATGAGAAATCATATCTAGAAAATCACATTGTATGATTTTTTAGAATTTATTTGCAAATTATGGTGGAAAATAAGTATTTGGTCACCTACCAACAAGCAAGATTTCTGGCTCTCACAGACCTGTATCTTCTTCTTTAAGAGGCTCCTCTGTCCTCCACTCATTACCTGTAGTAATGGCACCTGTTTGGAATTATCAGTATAAAAGACACCTGTCCACAACCTCAAACAGTCACACTCCAAACTCCACTTTGGTGAAGACCAAAGAGCTGTGGAAGGACACCAGAAACCAAATTTTAGACCTGCACCAGGCTGGGAAGACTGAATCTGCAATAGGCAAGCAGCTTGGTGTGAAGAAATCAACTGTGGGAGCAATAATTAGAAAATGGAAGGCATACAAGACCACTGATAATCTCCCTCAATCAGGGGATCCACGCAGGATCTCACCCCGTGGGGTCAAAATGATCACAAGAATGGTGAGCAAAAATCCCAGAACCACATGGGGGATCTAGTGAAATGACATGCAGAAAGCTGGGACTAACGTAACAAAGGCTACCGTCAGTAACACACTACACCGCCAGAGACTCAGATCCTGCAGTGCCAGACGTGTCCCCCTGCTTAAGCCAGTACATATCCAGGCCCATCTGAAGTTTGCTAGAGAGCATTTGGATGTTCCAGAAGAGTACTGGGAGAATGTCATATGGTCAGATGAAACCAAAGTAGAACTGTTTGGTAGAAACACAACTCATTGTGTTTGGAGGAGAGTGAATGCTAAGTTGCATCAAAAGAACACCACACCTACTGTGAAGCATGGGGGTGGCAACTTCAAGCAGCAAGGCCATTGAAGATGAAACGTGGCTGGGTCTTTCAGCATGACAATGATCCCAAGCACACCGCCAGGGCAATGAAGGAGTGGCTTCGTAAGAAGCATTTCAAGGTCCTGGAGTGGCCTAGCCAGTCTCCAGATCTCAACCCCATAGAAAACCTTTGGAGAGAGTTGAAAGTCCGTGTTGCCCATTGGTGGCAGACTAAATACCTTTTTTCCCCACTCTAACCCTACAGTGTTGATCCATTGAAAGGCAAAAAATCCCATGAGGCTTATGCCAATTGGCCCATTTCATGGGAAAAAATTCCTTCCCGACTCCAATCTGGCAATCAGTATAAAACCCTGGATCAATGTGCCCTTAAAATCTAGAACTCATAACCCGTAATGTTGTTCTGTTCAAGAAAGGCATCCAGGCCCTCTTTGAACTTGTTCAATGAATCCACCATCACCACTTCCTGGGGCAGAGAGTTCCATAGCCTTGTTGTTCTTACTGGAAAGAATCCTCTTCTATGTTGCTGGTGAAACTTTCTCTCCTCCAGTCGTAGAGAATGTCCCCTTGTCACTGTCACTGGCCTAGGAGTAAAAAGATCATTAGAAAGTTCTTTGTGCTGTCCCTTCATGTATTTGTACATTGTTATTAGATCTCCCCGTAGACGTCTTTTCTCTAAACTGAATAACCCCAAGTTTGTTAATCTATTGTACTCCAATCCACCCATTCCCCTAATAATTTTGGTTGCCCTTCTTTGCACTCTTTCTAGTTTGATTATGTCTTTCTTGTATACTGGGGCCCAGAATTGTGCACAATAGTCTAAGTGTGGCCGTAACAGTGATTTGTATAGAGGCATAACTACATATGTTCTTGTCATGAGAATCTATACCTCTTTTGATGCATCCCATAATTTTATTTGCCTAGGCAGCAGCTGCCTGGCACTGGTCACTAAAGGTAAGCTTATTGTCCACCACAATCACCAAGTCTATTTCATTGGCAGTCTTACCCAGTAATTTACTAATAAGTACATAATCATACATTTTATTTTGTCATCCAAAATGCATAACCTTACATTTGTCAATATTAAACTTCATTTGCCAAGTCTCGGCCCATGCTTCCAGCTTCCTTAGATCCCCTTGTAATATTCTATTATCCTCCTCATTTTTGATTACTTTGCAAAGTTTAGTATCATCTGCAAATATGGACACCCAGCTTTGCAAACCGTCTACCAGGTCATTAATAAAGATATTAAACAGGAGAGGACCCAATACTGACCCCTGTGGCACCCCACTGGTGACTGTGACCCAGTCTAAATATTTACTATTAATAAGCACCCTCTGTTTCCTATCAGTGAGCCAGTTGCGAACCCAAATGCATATGTTTTCCCCCAGTCCCAACATTCTCATTTTGCATACCAACCTTTTATGTGGTCCAGTATCAAAAGACTTTGAAAAGTCCAGATACACCACGTCCACTGCATTACCCATGTCCAGTCTTGACCTGACCTCTTCATAGAAACTGATCAGATTAGTCTGACAGGACTGATTCCTCATAAACCCATGCTGATTGGGTGTTATAAGATTATTTACATTGAGGTACTCCAGGATAGCATCTCTTAGAAAGCTCTGAAATATCTTACCCACCGCAGAAGTCAAACTTACTGGCCGATAGTTTCCAGGCTCACTTTTAGACCCCTTTTTGAAAATTGGCACCACATTTGCTATGCGCCAATCAAGTGGAACAGACCCAGTCATTACTGAATCCTTAAAAATTAGATATAAGAGTCTGTCTATCACTGTGCATAATTACCTCAGAACTCGGGGGTGTATGCCATCTGGACCTGGCAATTTCTCTATTTTAGTCTTTTGAAGGCGGCACCACACTTCCTCCTGGGTTAAACAGGTGACATTTAATGGAGAGTTAACATTACCCCTAATCATGTTGCTGGCCATTGGATTTTCTTGTGTAAACACCGTAGAGAAGAAGACATTTAATAGTTGTGCTTTTTCCTCATCCTCCTCCACCATTACACCCAGATTATTTTTGAGAGGGCCCACATTGTCAGTTTTTATTTTCTTGTTATTTATGTAATTGAAGAATAATTTTCGTTTATTTTTACTTTCCTTGGCAATTTTTCTCTCAGCCTCAATCTTTGCCTCCTTTATTTGTCTTTTACACAATTTATTTTTCTCTATATAGTTTTTTAATGCTGTGTCGTAATTTTCTTTTTTTAGCACTTTAAATGCTTCCTTTTTATCCCTCATTGCACTCCTTACCGTTTTAGTTAGCCATATTGGTTTTCTATGATTTCTGGCCCGCTTATTCCCATAAGGGATATGTTTTTTTAGTGGTCCTATTTAGAAGGCTTTTGAAAATGTCCCATTTTGTTTGTGTTCCGGTCACTTTGAGGACATTGTCCCAGTTTATGCTGCTAATCTCCTCTCTCACCTGGTTATAATTGGCCTTCCTGAAGTTTAGTGTTTCCCCCTCTACTGAACATTTTTTTAGTGTGTACAAGAAAACTTATTATGTTGTGGTCTCTATTACCAAGATGACCCCCAACCTCCACTTTTGACAATGTGTCAGGTTTATTTGTTAAAATTAGGTCTAAAAGTGCCTCGCCTCTTGTTGGGTCCTGCACTAGTTGCAATAGGTAATTGTCTTTTATTACTGACAAAAACCTGTTCCCTTTGTTGGAGCTGCAGGTTTCTGCCTCCCAGTTGATATCTGGGTAGTTGAAATCCGCCATAATAATGACTTTATTGTGCTTTGTGGCCTCATCTATTTGTTTTATTAGTACATTTTCAGCTTTTTCCATTATATTTGGAGATTTATAACAAACCCCTATCAGTATTTTATTATTCTTTGTTTCTCCCTTAATTTCCACCCATAAGGACTCCACATATTCATTTTCCTTCCAGATGTTCTCACGCAGAACTGGCTTAAGGCAAGATTTTACGTATAAGCAAACCCCTCCCCCTTTCCTATTGGTACCCTCCTTTCTAAACATACTGTACCCCTGTATATTTACAGCCCAGTCATAGCTGGAGTCCAGTCATGTCTCATTTATCCCACCATGTCATATTTCTCTTCCAACATTATCACTTCTAGTTCATCCATCTTGTTAGTGAGACTTCTGGCGTTAGTATACATACATTTCAAGGATTTATCATTATCCCTACTCTTCCATTGCCTACTGACTGTTCTAACCCCACCCCCGCTCCACCCCCAGTTACATTATTTAGCCCTCTTTCCATTTCTACGCTCTCTTGCCCTCTATATCTGTTACACTCCCCCCCGTCCCTAAAAGTTTAAACACTCCTCCAACCATCTAGCCATCTTCTCCCCCAGCACAGCTGCACCCTCCCCATTGAGATGCAACCCATCCCTACCATAGAACCTGTAGCCCACAGCAAAGTCGGCCCAGTTCTCCCGGAACCCAAACCCCTCCTTCCTACACCAGCTCTCGAGCCACTTGTTTACCTCCCTAATCTCCCACTGCCTTTCCTGTGTGGCTCGCAGTACAAGTAGTATTTCTGAAAATACTACCTTGGAGGTCCTTGCTTTCATCTTTCTCCCTAGATCCCTGAAATCATTTTTAAGGACCTTCCACCTACCACTAGCTTTGTCATTTGTGCCAATGTGCACCATGACCGCTTGATCCACACCAGCTCCAGTAATCTATCAACCCGATCCGCGATGTGTCAAACTTGAGCGCCAGGAAGGCAACACACTGTACGACGATCCTGGTCTTTGTGACAGATTGCCCTGTCTGTTCCCCTAATAATTGAATCCCTCACTACCAGCATCTGTCTAGGCTTCTCTGCACTCCTATTCCCCTTCTTACTGGAGCAGACATTCCCCTGGCGGTCAGAGGAAGTGTCTTGCTGCAGCAGTTTTACCCCTGTACTAACATCCCCCTCATCTGCCAATTTAGCAATCTTGTTGGGGTGTGCCAATTCAGGACTAACCTCCCTGGCACTCTTCCCTCTACCCGGCTGCTTTCTAACTGTCACCCAGCTAGCTGCCTCATGTTCCTGCACCTCCATGCTACCATCCCCCTCTGCACTTACCCCAGCGAGTTCCTGCTCTGTGAGCAACAAACTCCTTTCCAAGTTATCAATGGATCTCAGTCTTGCAATTTGCTCATTTAGATCCATGATCTGGGATTCCAAATGTGCAACGTGCTTACATCTTGAACAGCAGTATGCCCCCTCAAGCGGCAAGTGGCTGCTTAAGCAGAGAATACATGCTGCAAGATGTACACTGGACCGCATTGGTAAGCATGGAGCACATGCTTTTAAAGCTTCTCCAAGTTCCAGAAAAAGCTGCCACTGATTCCTCTGATTGCCAAGGGAATGCATACAGCAAACAGCAGCAATTTATCCCCCTAAATTAGGTAACCAGCTACAGTTGGTTACTTCTTTGTTTTTTCCATTTATTAGAATAAACTTTTGCTTGTAAATTCTTGGTTAGCTCAGGGCCCCATGTGGTGTAAACAGCGCGGTATGGCAAAAAACAGTAATGTTTTACAGTCCCTGTAAAGTGGATGGGATTCTAGCAACCCTCATCCACAGTTTGCAGAAAAATATCCGCAACGGAAAACTGTCAAATTTTCAGAAATCGCAGCATGTCAATTATACCTACAGAAACGCTGGCGGTTTCGCTGTAGGGAGAATTGAAGCAGAAAGTCTGTGAAAAGCGCTGCTGGAAAAACTGCAATGCGTTTTCCCGCAGCACTTTTTCTTTGCGTCCCGCTATGTGGAGTCTTAGCCTAAAGTGGATTGATTTTTTATCGACTGTTAACAACTGGTGGTTTGAAAAAATGTTTGCTAGGATCTGATTTCTGTCATACAAATTCTTGCATCCATTGGAAAGGATTTTCTGCATATACAGTGGGTACGGAAAGTATTGAGACCCCTTTAAATTTTTCATTCTTTGTTTCATTGCAACCATTTGCTAAAAGCAAAAAAGTTAATTTAATTTCTCATTAATGTACACTCAGCACCCCATCTTGACAGAAAAAAAAAAGAAATGTAGATATTTTTGCAAATTTATTAAAAAAGAAAAACTGAAATATCACCAGAGATGCAGCAGGGAGATGGGAGAAAGTTCCACAAAGTCAACTATCACTGCATCCCTCCACCAGTCGGGGCTTTATGGCAGAGTGGCCCGAAGGAAGCCTGTACTCAGTGCAAGACATATGAAAGCCCGCATAGCGTTTGCCAAAAAACACATGAAGGATTCCCAGACTATGAGAACTAAGATTCTCTGGTCTGATGAGACAAAGTGTGGAGAAAACCAGACACTACTCATCACCTGCCCAATACAATCCCAACAGTGAAACATGGCGGTGGTAGCATCATGCTATGGAGGTGTTTTTCAGCTGCAGGGACAGGACAACTGGTTGCAATTGAAGGAAAGATGAATGCGGCCAAGTACAGAGATATCCTGGAAGAAAACCTCTTTCAGGGTGCTCTGGACCTCAGGCTGAGCCGAAGGTTCACCTTCCAACAAGACAATGACCCTAAGCACACAGCTAAAATAACAAAGGAGTGGCTTCAGAACAACTCTGTGACCATTCTTGACTGGCCCAGCCAGTTCTGTACACAACACAGGGTCAGAAGCAGAGAAACTCCATCCACTGTATAGCAGCCCAGCACCTTCACTGCAGCTCAGCTCCTACTGACTTCAATAAATGCTGAGATACAGTGAAGGTGCCCAACCCCTATACAGTGGACAGAGCTTTCTGCTTCTGGCCCTGTATTGTGTACAGGACGGGCATCAGAAGTGGCTCCATACAGCTGATTGGTCCGTGGTCAGCCCCCTATAGATCAGATATCTATGGCCTATCCTGAGGATAAACCATAACAAATTATGCCTGGACAACCCCTTTAATATACCTCCCAGGGTCCACCTAATGTGCCACTTTAAAGAGGTTGTCCAGTATAATTTTTTTCTTTTTTAGAATTAGTCCGGGGGAGGTGAATCCCTACCCTTCCCCCCCCCCCCCCACAAAAAAACAAAAACAAAAAAAAACATACTAAACATACTCACCTGGCTCCGGTTTCCTCCCAGCACAGTCCGGTCCTGCAGCTCCGCTGTCTTCTTTTTGCCGGAAGTCCTCACTGGCTGTGACGTCCCAGGTCCCTTCCCTTAGGCCGCTGATTGGCCTCAGGGGTCACGTGACGTCACAGGTAGTCATGTGCAGGGGGAACTTCAGCTGAAAGAAAACAACAGAACTGCAGGACCGAACTGTGCTGGGAGATACTGGGGACAGGAAAGAAAGTTTGGGGTTTTTTTTTGTTTTGTTTTTTTCACCTTCCCCGGCGTAATTAAAAAAAAATGTTATCCTGCACAACCCCTTTAATGTCCCCCAAGCTATTGGCCTCCATCACTGCTTCCCCCAACAATATAATGGCCCCATCAATGGTCCCCATACAGTATAGGGGACCAGTGAAGGAGCCACTGTATGGAGTATAAGATCCACAGTGGCCCCCACCCAGTATTATAAGCTCCACAGTGGCCCCCACACAGTATTACAAGCTCCACAGTGGCCCCCACCCAGTATTATAAGCTCCACAGTGGCCCCCACACAGTATTATAAGCTCCCAACAGCCCCTCTCTGCTTTGGTGCTATTATTATACTCTGCGGTCTCCTCAGAAGGTGATTAAAAATAACAAACACTCATACTCACCTTGCCTTAACTTTCCTTATCATCCTCGCTACATCCTGCTGTCTTCAGGCCTTTTTCCGACGTCGCTGCTGAGGCCTGTGATCGGGCCTCAGCGGTCACGTGGAGGCGCACTGACGTCATTACGCGGCCTGCTCCCCATGTGACTGCTGGGGCCTAATCACAGGCCTCAGTCACATGACGGAAGAGCGCCGGAGAGGACGCTGTGCCCAGGAGAGGTGAGAATATGTATTTCCTGTTTTCAGTCACCTCCCCTGGGTGCCTTGCCCTGCCATCTATTGGAAAGGGGCCTGCAATATGCCAGGGTCCCTTTCCAATAACAGTATGTATAGCGGTTGGGGAACCAAGCTTTCCCCGACCACTATCATAGTGGTCCGGGGCCCCGGCCAACTCTAGCTGGCCATGGGCATCATACCCCGCCGAGCCTGGTCGCACTCCCTGCGATCGCGATCCTTACGCCACTGGTCAGGGGCCCGATCGGGATGGTCAGGATCCCGATTGGGCCCCTGACCAATGCATCTGCATTGGCAACATGAGGACTAATAGTCGGGGCTCGGGGCCCACCGATGGATTCACCGGTTCCCCGGTGGGCCAGTCCAACCCTGAACCTGACGGAATTGGAGAGGATCTGCAAGGAAGAATGGCAGAGGATCCCCAAATCCAGATGTGAAAAACTTGTTGCATCATTCCCAAGAAGACTCATGGCTGTACTAGCTCAAAAGGGTGCTTTTAATCAATACTGAGCAAAGGGTCTGAATACTTATGACCATGTGATATTTCAGTTTTTCTTTTTTAATAAATTTGCAAAAATATCTACATTTCTGTTTTTTTTCTGTCAAGATGGGGTGCTGAGAAATAAATGAGAAATAAAATGAACTTTTTTGCTTTTAGCAAATGGCTGCAATGAAACAAAGAGTGAAAAATGTAAAGGGGTCTGAATACTTTCCGTACCCACTGTATTTACAATTAGAGATACCATCTTTAGTGGCAATGATTTTAGTAGGAAATGTAGTCAATATGATTCACTGATGAAACAAAATTACTAGTGTAAAACTCAGCTGGTGCAAAGTAAAGAAAAAGATTGAGTTTGGATCAGGGAGTTCAATGATTCAACCAGAATAGAACATATTGGTTGATTTTTCAGGATGTATTTTTGGCTTTAGTTAGTGTCATGTCCCAGGACTTGGTTTAATTCACTGACATGTATCTGTGATACTGTTTGTCTTTGTAGTTTGTCCCTTCTCTCTCTCTGTATCCTTAGTTGTGATGCTGTAGCTCCTCCTCTCTCTCTCAGTTTAGTTTCACTTCTTTGTAAGCAACATGTCTGCTCAGCTCCTGGTATTTCATCATTTTTCACCTACTGCTGTATGAGGTTTTACAAGATTTACCTGGATTAAAGCATCTGGAATCTTATCTACGCCTCCTCAGTTGAGTTGAACACTATCTGATAAATATCTTGGTGTAAATTGCTGGTTAGCATAGAGACTACAGGACACTCTCACAACCTCACACTTGCAGCCAAGCTATTGAGTCAGAACAGTGAAAAATGATGCATAAAGACTGCCAGATACGGCTGTAAGACAGTTCACCAACTTCTGACATACAGTCAGTCACAGCAAGTTACCTGAAGCCAGAAGGAATCAGCATTGTGTAAGTTGCATCTGCAGCTCAGACCCCTCAGCATAAGAAGATTCTATCAAGCAGCCATCTCACTCCAGCAAAGTTATATTTATCCTGTTTGTGTTGCATCATGGCTGAAGGGCACCCTGAAGCACAAGGTAGCATAGACCTCAGTCTCCAGTGAGAAGGCCAGACGCTTGATTAAACCTACATGGAAGGTTAGAGACAATCTAGAAGGTTTAAAGCATGAACTTTCCTGTGAACTTTCAAAATGGTGGCAGAAAATACAGACTAAGATATCTGCCATGTGCTTGCCTGCATACCATGTATCACCACTAGAGGGAGCTCTGCGACAGCTTTGTGCTATGCATGGACATTATAAAATGAAAGCTGAGGAGTATGAAAGCATATTGAGGAAACTACATACAGACGATTCTTTAGCTGAATTGCAAAGCTTCCAGCATCTCAATTCAGAACGAGACAGCTTAGTACATGAAACTAAGTTAAGGACAGAGGCAAGAATTGCGCAACTGCAGGAAATGGCATCCCACGTTTCTGAGTCTACCAAGCGTTCAAAGCGTACATCTAAGTCACGTTCCTCAAAATCTTCCACACTCAGTGAGCAACTTATAAAAGCATGTGCAGAGGCGGAAGCTACTAAGATACAGGCAGCCTTTGCACAACAGAAAGCAGAGATGGAAGCTAATGCAGCAGCGATGGAAGCTAAGGTAGCTCAACAGAAAGCAGAGATGGAAGCTAAGGCAGCTCAACAGAAAGCAGAAATGGAAGCTAATGCAGCTCAAAAAAGGGCAGAACTAGAAGCTCTAGAGAAACAGTATGAGCACGCTGCAGCCATGGCAAGGTTAAGCATTTTAGAACAGGCCATCAGTGGAAGTGAAAGTGACAGCACCAGTTTGTGTGATGTGGAAGCAGAGGATCCCCTTAAGCGCACAAGAGACTATGTACTAAGCCAAAGCAGTGAATCCCTATTTGCCACAAATGTTCCTGTCAGGGACAACATTTCTCCAGCGCAACAGGGCACAGTATCTTCTGCAGCACACCGCATTCAGGGTCAGTACAATGCCCTGCCTGTCCAGCATCCAGTTTCTTCTTCCTTCATGGATTCCCAAAGCCTTGCACCTCAGCAAATGCAATATACTGATACTCAGGTAAACACTAATGTGCCACCATACCACCAGACTGCAAGCAACGGTCCAGTTTCAAATCCATATGTGGCTAAACCTATGGACTTTAAGCTAGCTCCTAGGCTGAATGCCTACGCAGCCCCTACGCTACCTACCTCTGTTAACCAGAACCCCACTAACAACGTAATCACCGGTACTCATCCAGCAACTCAATATTTAAAGTCAGAGAGAACAGACATGTCAGAGTTTGCAAGGTACATGGTTCGCCATGAGCTTACTAAGACTGGACTCACAAGGTTCGATGACCAACCTGAGAACTACAGAGGCTGGAAATGTGCCTTCAAAACTGCAATTAGTGACCTTGGCATTACTGCAGCTGAAGAACTAGATTTGCTTATCCGGTGGCTTGGCCCACAGTCCACAGAACGTGCTAAAAGACTCAGATCCGTCCACATTTACAACCCCATAGCAGGCCTTACCGCTGCTTGGGAAAGACTGGAGAAAACCTATGGCAGTCCTGAAGCAATAGAGAATGCTCTGTTCAAACGGTTGCAAGGGTTTCCAAAGATATCTGGTAAGGATCATCAGAAATTTCAAGAACTTAGTGACCTACTCATGGAGCTCCTACTGGCTAAGGCGGACACTCTCCTACCGGGCCTCAGTTACCTGGACACTGCTCGTGGGGTAAACGCGATAGTCACCAAGTTGCCATATAATATTCAAGAAAGGTGGACCACAGTTGGGTCAAGATACAAAAATGAGAATAGAGTCTCCTTTCCTCCATTTTCCTACTTCTGTGAGTTTATCAAGAACATTGCAGAATCCAAGAATGACCCAAGCTTTCCTATGGGGATCCCAGTGTTCCTGGTTCACCTCCTATTAAGTATGACAGCTCACATTCTAACTACAGAAACCGCACAGGCCCAGTTTCGGTGAAAAAGACTGATATTCTTCCTATACCTACATCAGCACCAGAAGAAAGCAGTTGCAACAGCAACCAAGACGAAAAGGTAGAAAATCCTAACCGTCTGTGTCCTATTCACAAGAAGCCTCATCCCCTCAAGAAGTGTATCGGCTTCAGGAGGAAACCAATCCAGGAACGTAGAGAGCTTCTTAAGAAACTAGGGATATGTTTCAAATGTTGTGCCTCTACTGAACATGTTGCTAGAGACTGTAAAATTGCTATTAAGTGTATAGAGTGTGGCAGTGAGAACCATGTACAAGCTCTTCATCCATCCCAGCCTAGTGCCACACCACCTAGAGGTTCCCCTTCCCCAACTAAGCATGGCGGGGAGAACACAGATCATGCAGCAAATACTACCACAGTATCTTCCTCATGTACAGAAGTCTGCGGAGAAGACCTTTGTGACAAGTCCTGTGCAAGGATATGCCTAGTCAATATATACCCCAAGGGCCAACCAGAAAGGGCTCTGAGGGTGTACGCCATTTTGGACGATCAGAGCAACCACTCACTTGCAAGGTCAGAACTCTTTGATCTGTTTAACTTAAAGGGTGATACTTATCCATATACCTTGGGTACTTGTAGTGGCATATCAGAGGTTTCTGGAAGAAGGGCCAGCGGTCTCGTAATAGCTTCTCTCAAGGACAATTTGGAGATACCTTTGCCCACACTTGTTGAGTGCAACCAGATACCATCAAACAGAGAAGAGATACCCACACCAGAGGCGGCTTTACAGCACCCTCATCTAAGGGCTATAGCCAGTGAAATACCATCCCTTGACAAAAATGCAGACATTCTACTTCTGCTAGGTAGAGACATTCTCAGACTGCACAAAATACGCCAGCAAATTAATGGACCACATGATGCACCATTTGCCCAGCGCCTCGATCTAGGATGGGTAATCATTGGCAACGTCTGCATAGGTAGGATGAAAAGGCCCACCAATATTTCTTCATTTAAGACGCATATGTTACCAAATGGTCGCAGCACTTGTTTTCAGCCATGTCCACATCACTACCAAGTGAAAGAGAAGATAAGCAGCAGTAAGTGGCTGCATAATCACCGAGACAACGTGAATACTTTCCTGCCTGGGGACGACACCCTTGGATTAACAGTGTTCAATACAACAAGTGATGACAACAAGCTGGCACCGGCTATAGCTGATAAAGAATTTCTCAAACTTATGGACAAGGAATTCATTCAAGATGATTCCAACAGCTGGGTAGCACCCTTACCTTTCCGCTCCCCGAGATCAAAACTACCAAACAATCTGAAGCAAGCAGTTTCTAGATTTTCCTCTTTAAAACGTACCCTCAAGAGGAAACCAGAGATGGAGAAACACTTTGTAGGTTTCATGCAGAAGGTTTTTGAGAGAGATCATGCAGAACCTGCACCTCCACCAAAGGAAGGAGAAGAATGCTGGTACCTTCCATCATTTGGCGTGTATCACCCTCGCAAACCTGACCAAATCAGGGTCGTGTTCGATTCTAGTGCTCAGTATGAAGGCGTCTCTCTCAACAACCTGCTCCTCACTGGTCCTAACCTAAACAACAGCCTCATAGGAGTCTTAATCCGTTTCAGACAGGAACCAGTTGCAGTGATGGCCGACATCCAACAGATGTTTCATTGCTTCATTGTTAAGGATGATGACAGAAACTATCTCAGGTTCCTATGGCATAAGGACAATGATGTCAACAATGAAGTCATAGATTACCGGATGAAGGTACATGTCTTTGGCAATAGCCCATCTCCTGCAGTAGCGATCTATGGACTGAGAAGGACTGCCCATGAAGGTGAGAAAACGTATGGCTCTGATGCTCGTCAGTTTGTTGAGAGGAACTTCTATGTTGATGATGGTCTTAAATCCTTACCTGCATGTGAAGAAGTGATTGATCTCCTCTCTAAAACACAGGAAATACTGTCTGTAGCTAACCTCAGACTTCACAAGATCATCTCCAACAATATGGAGGTAATGAAGGCATTTCCCTCTGATGATCATGCAATCAACTTGAAGGATCTTGATCTCAGTTCTGATACTCCTCCTATGCAACGCAGCCTAGGATTGCTATGGAACACTGAACAAGACACATTCACATTCCAAGTGTCTTCTTGTGACAAACCTTTCACCAAACGAGGAGTTTTATCTGTTGTGAACAGCATTTATGATCCTCTTGGTTTCATTGCTCCCATCACCATTCAAGGCAAGCTACTACTAAGACAGCTTACCACTGAGAACATGGACTGGAACACTCCACTGCCTGCTGAGAAACAACTGAGGTCTGACTGTGGCACTAACTTCGTTGGAGCCTGCAAAGAACTGCAGTTAGACAACTTCTTATCCAACAATGGGTGCACTTTGACGTTTAACCCTCCACATTCATCCCATATGGGAGGTTCCTGGGAACGTACAGTCATATGAAAAAGTTTGGGCACCCCTATTAATCTTAATCATTTTTAGTTCTAAATATTTGGGTGTTTGCAACAGCCATTTCAATTTGATATATCTAATAACTGATGGACACAGTAATATTTCAGGATTGAAATGAGGTTTATTGTACTAACAGAAAATGTGCAATATGCATTAAACCAAAATTTGACCGGTGCAAAAGTATGGGCACCTCAACAGAAAAGTGACATTAATATTTAGTAGATCCTCCTTTTGCAAAAATAACAGCCTCTAGTCGCTTCCTGTGGCTTTTAATCAGTTCCTGGATCCTGGATGAAGGTATTTTTGACCATTCCTCTTTACAAAACAATTCCAGTTCAGTTAAGTTTGATGGTCGCCGAGCATGGACAGCCCGCTTCAAATTATCCCACAGATGTTCAATGATATTCAGGTCTGGGGACTGGGATGGCCATTCCAGAACATTGTAATTGTTCCTCTGCATGAATGCCTGAGTAGATTTGGAGTTGTGTTTTGGATCATTGTCTTGCTGAAATATCCATCCCCGGCGTAACTTCAAATTCGTCACTGATTCTTGTACATTATTCTCAAGAATCTGCTGATACTGAGTTGAATCCATGCGACCCTCAACTTTAACAAGATTCCCGGTGCCGGCATTGGCCACACAGCCCCAAAGCATGATGGAACCTCCACCAAATTTTACAGTGGGTAGCAAGTGTTTTTCTTGGAATGCTGTGTTTTTTTGACGCCATGCATAACGCCTTTTTGTATGACCAAACAACTCAATCTTTGTTTCATCAGTCCACAGGACCTTCTTCCAAAATGAAGCTGGCTTGTCCAAATGTGCTTTTGCATACCTCATGCGACTCTGTTTGTGGCGTGCTTTCAGAAACGGCTTCTTTCGCATCACTCTCCCATACAGCTTCTCCTTGTGCAAAGTGTGCTGTATTGCTGACCGATGCACAGTGACAGCATCTGCAGCAAGATGATGCTGCAGCTCTTTGGAGGTGGTCTGTGGATTGTCCCTGACTGTTCTCACCATTCTTCTTCTCTGCCTTTCTGATATTTTTCTTGGCCTGCCACTTCTGGGCTTAACAAGAACTGTCCCTGCGGTCTTCCATTTCCTTACTATGTTCCTCACAGTGGAAACTGACAGGTTAAATCTCTGAGACAACTTTTTGTATCCTTCCCCTGAACAACTATGTTGAACAATCTTTGTTTTCAGATCATTTGAGAGTTGTTTTGAGGAGCCCATGATGCCACTCTTCAGAGGAGATTCAAATAGCAGAACAACTTGCAATTGGCCACCTTAAATACCTTTTCTCATGATTGGATACACGTGGCTATGAAGTTCAAAGCTCAGTGAGGTTACAAAACCAATTTTGTGCTTCAGTAAGTCAGTAAAAAGTAGTTAGGAGTATTCAAATCAATAAAAATATAAGGGTACCCAAATTTTTGCACCGGTCAAATTTTGGTTTAATGCATATTGCACATTTTCTGTTAGTACAATAAACCTCATTTCAATCCTGAAATATTACTGTGTCCATCACTTATTAGATATATCAAATTGAAATGGCTGTTGCAAACACCCAAATATTTAGAACTAAAAATGATTAAGATTAATAGGGGTGCCCAAACTTTTTCATATGACTGTATGATTGGGATCACACGCAGAATCCTTGACTCTATGTTGATGGACCACAAGTCGACACTGCTTACCCATGAGACGTTAATAACCTTTCTTGCTGAAGTGTCTGCGATAATCAATGCAAGGCCACTTGTCCCAGTATCTTCAGACCCTGAATCTCCAATTATCTTAACCCCAGCAACGCTTCTTACTCAGAAAATTGGTACTGCTGCTACCTCTCCACGTACCTTAGATCACAGTGACATTTACAGACGCCAATGGAAACAAGTTCAACACCTGTCCAATGTGTTCTGGCACCGCTGGAAAACAGAGTACCTCCACATGCTACAGAGCCGTCACAAATGGCAGACCTCAAAACCTAATCTCCAGGTGGGTGACCTCGTCCTTCTAAGGGATAAAGAAGTCCATCGGAATGAATGGCCTATGGGTCTCATCACTAAAGTTGTCCCTAGTGATGATGGGAAGACTCGGAAAGTGGAGGTCAAGGTAACCAAGGGAGGCTCAGTGCGAGTTTTCTTCCGCCCAATTAATGAACTGGTGCTTCTTCTTCCAAGAGGAGACGTCACATAAAGAAGATAAGGACACCATTCACAGCTCATGGCGGGGAGCTTCCTTCCATGAACTAAAACCGTGTTCTTGTGGATTACAGTGTGGGTCGGTGGAGGTGTTGGCAAATTGCGGCTTCCCGACCTGAAGATTGGTTTATTTGGACTAACTGCTGATTATTGTTTGTTGTGCATGTTTCTTTTTTGTTTTTCAGGTTTGAAGAGGACCTTATGGACATCTCAGGACATTTAATGTTTGTTTTCAGTGAAATCTAAAGATTTCAGGCGGGGAGTGTCATGTCCCAGGACTTGGTTTAATTCACTGACATGTATCTGTGATACTGTTTGTCTTTGTAGTTTGTCCCTTCTCTCTCTCTGTATCCTTAGTTGTGATGCTGTAGCTCCTCCTCTCTCTCTCAGTTTAGTTTCACTTCTTTGTAAGCAACATGTCTGCTCAGCTCCTGGTATTTCATCATTTTTCACCTACTGCTGTATGAGGTTTTACAAGATTTACCTGGATTAAAGCATCTGGAATCTTATCTACGCCTCCTCAGTTGAGTTGAACACTATCTGATAAATATCTTGGTGTAAATTGCTGGTTAGCATAGAGACTACAGGACACTCTCACAACCTCACACTTGCAGCCAAGCTATTGAGTCAGAACAGTTAGTATGAACCTAGCTCTATGGGCCAAAGTAAGAGACTGGCCAAGATAAATCGTTATGTTACTGCAAAAAAAAAAAAAAAATAGAAATCCATCTGATGCTTTGTTTTCTAAGAATTGCTTGTTCTGTATAAAAACACAAGACTAAAGCATGTTAAACAGCAGGAAACTAGACTTTAAAAATGCCATCTAAAAATGATCCTGATTATTTACAATATTTTATTTTATTTTTATTTTGTCTTTTTGAGTTGGAAGGGACCTCAAGGGCCATCAAGTCCAACCCCCTGCAAAAGCAGGATTTCCTAAATCATCCCAGCTATATATCTATCCAGTTTCCGCTTGAAGATTTCTATCTAGGAATTGTAGAACACACTCTGTATCTTTCATGGCAATCAGTCCTTTTATTTTCAAGGAACTAAAAACTAAAACAGATGTGAGAGAGTCCTTTTTTGTTTTGAAATCTGTTTTTATCCTGTCGTTAAACAACGTTTTTTTATGAAATGTTGGATACTGTTTTAGCTAAATAAGGCCCCCTGTATGCATGTACAGTGGGGAAAAAAAAGTATTTAGTCAGCCACTAAATGTGCAAGTTCTCCCACTTAAAAAGATGAGAGAGGCCTGTAATTGACATCATAGGTAGACCTCAACTATGAAAGACAAAATGAGAAAACAAATCCAGAAAATCACAATGTCTGATTTTGAAAGAATTTATTTGCAAATTATGGTGGAAAATCGTTGATTGTAATGTCAATCTGTATTTCCTTAGTCCTGACAGCAGCACAATATGGGGGTATCACTGCCCCTGTGTGTTGTTTAGGACGGTGGAACCTTTAATTAGCACCAAAAATAAGAAGGTGCCTCCTACTGGCCCTATAAGAGGGCACAAGAGACCTCCCTCCCCTGTGTAAATTATAAAGTAAAAGGAAACAAGCTTCTAGGGAGGGAAGCCTTGTGATGCTTTCAGGACTAAGGGAATACAGATTGACATTACAATCAACGATTCCCCTTATGTCCGACAACAGCACAATATGGGGAGATAGCAAGTAATTCCCCTAGGGAGGGTTTCCTCGCCTTACAACGTCAAGAACTGTCTGACCAAAGGCAGTTGTCTGGGAACTGCAGACGTCTAAACGATAATGTTTAACAAAGGTCAACTGAGATGACCATGACGCAGCCGCACAAATCTGGTCCAATGGTAAGGACCGATACTCAGCCCAAGAAGTCGACACAGCCCTGGTCGAGTGGGCCGTAGAAAAGACTGGAGGGAGTAACTCCTGAATAAGAAAGGAAGACTTAATTCGTCTCCTTGATCCATGTGGATAGAGTAGGCTTGGAAGCCTTGAGACCTTTGTTTTTACCCTGCATGTTGATTAGTAGGTTTTCGGCTTTCCTAAACGGTTGAGTGAGGGATAGGTAAATCCGCAGACACCTTACCACATCTAAGGTGTGGAGTCTTTCTTCCTCCTCAGAGGTTGGAGTGGGGAAAAACACAGGTAACGAAATTAGCTGATTGCTATTATAGCATGAGGGGACCTTAGGGTTAAACCCAGGCAAAAACCTAAGGTGCACCTTATCTGCAAAAAACAAAATGTAGGGTTCTCTAGAAGAGAGGGCCTGGAGTTCCCCTACTCTTTTGGCAGATGTAATAGCCAGCAAAAAAGTGATTTTGTAGGCTAAATATTTAAGCTCCGTAGTCTCCAAGGGTTCAAACGGAGGACCGCACAGGCCTGCAAGGACTACCGCAAGGTCCCACTGGGGAACTGGAGATGATACCGAGGGCTTTAGCCTCATTGCCCCTTTAAGGAACCTTGCAACCAGAGGATCCTGAGACAGACGTCTGTTCAAATGAGCGGAGAGGGTCGCAATCTGCACTTTCAAAGTGGCAGGGGCAAGACCCTTATCCAAACCGTCCTGAAGAAAATTTAAAATATCAGCCATTGAAGGTTCTAGATTATTATTACCCTTCTTGGAGCACCACTCCATGAAAATCTTGGCTGTCCTCTGGTAGTTCTTATTGTTAGAGTCTGCTCTTTCAGAAGAAAGGGTCTTCAGGACGGCCTCTGACAGTCCTCTATCCTGCTGTAGGGACTACTCAACCTCCAGGCTGTCAGGTTGAATCTCCAGAGATCCTGGCACTTCAGAGATCCTTGGGAAACCAGGTTCTGGATGGGGGGAAGCCTCCAATATATCCCTCAACTCATCTCCATGAGTTGGGAAAACCAAGCTTTTTTTTGGCCAGAATGGAATGATTGCTATCACAGAGACTTGGTCCTGTCTGATTTTCATCAATACCTTCGGTATCATTGGAATTGTAGGGAAGATGTATGCCAGCCTGGACCTCCAAGGGATGAACAGGGAATCCACTGCCAAGGGATTGTCCTCCTGGTAAAGGGAACAGAACGTCTCCACCTTGGCGTTGAGTCGGGTTGCCATGAGGTCTGTTTCTGGAAGACCCCACTTCAGGGTAATCTGATGAAAGACTTCTGGATTGAGTGACCATTCTCCTGATACGGCATGACCCCGACTCAACCGATCCGCTACTATGTTCAGGGAGCCCTTGATGTGAACTGCGGATTAATGGGTTAGATTTTTCTCTGCCCATGTAAATATCAGATCTGCCTCCCTGAGGAGGGTTGGTGATCTGGTGCCTCCCTGTCTGTTCACAAACAGCACTGTGGTCATGTTGTCTGACCGGATCTTGACTGCTCTTCCCTTGAGAAGAGGCAAGAAATGGAGTAAGGCATGATATACAGCTCTGTGCTCCTTCCAGTTGGACAAGGTCCTTCTTTCTGGAGCGCTCCAGACTCCCTTTATGGAGTTTTCGTCCAAATGGGCTCCCCATCCCGTGAGGGATGCATCTGTAGTCAACAGGGTCCAAGGAGGTTGGACCGTGGACCTTCCGTCTTTCAGGTGGAACCACCACTTAAGGGAAAAATGGGTCCTGGGGGAGAGTCGAATCTTCTTGCTGAGTGTAAGAAGGGTGCGATCCCAAGCCTCTAGTAATTCCCTCTTGAGGGGACGTAAGTGCCACAAGGCCCATGGGATTGCCTCCACTGAGGAAGACATCAAGCCCAGGATCTTCATCAATGTTCTGATGGAGGCTATTGGCTTTTTGAAGAGGTGTCGGACTGCCCCAACCAGTTTCTCCTTCCTTGCTGGTGTCAACGAGATTTGCAGGCGGACTGAATCTAGGAAGTAGCCCAGGAACTTCCTTCGGGTTGAAGGGATCTTTTCTGACTTCTCCCAGTTTATAAGCCATCCCAGACTCTGCCAGCAGTTGAGAAAGTGGGAGAGACGACCCCCAACAGGAATCTCGGCCACAAGAAGACTGCTTCTGATGTCAAAAGCTAGGCTTCTCTTTTTTATCATCAGACTTTGGGAATCTCCGGCCGGCGCCTCTAGAGGAATATCTAGAGCCTCTCTGGGACTGCCGTCCACGACGAGGCGGATAGCCTCTACCACGGTCAGAGTCAGATCTACCTCTAAAGGCCTGGGGTAAAGTTTTACCCTTCCTGTCGGCCAAGCCCTCCAGGATCTCGTCTAGGGCACTGCCAAAGACTCTACCTGGCTCAAAAGGCAATGCGCACTAATTATATTTTGAGGGGAAATCAGCTCTCCAGGGTTTTAACCATAGAGGTCTTCTTGCTGCAGTGGTAAGTGCCAGGGATTTGGCTGCCAGCCTTAATTGATGGTGGGAGGCCTCTGCTAAATATTCAGCTGCCAGAGAAACCGAGCCTAGAAACCCCAGCAGCTCGTCTCTGGAGACTCCAGAGTCGATGTCCCTCTCGAGGTGGACCAGGTCAGTGTGTAATTTGGCTGACACTTCACAAGATGCAACCGCCACAGCGGTCTGGGCCGAGGCAGCTGAATAAGCCTTCTTGAGGGTATTGTCGATGCGCCTGTCCATGGCGTTGTGCAAATTTGCTCCATCACCTGATGGTACCATAGTGCGGCGGGACAATTTGGCCACCGCCATATCCACCTTGGGAGGAGGACCCCATTGATCCCATTGAGCAACTGGAAATAAAGCCCTGAACCTCCTAGGAACCACAAGAGGTTTTTCAGGACATCTCCACTCTGAGGACATTAATTTTTGTAATGTCTGGTCCATTTGGAAGACCCTAGGTCCTCTATAGGTGGACGTGGAGGCTTCCCTGTCAACATCACAATCCTTTGACCGGATGGACTTCAGCAGCCGGATTAATTTTTCGAGTGGAAAGCACGGCCTGCTGGAATCTTCAGTGGAATTGTCAGATGAGAGTGTCTCGTCCACTATCTGATAAGCTTCATCAGAGATCCGTAAGGAAGATTGTGTCTCAACCCGCGGTCTCTTTGCAATCTGAGCGATGGAAGAATGGATCTCCTTAAGAGACTCCTCCATATAGTCCTTTACCCAAGTGACAACCTCTCTTACGGAAGGTTCTTCCGGCAGAGGTCAGCGACATTGGCGACAGCGGGTAAAATCATAGCCGTCAGGTAAAGGGGTATTGCAATCCAAACACGTTAGGTGTTTACGTTTAGAGGACTTTTTCCTCCTAAGCCCATCGCCATTACCTGATGCAGAAGATGACATCTGAAACATCAAACAGCCATGTGACAATGAAGAATGGAAGATTGCCAAGCATCGCATAAGGATGAGGAGCTAGAAACCACCAGCTCAACAAGTAAAGGACTGAAGACCTTTTAAATGTAATCCAGCAGCGAGGGGAGGAGCCAAACAAAGAAACATTCATACAGCACCAAAACGGGACAAACGCCATAATGGAACATAGAGGAGCATAAGCCTAAGCCAGATGCTCAAAATACAAGCAGCAAAAATCAATTCTATATTTTGCCTTTAAATTTTCAATTTCCAAACTTACCGCACTTTTTCCGAAAAGACCGGACGTAGGCCGCGGTGGTGCACAAAGGCTTCCTTCCCCCGGGAACACAGTACCGGAGAAAGGTTCCAGCCGGGGAGGTTCCCCGCTTACTTCCGGGATCGCGCTGCCTGCAGTGCGATGAGCCAGATACATGCTGCGCTGCGGACTTTTTGCAACAGGCCCCGAAGGATCGGAGGTTTTTTTGGAAAAAAACATCGGAATGGACCGAGGTACCCCCTAAAGGTAAGCCAGGAGTAGCTAAAAAACCCCTCCACCTCCGTCCACCTGTCCCACACAGGACAGAAAAAAACACACAGGGGAGGGAGGTCTCTTGTGCCCTCTTATAGGGCCAGTAGGAGGCACCTTCTTATTTTTGGTGCTAATTAAAGGTTCCACCGTCCTAAACACACAGGGGCAGAGATACCCCCATATTGTGCTGCTGTCGGACGTAAGGGGAATAAGTATTTGGTCAATAACAAAAGTTCATCTCAATACTTTGTTATATATCCTTTGTTGGCAATGACTGAGGTCAAACGTTTTCTGTAAGTCTTCATAAGGTTGGCACACACTGTTGCTGGTATGTTGGCCCATTCCTCCATGCAGATCTCCTCTAGAGCAGTGATGTTTTGGGGCTGTCGCTGGGCAACTCGGATTTTCAACGCCCTCCAATGGTTTCCTATGGGGTTGAGATCTGGTGACTGGCTAGGCCACTCCAGGACCTTGAAATGCTTCTTACGAAGCCAGTCCTTCATTGCCCTGGTGGTGTTCTTGGGATTATTGTCATGCTGAAAGACCAAGCCACGTTTCATCTTCAATGCCCTTGCTGATGGAAGTAGTTTTGCACTCAAAATCTCATGATACATGGCCCCATTCATTCTTTTATGTACACAGATTAGTTGTCCTGGTCCCTTTGCAGAGAAACAGCCCCAAAGCATGATGTTGCCACCCCCATGCTTCACAGTAGGTATGGTGTTCTTTTGATGCAACTCAGCATTCACTCTCCTCCAAACACGACGAGTTGTGTTTCTAACAAACAGTTCTACTTTGGTTTCATCTTACCATATGACATTCTCCCAATGCTCTTCTGGAACATCCAAATGCTCTCTAGCAAACTTCAGATGGGCCTGGATATGTACTGGATTAAGCAGGGCGACACGTCTGGCACTGCAGGATCTGAGTCCCTGGCGGCGTAGTGTGTTACTGACGGTAGCCTTTGTTACGTTAGTCCCAGCTTTCTGCATGTCATTCACTAAGTCCCCCCATGTGGTTCTGGGATTTTTGCTCACCGTTCTTGTGATCATTTTGACCCCACGGGGTGAGATCTTGCGTGGAGCCCCTGATCAAGGGAGATTATCAGTGGTCTTGTATGTCTTCCATTTTCTAATTATTGCTCCCACAGTTGATTTCTTCACACCAAGCTGCTTGCCTATTGCAGATTCAGTCTTCCCAGTCTGGTGCAGGTCTACAATTTTGTTTCTGGTGTCCTTCCACAGCTCTTTGGTCTTCACCATAGTGGAGTTTGGAGTGTGACTGTTTGAGGTTGTGGACAGGTGTTTTTTATACTGATAAAAATTTTAAACAGGTGCCATTACTACAGGTAATGAGTGGTGGACAGATGAGCCTCTTAAAGAAGAAGTTACAGGTCTGTGAGACCCAGAAATCTTGCTTGTTTGTCGGTGACCAAATACTTATTTTCCACCATAATTTGCAAATAAATTCTTTAAAAATCAGACAATGTGATTTTCTAGATATGTTTTCTCATTTTGTCTCTTATAGTTGAGGTCTACTTTTGATGTCAATTACAGGCCTCTCTCATCTTTTTAAGTGGGAGAACTTGCACAATTGGTGGCTGACTAAATACTTTTTTTTTCCCCACTGTCTCTAGGTTACAACCCACTCATTGCCTCCCACTAAGCCAGCCAATTCACTTTGCTCTGTACTGATGAAGGACAACAATCCGGAAACAGCGCTGTATGCAGATAAGTGAAATTGGCTTGGCTAAAATCCCTTTTGCTGTCTCAAGACTCGGTGAGTCAAAAGCAAATTGAGGATTTGTTACATCCAATAGAGGGCGCATGAGCTCCCCAGCTCCTTTCCCATAATGCCTTGTGATATGTAGATGCTAAGTAGAGGGCAAAAGGCAATTAAAATCTCTACACACCTTTACTGGTGCTCTCCTCAATGTGAGAGATTCTTGTCCCTAACCCACTCATTGCCTCCCACTAAGCCAGCCAATTCACTTTGCTCTGTACTGATGAAGGACAACAATCCGGTAACAGCGCTGTATGCAGATAAGTGAAATTGGCTTGGCTAAAATCCCTTTTGCTGTCTCAAGGCTCGGTGAGTCAAAAGCAAATTGAGGATTTGTTACATCCAATAGAGGGCGCATGAGCTCCCCAGCTCCTTTCCCATAATGCCTTGTGATATCTAGGTTACAAGCAGACTTGGACAGACTGAGTGTTTGGGCATCCACATGGCAAATGAGGTTCAATGTGGATAAGGGTAAAGTTATGCATCTAGGTAAAAACAATCCACATGAAATTTATGTCCTAGGGGGAGTAAAGTTGGGAAAGTCACTGGTGGAGAAGAACCTGGGTGCACTTGTAGATCATAGATTAATTTACAGCATGCAATGCAATGCAAAGGCTGGCCGGAAACTTGTGTTAAAAGAGGTATGGACTTGCAGGACAGGAATGTACTATTACCACTATATAAATCATTGGTGCGGCCCCATCTGGATTTTGCAATTCAGTTTTGGGCACCAGTTCATAGAAAGGATATCTTAGAGTTGGAAAAGGTTCAACGAAGGGCCACAAAACTGATAAGGGGCATGGAGGACCTCAGTTATGAGGAGAGACTAAAGGAGTTAAATCTGTTTAGTCTGGAGAAGAGGTGTTTAAGAGGAGATATAATAATCTTGTATAAATATATAAATGCCCCCTACAAAAATTATGGGGAAAATCTGTTCTATGTAAAATCCCCTTATAAGACAAGGGGACACTTTTTCCGTCTGGAGAAAAAAATGTTTAATCTCAAGAGCCAACAAGGCTTCTTCACTGTAAGCACTGCGATTCTTTGGAATAGCCTAACCCAGGAACTGGTCACGACAGTCACAACTGAAAGCTTCAAAATAGGATTAGATGCCTTTTTAGAGCAAAAGAGCATTGATGGTTATGGAGATATATAGACTGTTATGACATTTCCCATCCCCTGGTTGAACTTGATAGACATGTCTTTTTTCAACCATACTAACTATGTAACATGTCCCACTGTAACAATATATATTGATGATATACACTTGTGTATCGCAGACTTCCTATGCAGACTTCCTCTTCTTTTTAGGCTTTCTCTTCCTGACTTTCTCTTTTCTCAACAGGATCAACCAGGAATGTGGCAGAGGCAGGCCTGGGGTCACTGTTCAGACCTAGGACTGCCCAAGATAGGTATTGGCTCCACCTGAATTTGCTGTGGGGGGGCCAATGGGGGCCACAAAACCATGGAATCCCCTTAGATGCAGCAGTCATGTTTGACCGCGGCATCTAAGGGGTTAAAACCCCCAGTCAGAGCTCATCTCCATCCAGGGGTGATAGAGCAGGGTGTTAGCTGTAAGCTACAGCTACACCCACTCCAGAGGCTGACCGCTCAGAGTCTGAGCAGATGGGAGACATCCACCGTATAATTCCTCGCAGCAGAGCGATAATAGTACGCCATGTGCCGCTAAGGGGTTTAAGGGTATTTTGCAGTTCTTTTATTTTATTGATGACCCATCATGAGTCTGACACTTGGGACCCCTGGTGTCAGGAACTGTGGTGCTTGTGTGACCACTGTGACCCCTTCACTGTTTACATTGCAGCTGACCTCCATGATCCCTTCACTTTTTACATTGCAGCTGTGCAATTGCATCTTCATATAAATATAACACATTACATTGCTATGATACAATGGCGTGCAAAGTAAACAGTGAAGAGATCATGGTGCTTCCACCCACACTGATCCTTTATTGATGACCTATCCTGAAAACCAATAAAAAAGAACTGGACATCCCCTTTTACCCTCCTAGCAACCTTTCCAAGTCATTCTTGTTTAGTCTTTTTGTAACTGTACTGTCATGAGCTTGAATATTTAATGTACTAATTGTGCCCTGTAGATGTTGCTCTTTGGCTATTTACAAGTTCTCTGAGCATTGCATGGTCTGACTTTGAAATGGATATGCTGAGACATTCGCTCCTGGGAAGATTATCATCTGTCTTGAATGTTTTTCCACTTGTGAATAATCTTTCTCACTGTAGAATAATGGATTTCATATTGTATGGAAATGGCCTTGTAACACTTCCCAGGTTGATGGGCAACAACAATTGCTTTCCTAAGATCATTACTGTTATCGTTCCCCTTGGTAATGTGTTAACACACACCTGAATGCTCAAGGAAGCTAACACAACATCTGATTTTATAGAGGTGGCCATACTTGCTGATGATCAATTAATTTAAGAGTATTTGATAAACAGTTGACTGCTACGTACTTAATTCGTATGGAGGCTGGGTATGTACAACACTTTTTTTTACTGAAGAACTGCATCCAGTTTTAATTGCAGTTATTAGTAGCACATGGTACTAGTCCAGTAAGGCTGGATTCACATCTGTGCTTGCATCCCATTCAAGATTCCATGCCCCATTCTGCTTGAAAAATGCAGAGAGAATATTCCTGCAAGCAGTTCTTCTCTATATGAATTTTTCGTGCTAAAACCCGATGGACCCCATTATAGTCTATAGGGCCCGCGATTTTCCACGGGAAACCGCTTTTTAAGCGGCTTGGGTTTCCACTTTTCAGGTCCCCAAGCAGACCTGAAGAACGGAAACCCAAGTGCAGATGTGAACCTAGCGTCAACCAGAGGTTTTCAATTTAATTGTTGTTAGCGTACAGGTGAAGTGCATAGTAATATGTGCTACTCATTCCTGCAATTAAAAACTGCATGCAATTCTTCTGTAAGTCTGAGGCCCCACAGCTTTTTTGTTGCAGATTTTGTTGCAGTTTTTTGAGCTAAAGCCAAGAATGGCTACAAAAACAATGGGAAATATATAGTGTGACAATTGGGGGTAGTTTAGCATCTAAGGTAGGAGCTTCCTGGACTTTACAGAGTTGTTTGTGGCGCTGGGTGCCAAATAAACAGCATAGCAGGTAATGACAATCCAAAAGAAATGGCTTTATTCAGCTTGTAAAAAACAGTGAACAAAAAGTGAGGTATTGCCCTGTATGTGGGCTAGGCTGTTTTTGTTTTTTTTTGTTCATGTTATGTTTGAACAAAAAAAAAAAAAAAAAGCCTAGCCCACATACAGGGCAATACCTCACTTCTTGTACCCTAACTAAATTCTGAATGCAAGGTACTTTGCTGAGGTTTCTTCTCAGCAGTCAGGCTCACACTGAGCTTAACCAAGTCCATTTGTGGAATCCAGTCCTCTTGGTACAGACCACCTGTCTGTCTCTAACTGGTCCACAGTCCACCTGCTCCCTACAGGTCACCAGAAGCTCTCTCCTGCTGTGTGTACTCCGTCTGGAGTGAAGCCACCAGTATGGGTGTGATCGAGGACCTTTTCAATCCTGTTTTTAGGTCGCTCTCCACCGCCTTCTAGGTTCACACTCTCACAATAGGAAGTACTTATACTTCTACATAGTGCTCAAACCATTTTTGGCTTTGGCTCACAGAACCAAAGCTAAATCTGCAACAAAAAATGCTGCATTTCCACAAAGTGAGGCCTTAGCCTAAAAACGCACTGTGGAAACTCAACCTCATACTGGGCCCCGTGTGATGTAAACGGCATGGTTTGACCACGGCAGAAAAGCTCCAGAAAAAAACGTAGTATTTTACAGTCTAGCGAATCCCATCCACACAATGTGGGAAAATACGAGCAGTAGACGCGGAATCACTGCAATTTCCAAATCCGGTGTGGTTTTTGAAATCGCAGCATGTGAAATCGCAACATCGGCGGTTTCCCTATAGGTGTAATGGAAGCAGAAAGTCCACAGAGGAAACATCAGAGGACTTTCTGTGAAAAGTGCTGCGGGAAAAACCTCAATGTGTTGCCGCTGTGATTTTTCCCACAGTGCTTTTTTGGTGTGGTCCGCTACTTGGGCCTTAGCCTCAAGCAGTAAGGGTGTACTTCATTTATAACACATTGCTTCTGCATTTTGGTCTAGTTTTTATGTGTTAAGTAATGACATGGTATAGTTTGTCTGTTGTTGTTTTTTCTCAGGCAATTTTTACCTAATTTAAGACCTTTTAAGGACCAGATGTTTAACCTCTTCCCGACATTCGCCGTAATAGTACAGCACTGCCACGAAGGACTTCCCGCAAACCACTGTTCTAGTACGGTGGAAGCATGGTGTAAAGACAGAAATGTTATATATGGGTGACATTTACTTCTATTACCCACGGTCAGAGTTGAGCTCCGATTAAAAGTTCAGAGTTCCTGAAATGCCAGTAAAGTGTAATCCCCTAACATGTGACCCCATTTTGGAAACTACACTCCTCAAGGAATTTATCCAGGGGTACAGTGAGCATTTTTACTTCCCCAAGTGTTGCATTAATTTGTTTTCCAGAAATGAATTCACCATCAGATGTGCAAAGTGAAAATAATAATTGTTTCAAGAGTACGTAATTTCAGTGCACAATATGTTGTAACCTGCTTGAGTCAGAGACAAATGCTCCAAAGGCTGTTGTACCAAGGATAACCTGCTTAACAGTTTTTGGAGTGTGTGTCTCTGTTCTGAAAAGCTGGGCGCAACATATTGGGCACCAAAATGGTGTATCTCTGGAAAAATTGCAATTTTAACTTTTCACTGTGCATTTATTTCTGGAAATGAAAATAATGCAAAACTCGAGGGGTAAAAATTCACGCTATGCTCCTTAATACATTCGTTGAGGCCTTTAGGAAAAAAATTAGAGCCTCATATTGGGTGTTTCCAAAATCACGAAACAGAGCATGGGGAGCTGACTTTTCTCAGCGCCATGAGATGGGCATGACATCTGAAAAAATGTCCATTTTCATTTTGCACCACCTGCTGCGTATTTCTTTTTGGAAAGAAACTCTGGGGTCAAAATGATCACTATACCCTTTGAGGTGTGCAGTTTCCAAAATGAAGTCACTTCTTGGTACTCTCCACTGCATTAGCACCTTAGGGGCAAATGTGTCATGGCAAATGTGATTCTGCTCTTCAAAAGCCTAATGGCACTCGCTGCCTTCTGTGCCCTGCTGTGTGCCAAAACAGTAGTTTTCTTCCACATGTGGGGTATTTCCGTAGTCAGGAAAAATTGCGTAACAAATTGAATAAATTTTCTTCTTTAACCCCTTTAAAAAATGAAAAAATTATGGCTAAAGTAACATTTTATTGCAAAAAATATATTTTTTTAATTTTCACTGCCCGATGTTAATAAAATCTGTGAAACAGCTGTGGGATCAAATTGCTCAGTATAGCCTTTGACAAATTCCTTGAGGGGTGTAGTTTCCAAAATGGGGTCATATTTTGGGCTTTTCTGTTGTACTGGCATTTTAGGGGTCTGCAAGTGAGACATAGCAACCAAAAACAATTCCAGCAAAATTTGTCTTCTAAAAGCCATACAGCAGGTACGACCACATATAGGGTATTACAGTGTTCACACTGTGAGATGCGTTTTCTCCTTTAACATTTTGTGATAATGAGAAATTTGGGTCTAATGCGACATTTAAGTGGAAAAAAGTAATTCTTTATTTTCACGTCCCATTAGTAGTAATTTAGATGAAACAGCTGGAGGTGCAAAATGCTGACTATACCCCTCAATAAATTCCTTGAGGGGTCTAATTTCCAAAATGAGGTCATTTTTTGGGGCTTTCCACTGTACTGGTACCTCAGGGGCTCTGTAAATGTGACATGGCGCCTGATATCAACTCCAACAAAATCTGCCCTCTGAAAACCTCAGTGGTTCTCCTTCCCTGCTGTGTGCCAATACAGAAATTTATATCCACATGTGGGGCATTTCTATAGTTGGAAGAAATTGATTAACAAATTGCGGGGGTGCATTTCTCCTTTAACCCCTTGTAAAAATAAAACATTTTGGGTTAAAGCAACATTTTATAGATAAAAATGTAATTTTCCATTTTCATGGTCTAATTATGCAAATAGTGAGTACCCACTATAACCCTCGATAAATTCCTTCAGGGGTCTAGTTTCCAAAATGGGGTCACTTTTGGGGAGATTTCACTGTTTTGGCATCTTAGGAGCTCTGTCAATGGGACAGGGTTCCTGAAAACTATTCCAGCAAAATCTGTCCTTTAAAAGCCAATTAGTGCTCTTTCTGTTTCAAGCACTGCCATGTGCCTGTGCATCAGTGTACTAGCACATATGGGGTATTGTTGTATTCAAGAAAAAAATGTTAGTTGGTTATTTAACCTTTTGTTTAGATGAAAAATTTGGGACTAAAGCGACATTCTGTGAAAAACCTGTAGGGTCAAAATACTCACTATACCCCTTGATAAATTACTAGTTTCCAAAATGGGGTCACTTTCTGGGGGTTTCCACTGTTTTGGCACCTCAGGTGTTCTGCAAATGCGACATGGTGCCTGAAACTGATCACAGCAAAATCTGCCCTCCAAAAATTCATTGGCGCTCCTTCCCTTCTGTGTCTTGCTAAGTGCCCATATATCAGTTTACATTCACCTGTGGGTTACTATGGTAGTTCAGAGAACTTGCATAACAAATTGTGTGATGCATTTTCTCCTTTAACTCCTTTTGAATGTGTAAATTCTAGGGCTAAATGAAAATATTAGTAAAAGAAATTGAAATGTGTAAATTTCACATCCATTTTGTCTTAATTCCTGTTAAACGATTATAGGGTTAAGATACTTTGTATATGCTGTTTTAATTTATTTAAGGGGTGCTGTTTTGAAAATGGAGTGATTTATGGGGGTTTATGGATTTAGGTCCATAAATATTTGGATAGAGACAACATTTTTCTAATTTTGGTTCTGTACATTGCCAAAAAAAAATTTTTTTAAAAAAAAAAAAAAAAAAAAAAAAAAATAAAAAATTTAAAATTTAATTAAAGGGGTTAAAAAAAAAATTAAAAAAAAAATTTGGGGAAATAAAACTTTTTTTAAACACAACCCCTTAATTTCAGGAGCCCAAAAGTAATTGGACAAATTAAATAATTGTAAATAAAATGTTAATTTCTAATACTTGTTTGAAAAGCCTTTGTTGACAATGACTGCCTGTTTCCTCCTTTTAATGCTCTGCCAGGCCTTTACTGCTGCAGTTTTCAGTTTTTGTTTATTTGTGGGCCTTTCTGTCTGAAGTTTAGTCTTTAACAAGTGAAATGCATGCTCAATATTCCACTTCTTTGCTTTTGTAGGGAACTGCCATTTCTACTAGTATATAAGGTATCTAGCTTCTCTGCCCCTGCAGTTTGGCTTCAGAGACCCCAGACATTCAGTGCAAATTTTTTTTTTTTTATAAAGTGGGTGGGGGGCATGTGGGGGGGGGGTGCTGGGGGGGGACATGTTATGTCTGTGGGAGTCTAAGGCAAGTGAGCCACCTGTTCCACTTTACTTCAGAGTATTTAGTTCGGTATGTGTTACCCCTATATACTCACAGGACCTAGCTAGTAACTGTAGTTAGGGATCAATATATATATATAGTTCAGGGCAGTGATAGGTTAGGCTTCCGACGGCCAACTAGTTAGTTAGAGGCCCGGTTGCACTAGTAGTTTAGCTGGCAGGTTAAGGACTCAGTGTTAGGGTACACGCCCCTCTCTACCGCCCTTCCCCCTGTTTGCTGCTGTGAAGAATCTCATCATCATCACCCCCCCCCCCCCCCCCTTCTCTCCCTCCCCCCAACAAAAAAAAAAAACCCCACACACCCCCCACGGGCCCCCCCCCCTCTTTTCCTCCCCTGGAGGTATTGCCCCCACCCACTTTAATTATTTTTTTTTTTTTTTATATATATCCAAAAATAAAAACAAAACACAAAATTTAGACACCCCCTCCCCTCCAAAAATTTTTTTTTTTTTTTTAAATTTAAAAAATTTAAATTCCCCCCCAAAGGACCAAAAAAAAAAAATAAAACCGGGGATTATAAACCTAACAAAAAAGTGTGAAACAACTGAAAATATGTCTTATATTCTAGGTTCTTCAAAGTAGCCACCTTCTACTTTGATTACTGCTTTGCACACTCTTGGCATTCTCTTGATGAGCTTCAAGAGGTAGTCACCTGAAATGGTCTTCCAACAGTCTTGAAGGAATTCCCAGACATGCTTAGCACTTGTTGGCCCTTTTGCCTTCACTCTGTGGTCCAGCTCACCCCAAACCATCTCGATTGGGTTCTGGTCTGGTGACTGTGGAGGCCAGGTCATCTGGCGTAGCACCCCATCACTCTCCTTCTTGGTCAAATAGTCCTTACACAGTCTGAAGGTGTGTTTGGGGTCATTGTCCTGTTGAAAAATAAATGATGGTCCTACTAAACGCAAACTGGATGGAATAGCATGCTGCTGCAAGATGCTGTGGTAACCATGCTGTTTCAGTATTCCTTCAATTTTAAATAAATCCCCAACAGTGTCACCAGCAAAGCACCCCCACACCATCACACCTCCTCCTCCATACTTCACGGTGGGAACTAGGCATGTAGAGTCCATTCGTTCACCTTTTCTGCGTCACACAAAGACACAGTGGTTGGAACCAAAGATCTCAAATTTGGACTCATCAGACCAAAGCACAGATTTCCACAGGTCTAATGTCCATTCCTTGTGTTCTTTAGCCCAGACAAGTCTCTTCTGCTTGTTGCCTGTCCTTAGCAGTGGTTTCCTAGCAGCTATTTTACCATGAAGGCCTGCTGCACACAGTATCCTCTTAACAGTTGTTGTAGAGATGTGTCTGCTGCTAGAACTCTGTGTGGCATTGACCTGGTCTCTAATCTGAGCTGCTGTTAACCTGCGATTTCTGAGGCTGGTGACTCGGATGAACTTATCCTCTGCAGCAGAGGTGACTCTTGGTCTTCCTTTCCTGGGGCGGTCCTCATGTGAGCCAGTTTCTTTGTAGCGCTTGATGGTTTTGGCCACTGCACTTGGGGACACTTTCAAAGTTTTCCCAATTTTTCGGACTGACTGACCTTCATTTCTTAAAGTAATGATGGCCACTCGTTTTTCTTTACTTAGCGGCTTTTTTCTTGCCATAATACAAATTCTAACACTCCATTCAGTAGGACTATCAGCTGTGTATCCACCTGACTTCTGAACAACACAACTGATGGTCCCAACCCCATTTATAAGGCAAGAAATCCCACTTATTAAACCTGACAGGGCACACCTGTGAAGTGAAAACCATTTCAGGTGACTACCTCTTGAAGCTCATCAAGAGAATGCCAAGAGTGTGCAAAGCAGTAATCAAAGCAAAAGGTGGCTACTTTGAAGAACCTAGAATGTAAGACATATTTTCAGTTGTTTCACACTTTTTTGTTAAGTATATAATTCCACATGTGTTAATTCATAGTTTTGATGCCTTCAGTGTGAATCTACAATTTTTATAGTCATGAAAATACAGAAAACTCTTGGAATGAGAAGGTGTGTCCAAACTTTTGGTCTGTACTGTATAACCTAAGACTGTTGTGGACTTGCTGTTTTTTGTAGTACTGCTGTGTTCTGAGTATATTGTATGTATGTACTATTACCCTTTTGATTCTTATAAAGCTATTGTTATAACCTTATGTGGTATCTGTATGTATTCTTCAGACTGTGAGATTAGTACAGTGATCCTTGTTAAGGCTACTAACTGTACTTCATGGGTAAGTCCCAGGAAGAGATCCTCCCTGTAATACAGAGGCTCTATCCTGGGTGGAGGCACTGATATATTTCATATATGTTCCCACTCTTCCCTTCAGCGAAGGCTTCAGGTCCAATTATACACACAGGTCAGCGCCAGAGCCTGTTGCGGGAGGGATAATACTCATACCCCCCCCCCCCAAATAGGGCTACACTTTAATAAACCCCTGGGTTGCTTTGGCTTTATGTTTTGGGTCATTGTTCATCTGTATTATGAAATGCCGACCAATCAGTTTGGCTGCATTTGGCTGGATTTGAGCACACAGTATGTCTCTGAATACCTCAGAATTCATATGGCTGCTTCTGTCCTGTGTCACATCATCAAATAACACTAGTGACCCAGTCTCATTGGCAGCCATGCATGCCCAAGCTATCACACTGCCCCCGCTGTGTTTTACAGATTATGTGGTATGATTTGAATCATGAGCTGTACCACGCCTTCACCATACTTTTTTCTTTCCATCATTCTGGTAGAGGTTGATCTTGTTTTCATCTGTCCAAAGAATATTCTTCCAGAACAGTGCTGGCTTTTTTAGTCCAATCTAGCCTTCTTATTCTTGAGGCTTATGAGTGGCTTGCACCGTACAGTGAACCCTCTGTATTTACTTTCATGCAGTCTTCTCTTTATAGTAGATTTGGATATTAATACGCCTACATCCTGGAAAGTGTTGTTCACTTGGTTGGCTGTTGTGAAGGGGTTTCTCTTCACCATGGAAATTCTGCCATCATCCACCGCTGTTGTCTTCCGTGGACGTCCAGGTTTTTTTGCATTGATAAGTTCATCAGTGCTTTCTTTCTTCCTCAGGATGTACCAAACTGTAGATTTTGCCACTCCTCCTCTGATGGGTTTTTTCTGTTTTCGAGGCTTAAGGATGGCTTGTTTCACCTGCATGGAGATCTCCTTTGACTGCATGTTTTCTTCACAGCAAAATCTTCCAAATGCAAGCACCACACCTCAAAATCAGCTCCAGTCTTTTATCTGCTTAATTGATAATGACATAATGAAGGAATTGCACACACCTGCCCAGCCTGAAACAGCCTTTGAGTCAATTGTCCAATTACTTTTGGTCCCAATAAAAACATGGTGGCACATGTAAAGGAGCTGAAAAATTGTGTCAGTGTCCAAATATATATGGACCTAACTGTAGATGCCTTTCAAAAACCCTATAGAACTGAATTAACCCCTTGAAAAATGGGTTTTGGAAATATTCTTGAAAATGTAAAATATAGCTGTTTGACTTGTAAGCCTTAAAGGGATTCTATCATTAGAAAATCGATTTTTCACTAACAGCACGTCGGAATAGCCTTTAGAAAGGCTATTCTTCTCCTACCTTTATTTTTCTGGTCCGCACCCCCATTTTTGAGTTTTAACTTGTTTTTTCTTTACGCTAATTAGTCTTCACAAAGCACAGGGGACGTCAAAATGGCCGACTGGACATGTGCAGTCGCCTCTGTCCAACGCGAAGTGGCAGAGCCGACTGAGCATGCGCGGGATTTGGATCCCAAAGACACGCTCGGTGGGTGCTGACATTGCGGAGACACGTCAGCACAAGAAGAGAGAGGCGGCACTGGATCCTATGATGAGCCTTCGCTTTCTGAGCACAGGGGGAACGCCCCCTGTGCTTTCTGAAGACTAATTAGCATAAAGAAGAAACAAGATAAAACTAAAAAAACGGAGACGCGGACCAGAAAAATAAAGGTAGGAGAAGAATAGCCTTTCTAAAGGCTATTCCGACATGCTGTTAGTGAAAAATCGATTTTCTAATGATAGAATCCCTTTAAAACGTCCATAAAAAAATTAAAGTGTGATTAAAGTTTGATGCCAAAAATAAAGCAGAGATTTGGTAAATTAGATTTATAACCTAATTTGGGTGGTATGACTATCTGTATGAAAAGCAGACCATTTCAAACTTTTTAAATTACATATTTTTCTAAATTTTCACTAAATTTCCTATTTTTTCATAATTAAACACAAAACATATTGACTAAAATTTACCACTAAGAGTGTACAATGTCACGAAAAAACAAAAATCATTTTGGTAAGTTAAAGTGTTCCAAAGTTATTACTGAATGAAGTGACACATCAGATTTGAAAAAAACAGCTCTGTCAGGAAGTCAAAAACTGGCTGTGGCAGGAGCGAGTTAAGTGATATCCTATTAAGTAAAACCATAGAATTAAAGAGTGTGTACTTTGTTTTTCCATGACTGTGCATGCAGATTTCTCTTCACATTTGCCAGCGATTTGCAGCAGAATATTCCACCTTCGCTTAGGTAAGTCAAGTCAAGAAGTAGAGATGGGCGAACCGATCTGAATATTCCGCCTTGTTCAATTTCTAACGAAACCAAATAAATGGCAATTTGTTTTGTAAGAATTAAAATGGCTGCTGCCACATGTAGAACACACACGTGTCTTTGAGTCACTTTGACATAACTTCAGCTGTATTTGCCTTAGAGAACTAGAAATTGAATAGATATGAGCCCTGACAGTGTTATAGACTGTGTTTTAAGCCAGTTTAAGCTGTGGTTCATACTGAACTTGCTAGACCCTAAACAAATCTTGGTCCTGAACCACCCAAACCCAAAACAAAATAAAACTTAAGAAGTTCACCCATCTCTATCAATCACGTGCTTTAGATTTTGGACATTTGTTATGTAGCCATCCTATTGATAAAGATCTAAGCCCAGAAGTACAGTAAGTTGGCTGCTGAGTGGTCAAAACTGCCTCATCTTGCCAAATACTGGTATTTTCGGCTGACAGCTGCCTGAAAAATATCCAGCATGGCTGATCTGTTTTCTGCAGATTAAAGTCTGCTGCCAGCCAGCTGTGAATGCTTGTGGCATCTACGTGTCAGATCAATCAGCCATTTCAGCTGAAGAAAGTCTGTGTATGGTCAGTTTTAGGTGAATGATTTACAATTACAAATCAAAGTCCACAGCCAATTAAGAATCTGTGGCACTATTTGAAAATTGCACTAAAGTAGAAAAAAAACGTGGACTACACATACACATGTTATACATAGTTCTATGGCTGTTAAGCAAAATTTATACAAATAAATATGAGAGAGTTCTTTTTAGTGGGTCCTAAATTTCTTGGGTGCTGCACTGAATGGCTCCTTCTGCCACAGAACAGCTCCTGTGGGGATAGCAACCCAGCAGCCCAAACCACCCCTGGCCAGGCTGAACCCCCTTGCCTCTGTATGACACCACCCCTAAGCCATAGCAGCACAGCAACAATTGCTACAACACAGTACCGCATCATGTGAATAAGTCATAAAAGATCATCCTCCCATATGGTCTCAGACAACAGATTGAGAGCTAGTAGACATATACTCTTAGGCTGGGTTCTCACACGTGTTTTGTTTGCATTTTTCTGAATTTTTGTAAAAGAAGGTGAAAACACAGTTGAAAAAAAAAAACACATGCTTTTTTGAAAAATGCATGTATTCTTAATTTAAAGAAGTATAATGTTAGGAATCTCAATATTTGTACTCCTGTCTGTCCTACTTGCATCCATTGTTCCCTATAGTGTAGCATTGCTCACAGCCGATGCATTAAATTCCACCAACTCCAGTCCTTAGTATCTGTTAATAGTTACTGTTCCACTAATTCAGGCACATCTGGAATTTTTGCTCTAGTCATCACCATCCCTGAGCAATCAATGCAGGTAGTTTTATTCTACTTCGGCTCTGCACCGTCAAGTGGGCAATGTCAGACACAAGAAAGCAAGGGCGCATGATTTTGTTGCATAGTTGTGTCACAGAAGAAGCTTGAGAGTAGATTATATGGGATAATCAGCATTTACTTCTTAGAACATGAGGTAAACAGCATCAAAACGTTAACACAGGAAAACTTGAAAGTAAAAAGGACCTTTTACAATAGAGAGATAAAAAGCAAGGTACAGCAAGTCTCACATAGCATACCATTACACTCTATTCAGCATATAACACTAATAACATCGCCATCTACTGTCAGATAGATGTAAACTTCTGCACACAAATAAGTCTATCTGTTGCATATATATGTATATAGTATATACCAACACCATTTCTCAACAGTAAGAACTTATTCAGTTAAATATAATCTCTTCATCAGTCTCTGGTGTCTTTCAGCACTCAACGCCTTTGTGAAAATATCTGCTGTCATATGTTCAGTTGGGCAGTATTCTAAATTCAGAATTCCTTGTTCCTGATGATCCCGTAAGAAATGAAACTTCACATCAATGTGTTTAGTTCTGGGATTAACTCTTTCCATCTGAGCAAGAACAAGACATCCTTGATTGTCTTCATGTAACGTTGTTGGTCCTAACTGTTGTTGTCCTAAGTCTCTTAGTAGTTGTCTTAACCAAAGAACTTCTTGACTCGCATGAGCGGCGGCTACATATTCTGCTTCTGTAGACGATAGTGTTACTATAGATTGTTTTTTACTAGTCCAACTAATTGGTCCGCCCGAGAGTAAGAAAAGATAGCCACTGGTAGATTTTCTATCAATTGGATCTCCAGCCCAGTCTGCATCAACATATCCAGTTAAAACGCATTCATCACTTGCAGGTAGTTTCAGTTTAACGTTGCTAGTTCCTTTCAGATAACGTATTACTCTCTTTACAGCTTTCCAATCCATTTCATTGGGGTTTGACACTTTTCTGCTCAAAATTCCTACTGCTGCTGCAATGTCTGGCCTTGTAACAATCGCTAAATATAGTAATTTTCCCATTGCTTTTCTGTATAGCTCATTATCTGGTAACATATTTTGTTCACTTTTAATTTCCTTCAGATAATTAGTTTCCATTGGAGACTTTACTGGTTTCGCATCTTTCAGTCCAAATGTTTCTATTATATCTTTGATCATGTGATTTTGGTTAAGTTGGAAACTCCCATCTTCTTCTCTTTCTATCTGTATCCCTAGGTAATGCTTCACATTTCCCAGATCTTTGATCTCAAAGTGTTGATCCAAAATTTTCCGTATTTCAGCTTCATCCCTTTCTCTTTCAAAACAAACTAAAATATCATCAATATATATCAGTACATAGATCCATCTGTCATCTAGTTTCTTTGTGTATAGACAGGGATCCGCTTTGCTTCTTAGAAAATGTTCATTTATGAGCACTTCAGTGATTTTATTATTCCACGCTTTAGCGGCTTGTTTTAAACCGTATATACTTTTCTGTAGCTTACAAACCATGTTTGGTTTCTCTTTATCTTTGAATCCTGGAGGTTGTTCCATGTAAATTTCTTCTGTTAAATCTCCATTCAGAAATGCTGTCTTTACATCCAGATGTTTAAATTCCATTCCTTTAGTAGCTGCAACCGCAAGCAAAGTTCTGATTGTAGTATGCTTGACAACCGGAGCAAATGTTTCATCATAGTCTTCTCCGTATTTTTGAGAATAACCTTTAGCTACGAGTCTTGCTCGGTATTGTTCAGCGGTGACATCTGTTTGGTATTTAACTTTAAAAACCCATTTACATCCTATAGCTTTTCTCCCTTTTGGTAATTCTGTCAGTGTCCATGTCTTTGAATCATGCATGGATTTCATTTCTGTTTCTGTAGCCTTTATCCACTTATTGGCCTCTTCTTCTGAAAGTTGAGATATATCCTCCCAAGATGTAGGTTCATATACTTTATTTGTACTTGCCTTGTATGAAAGACGTACAGGTGGTTTTCCTTTGTTTTCTCTCATTGAACGTCTTGGTTCTGTGTCTGTCTGTAGTTCTATCTCTTCACTTTCAGTATTTTGAACTTTATCAATTTCAACTTCTTTTTCATCAGATGTTCCTGCATTTATATCACTGTTGTCTCTCTCATTTCTCATTTCCAGTGATGTCATAATGTTATCATTTAGATCTTCAATGAATGTTACACTGTTACTCACCGTAACTCTGTCTTTTTTTAGGATCTAGGATTCTGTATCCTTTGCAGTTGTCACTATATCCAACAAATATTCCTTCTATGGCTCTGTTTTGAAGTTTGGAGCGTTTCTCTTCTGGAACAAAAACAAAAGCTTTGCAACTAAAAACTCTTAAATGATTCACACTTGGTTTCTTACCATGCCACAGTTCATATGGGGTTTTTTCCAGTTTTCTTGAAAAAAGTCTATTTTGCAGATAAGTAGCTGTCATTGCTGCTTCACCCCAGTATTTCTCTGGTAGTTTGGAATCTGTTAGCATGCATCTTATCATTTCAGTCAGAGTTCTGTTTTTCCTTTCTGCTACGCCATTTTGTTCAGGTGTGTATGGAACAGTTTTGTGATGCTCTATTCCATTCTGTCTTAAATAGTTCTCTATTTGGTGTCCTGTGAATTCACCTCCATTATCACTTCTAATGATGATTGGCTTCCTCTGAAACTTATTATACGACTTTGACACGTATTCTTCTAATTTACTGAAAACTTCACTTTTGTTCTTTATTAAGTATGTGACTGTGTATCTTGAGTAGTCATCTATAAAAGTCACCATATATCTATTACCTCCTGATGTGGTTACTTTCATGGGTCCACATACATCAGTATGCACCAAGTCAAGTGGTTTTGTGCCTTTTGTTTCACTCTCTTTAGGTATACACACTCTTGTAGCTTTAGATTTTATACAACATTCACATCTTACAATAATTGAGCAATCAGATATCAACAGATCTTTTGTCAAATTTTTGTTGCGTAATGCCATGATACTCTCAGGATGTCTGTGTCCTAAGCGTCTATGCCACATGTGAATACAATTATTGTGATCATGTGTACATAACTTCATCTGTTCCTTTAATGTGTCTAGATGATATAATTGTTCACCTGCTTTTACATTTATTATTATCTTGTCTCCTGCTAGGATTGTACATTCATCATCTTTGAATTTTACAGTAAGTCCTTTAGCTGTTAGACGTTTTACAGATAATAGTCCTCCATCTAGTCCTGGAACATATAACACATCCTTTACTAGTATCTTTGAATTATGCCCAAATTTATCAGAATAGATTAGCATTCCTTGTCCAGTACCTTCCGCGGTTATTTTGCTCCCATCTGCAAGGTAAATAGCTTCCTTCTTATTTAGATCAAGTTCAGTAAAGAAGCTCTTATTACTTGTCATGTGACTTGTTGCTCCTGAGTCAATATACCAACTCATTGATAACCTTTTATCGGTTACTTTAAATGTACCATTCCAGTGATCTGCATGTGGGTTAGATATTGTGCTTTTCACCTTCTGTTTACTTTCTTTATGGTATAACTTCTGTTCTGCTTTCCATATAGTACAGTCTTTCTTTAAATGTCCCTTTTTCTTGCATCTGAAACATTCTCTTGTTTCTGTTTTATAGGTCCTCTTATCTGTAATTTTAAGAGCATTTACACTGTCCTTTTCTGTGGAATCATTTGTTTGTTCTTTCCTTCTCTGGTATTCATCTATGAGTCGTGTTTTTACGAACTCTAGTGTAATGTCTGCTTCAGGTCTTGTTTCTAGTGCATTTATCAAAGAAGTGTATGAATCCGGCAAACTACACAATAATATTGCTGCTACATGACTTTCTTTAATATCTTCACCAACTGATCTCAGCTGTGTTATCACTTCCATCATGGAGTTTATGTGCTCCTGCATGTCTTCCTGTGCACTTAATCTCATCTTGTAAAGTTTCCTTAGCAGAAACAATTTGTGATTTAAGCTGGATCTTTCATGTAACTTTCTCAATGCTTCCCACATTCCCTTTTCTGTATTCTCATTCCTTATGTGGATTAACTGATCATCTTCCACTAATAAGCTGATAGTAGCTCTTGCTTGTCTGTTTTTCTTATCCCATGTCTCATTATTATCATTGGGTCTATCTGTAGTGATTACATCCCATAAATCATCTTTAGACAATAACATCTCCACTTTGAACTTCCATAACTGATAGTTCTCATTGTTCAGCTTAGCTACTGTAAGTCTGAGTTCTGAATTGCTGGTCATTTTAACTTGTCTTACTTGTTTGGAGAGAATTGTTCTGAAGAATCCTTTTGCATTCACTGGGTCTTTTTGTCTTCTATGCCTGGGCCCATAACCTGTTGCATAGTTGTGTCACAGAAGAAGCTTGAGAGTAGATTATATGGGATAATCAGCATTTACTTCTTAGAACATGAGGTAAACAGCATCAAAACGTTAACACAGGAAAACTTGAAAGTAAAAAGGACCTTTTACAATAGAGAGATAAAAAGCAAGGTACAGCAAGTCTCACATAGCATACCATTACACTCTATTCAGCATATAACACTAATAACATCGCCATCTACTGTCAGATAGATGTAAACTTCTGCACACAAATAAGTCTATCTGTTGCATATATACAGTCATATGAAAAAGTTTGGGCACCCCTATTAATCTTAATCATTTTTAGTTCTAAATATTTGGGTGTTTGCAACAGCCATTTCAATTTGATATATCTAATAACTGATGGACACAGTAATATTTCAGGATTGAAATGAGGTTTATTGTACTAACAGAAAATGTGCAATATGCATTAAACCAAAATTTGACCGGTGCAAAAATTTGGGTACCCTTATCATTTTATTGATTTGAATACTCCTAACTACTTTTTACTGACTTACTGAAGCACAAAATTGGTTTTGTAATCTCACTGAGCTTTGAACTTCATAGCCAGGTGTATCCAATCATGAGAAAAGGTATTTAAGGTGGCCAATTGCAAGTTGTTCTCCTATTTGAATCTCCTCTGAAGAGTGGCATCATGGGCTCCTCAAAACAACTCTCAAATGATCTGAAAACAAAGATTGTTCAACATAGTTGTTCAGGGGAAGGATACAAAAAGTTGTCTCAGAGATTTAACCTGTCAGTTTCCACTGTGAGGAACATAGTAAGGAAATGGAAGACCACAGGGACAGTTCTTGTTAAGCCCAGAAGTGGCAGGCCAAGAAAAATATCAGAAAGGCAGAGAAGAAGAATGGTGAGAACAGTCAGGGACAATCCACAGACCACCTCCAAAGAGCTGCAGCATCATCTTGCTGCAGATGGTGTCACTGTGCATCGGTCAACAATACAGCACACTTTGCACAAGGAGAAGCTGTATGGGAGAGTGATGCGAAAGATGCCGTTTCTGAAAGCACGCCACAAACAGAGTCGCGTGAGGTATGCAAAAGCACATTTGGACAAGCCAGCTTCATTTTGGAAGAAGGTCCTGTGGACTGATGAAACAAAGATTGAGTTGTTTGGTCATACAAAAAGGCGTTATGCATGGCGTCAAAAAAACACAGCATTCCAAGAAAAACACTTGCTACCCACTGTAAAATTTGGTGGAGGTTCCATCATGCTTTGGGGCTGTGTGGCCAATGCCGGCACCGGGAATCTTGTTAAAGTTGAGGGTCGCATGGATTCAACTCAGTATCAGCAGATTCTTGAGAATAATGTACAAGAATCAGTGACGAATTTGAAGTTACGCCGGGGATGGATATTTCAGCAAGACAATGATCCAAAACACAGCTCCAAATCTACTCCGGCATTCATGCAGAGGAACAATTACAATGTTCTGGAATGGCCATCCCAGTCCCCAGACCTGAATATCATTGAACATCTGTGGGATAATTTGAAGCGGGCTGTCCATGCTCGGCGACCATCAAACTTAACTGAACTGGAATTGTTTTGTAAAGAGGAATGGTCAAAAATACCTTCATCCAGGATCCAGGAACTGATTAAAAGCTACAGGAAGCGACTAGAGACTGTTATTTTTGCAAAAGGAGGATCTACTAAACATTAATGTCACTTTTCTGTTGAGGTGCCCATACTTTTGCACCGGTCAAACTTTGGTTTAATGCATATTGCACATTTTCTGTTAGTACAATAAACCTCATTTCAATCCTGAAATATTACTGTGTCCATCAGTTATTAGATATATCAAATTGAAATGGCTGTTGCAAACACCCAAATATTTAGAACTAACAATGATTAAGATTAATAGGGGTGCCCAAACTTTTTCATATGACTGTATGTATATAGTATATACCAACAGATTTAGAGTTGCATTCTGGGGTGAACACTGTCAGAGCTCAGAATCACACCCCATGCTTGCTCCTGTCTGACACTACCCATCTGACAGTAGAGAGACAATAGCACCAAAACTTACAGCACTATGCTGGAATCAGTGTAACAGTGCTTATTGAAAGATGCAAAGAGCTGGACTTGGCAAAGGTGATAAAAGATCCAATTTAAGGCCAGGGCCCCATGTAGTGTAAACACTGCGATTTTTCTGCGGTGGAAACACAATGCGTTTTTTTCCACAGTGTTTGTCATTTTTGCTGAGTTTTCCTCTGCAGACTTTCTGCCTTTATTATACCTATGCAGAAAACACCAGGGTTTCCACAGGTATAATTGACATGCTCCGCTTTTCTACAATGTGTGGATGGGATTAGCCAGAATCCCATTCATTTTGCATGTACTGTAAAATGCAGCATTTTTTGCCTTGACGTTTCCACAGTTACAAAAAAGCTGCATTTTCGCAGCCTTAAAGAGGTTGTCCAAGCTAGATAGTTTTTTTTTTTTTTTAATTATGCCAGGGGAAGTGAAAAAAACATATTCACCTGTCCCTGGTGCTCCAGTGTCCTCCCAGTGCAGTCCGCTGCTGTCTTCTTTTGTAGTAGTCCTCACAACTGTGATGTCTGGTATCCCTTCCACTGAGGCCGCTGATTAGCCTCAGCGGTCACGTGCGGAAGAAAACAATGGAGCTGCAGGACTGGACTGCGCTGGGAGATACCGGAGCACCGGGGACAGGTGAGTATAGTTTTTGATTTGTTTTTTTCACCTCCACCGGCCTAATAAAAATTTTTTTTTTAGCCTGGAAAACCCCTTTATGGTTGCCAACCAATCAGAGCTTTGAAATGTAAAGAATGCCTGTCTTCCTAACCACATAACTGTTTTATTTTTCCGTTCACAGAGCCTTATGAGGGCTTAATGTTTGCGGGACAAATAGTACTTCATAATGGTACCATTTAAAAATCTGTATGATATATTGGGAAGCTGCAAAAAGGGTAAAACATTGTCCCAGTGGGCTGTAAAAGCCATGTATTGTCCCAGTTAATAATAGCATGCACCTCTCCCCACACTGATATATCCAAGTAGAGACCCATATTCTCTGACACATGGCAATATAAAGCAGAGACATCTTTCCTAGAGAAATAATCCTCCATAGTTGCTGATCTCTTGCTATCGGTAGGCGAAATGCAGTGGAATCCACGAAATGGTATGGCAGTGACTGCACTGCTAGCAATTTGGCCAGTTGTGAGTTGATGTTGACATGGAGGAGGAGATGCAGACAGTGATGATAATAACTATGACCATGTGCCAAGTGTAGATGTGACCTGCCTACAAGGAAGATCTCGAGAGAAGGAGTAGGGCGGTCTTGCACACTTACCAAGGCAGTGCCACTGCCAATTCTATTTTGCTGGTGATGCCTTTTTTATGTGAGTACAGAGAGCTGTAGTTCCTGCATTTGTTCCTGCACAGCTATGGCTAATTTTCTTCTTGCTGATCTCGAATAGTGCCAAGGATTTGTCGATTGGCAATGTGCAAGAAAAAATCCCACAAGGGATAGTACTGTACATAGTTGCTGCTGTCAACACCAGCAGCCCTAGAAACACATCTGCCACTGTCATCACCCCTCAAACATACCCTAGGTCTGCCCAGGCAGATTTTTGGATGTTGGGGTTGTGCATGTGCTGGAATCAAAACTACTCACTGCCACCACAATCATGTCATATCTTCCTCTTCCACTTCTACCTCCTCTACTTCCAAAATGCTGTGACTGAGATGAGTGAGCCAAGTAATGAATAATAATAATAAAATGAATCTTCATTCTTAAAGTACAAGAATTCTGCGGCTACTGGCTGCAGTTGTGGATGCTGTGACAATAGCACACACGTTGTTTCCTCCTCCTCCTTTAGATTGTCCCCTGTTGTGCTTTCCATGGGTGTAAGGTGCCATATAGTGGCTGCTGTTCGTAATTTCTTATTGTCTAATTCCAAGAAGAGGGTGGTGAAAATAACTCTGGGAAAAAGGAGGGCAGTCTCCACTATGTCTATACAGAAAGATGTATTGTGGTTTCTACTTTATCCCTTTGTTGGAGTATAGCCAGTAAGCTGCTGGTTATTTTTTTGTATCTCTGGCTGTCAGCAGCCATAAAAACACTATTAGGACAGTTCTGACCCTGTTACATGAAGTTGTAATATATCACTTTGTGTAATTGTGCAATTTGGCCTAGTCACGTGGTCAGCCATTTTGGTACTGTATTTTGTTTGTATACCATATAATAGTCTTTTCTGTTTATCTACAGCCTGGCTTAGAACACTTTAGCCTACTGTATGTTATTCATACCTGAAATTCATTATAGTTATATAATGTGCCCCTGTTCTTATATAATGCTGTAATGTAATGGCATATTTGTTCCCTTTTACAGGTACATCTCAATAAATTAGAATATCTTTGAAACGTTTATTTCTTTCAGTAATTAAATTAAAAAAGTGACCTACAGTGGGGGAAAAAAGTATTTAGTCAGCCACCAATTGTGCAAGTTCTCCCGCTTAAAAAGATGAGAGAGGCCTGTAATTGACATCATAGGTAGACCTCGACTATGAGAGACAAAATGAGAAAACATATCTAGAAAATCACATTGTCTGATTTTTTAAGAATTTATTTGCAAATTATGGTGGAAAATAAATATTTGGTCACCTACAAACAAGCAAGATTTCTGGCTCTCACAGACCTGTAACTTCTTCTTTAAGAGGCTCCTCTGTCCTCCACTCATTACCTGTAGTAATGGCACCTGTTTGACATTGTTATCAGTATAAAAGACACCTGTCCACAACCTCAAACAGTCACACTCCAAACTCCACTATGGTGAAAACCAAAGAGCTGTGGAAGGACACCAAAAACAAAATTGTAGACCTGCACGAGGCTGGGAAGACTGAATCTGCAATAGGCAAGCAGCTTGGTGTGAAGAAATCAACTGTGGGAGCAATAATTAGAAAATGGAAGACATACAAGACCACTGATAATCTCCCTCGATCAGGGGCTCCACGCAAGATCTCACCCCGTGAGGTCAAAATGATCACAAGAACGGTGAGCAAAAATCTCAGAACCACACAGGGGCACCTAGTAAATGACCTGCAGAAAGCTGGGACTAACGTAACAAAGGCTTCCGTCCCCCCGCTTAAGCCAGTACATATCTGGGCCCATCTGAAGTTTGCTAGAGAGCATTTGGATGTTCCAGAAGAGTATTGGGAGAATGTCATAGGGTCAGATGAAACCAAAGTAGAACTGTTTGGTAGAAACACAACTCGTCGTGTTTGGAGCAGAGTGAATGCTGAGTTGAATCCAAAGAACACCATACCTACTGTGAAGCATGGGGGTGGCAACATCATGCTTTGGGGCTGTTTCTCTGCAAAGGGACCAGGACGACTGATCCATGTACATGAAAGAATGAATGGGGCCATGTATCGTGAGATTTTGAGTGCAAACCTCCTTCCATCAGCAAGGGCATTGAAGATGAAATGTGGCTGGGTCTTTCAGCATGACAATGATCCCAAGCACACCGCCAGGGCAATGAAGAAGTGGCTTCGTAAGAAGCATTTCAAGGTCCTGGAGTGGCCTAGCCAGTCTCCAGATTTCAACCCCATAGAAAACCTTTGGAGGGAGTTGAAAGTCCGTGTTGCCCAGCGACAGCCCCACAACATCACTGCTCTAGAGGAGATCTGCATGGAGGAATGGGCCAACATACCAGCAACAGTGTGTGCCAACCTTGTGAAGACTTACAGAAAGCGTTTGACCTCATTGCCAACAAGGATATATAACAAAGCATTGAGATAAACTTTTGTTATTGACCAAATACTTATTTTTCACCATAATTTGCAAATAAATTCTTTAAAAATTTGATTTTCTGGATTTGTTTGTGCATTTTGTCTCTCATAGTTGAGGTCTACCTATGATGTCAATTACAGGCCTCTCTCATCTTTTTAAGTGGGAGAACTTGCACAACTGGTGGCTGACTAAATACTTTTTTTCCCCACTGTATATGGATTGTGGATGCATCAAAAATTATATAAAAAATATACATTTTATTTAGATATTACATATAATAAAATCAACACATAAATAGAGGAAAATTAACCACATGAAATAACATATATCACTCAGGGTAAGTATATATAAGTACAAGCCAGGTGCAAAACAGACCACAGGGAGTATAGTAATCATATAAATAGTGACCAATGCACAAAAAATAAAGTAACTCAGTATGGAATACAATGTATATACCTGAATGGCCAGAGTAAAACTGTTAACCAAAATGACATAAAACTGCGTCCCGACACGCGTTTCACCTGCTGCTTCGGGCCAAGTTGAGGCACATCCGCATTAGTAAATGTGGCCATTGAATTCAATGAGACGATCAAGCATTGTATTTTGTTGAGTTTGTTTTAACAGGATTTGAAAAAATAAGACATGTTCTATTGTTGGATATTTTGGCTGCCACATTTCCCAATAGAAGTCAACGTTTCCATTTTTAACGAGTTTCATCATTAGTTTTTTTTTTTTTTTGAAAAGAAAGGATGTAACTCTTTAGTCTTTTACTTCTTAGTTTAAAAAAATAAAATCTGTTAAAAAAGATAGGAATGGAAAAGGAAAGTGCACATTAAAAATTGTCAGGGCTGTTTTTTTAGTATGGTCGTGTGCATTTTGCCTTGTATTCAGATGGCCAGGTTGGGTGCAGTAATGCAGTTTTCTTGTGATTTTTACATGTAAAATATATTTCTTTTTTTTCCAATGCAGTTTTGGTGTGGTTTAAACTGCACTCAACCTGACTGGCTGAATACACCCTTAGGCCAAGTCCCCAAGTTGCCTAAATGCCGCAAAATGTAAAATGACTCCTATGAGAAAATGGCCTAGACCACTTGTTTGACCAGTATATACAAAGCAGACAATTTGTGCAGTGACTCACAATTGTCTTTGATGTGGTAACAACATCTGACAGCCTCTCAGCCAATAGACAGTGGTAGGTGGACCTTACAGTGCTAATGTCATATGGAGTATAAAAGCTTGGACACTACTGATTAACTTCAGTTGCTGTAATGGTGGACATGCAGACAAATCTGCTATCCATCTCACTGCATCATAACTAGGCTATAGGCAATACGGTTAAGAAAATTCAGAAATTCCATGAATGGTTATAGGAGGACTTAGAGAATCAAGCAATTATACACTGGCAAATTAGTGCCAGAATTCAATAGACATACAGTGCCTTGCGAAAGTATTCGGCCCCCTTGAACTTTTCAACCTTTTGCCACATTTCAGGCTTCAAACATAAGGATATAAAATTTAAATTTTTTGGTGAAGACTCAACAACAAGTGGGACACAATCGTGAAGTGGAACGAAATTTATTGGATATTTTAAACTTTTGTAAAAAATAAAAAACTGAAAAGTGGGGCATGCCAAATTATTCGGCCCCCTTAAGTTAAAACTTTGTAGCGCCACCTTTTGCTGTGATTACAGCTGCAAGTCGCTTGGGGTATGTCTTTATCAGTTTTGCACATCGAGAGACTGAAATTCTTGCCCATTCTTACTTGGAAAACAGCTCGAGCTCAGTGAGGTTGGATGGAGAGCGTTTGTGAACATCAGTTTTCAGCTCTTTCCACAGATTCTCGATTGGATTTAGGTCTGGACTTTGACTTGGCCATTCTAACACCTGGATACGTTTATTTGTCAACTATTCCATTGTAGATTTTGCTTTATGTTTGGGATCGTTGTCTTGTTGGAAGATAAATCTCCAGCCCAGTCTCAGGTCTTTTGCAGACTTCAACAGGTTTTCTTCAAGAATGGTCCTGTATTTGTCTCCATCCATATTCCCATCAATTTTTAACCATCTTCCCTGTCCCTGCTGAAGAAAAGCAGGCCCAAACCATGATGCTGCCACCACCATGTTTGACAGTGGGGATGGTGTGTTCAGGGTGATGAGCTGTGTTGCTTTTACGCCAAACATATCGTTTTGCATTGTGGCCAAAAAGTTCGATTTTGGTTTCATCTGACCAGAGCACCTTCTTCCACATGTTTGATGTGTCTCCCAGGTGGCTTGTGGCAAACTTTAAACGAGACTTTTTATGGATATCTTTGAGAAATGGCTTTCTTCTTGCCACTCTTCCATAAAGGCCAGATTTGTGCAGTGTACGACTGATTGTTGTCCTATGGACAGATTCTCCCACCTCAGCTGTAGATCTCTGTAGTTCATCCAGAGTGATCATGGTCCTCTTGGCTGCATCTCTGATCAGTCTTCTCCTTGTTTGAGATGAAAGTTTAGAGGGATGGCCGGGTCTTGGTAGATTTGCAGTGGTCTGATACTCCTTCAGTTTCAATATGATCGCTTGCACAGTGCTCCTTGGGATGTTTAAAGTTTGGGAAATCTTTTTGTATCCAAATCCGGCTTTAAACTTCTCCACAACAGTATCACGGACCTGCCTGGTGTGTTCCTTGGTCTTCATGATGCTCTCTGCGCTTTAAACAGAACCCTGAGACTATCACAGAGCAGATGCATTTATACGGAGACTTGATTACACACAGGTGGATTATATTTATCATCATCAGTCATTTAGGACAACATTGGATCATTCAGAGATCCTCACTGAACTTCTGGAGTGAGTTTGCTGCACTGAAAGTAAAGGGGCCGAATAATATTGCACGCCCCACTTTTCAGTTTTTTATTTTTTACAAAAGTTTAAAATAACCAATAAATTTCGTTCCACTTCACAATTGTGTCCCACTTGTTGTTTCTTCACCAAAAAATTAAAATTTTATATCTTTATGTTTGAAGCCTGAAATGTGGCAAAAGGTTGAAAAGTTCAAGGGGGCCGAATACTTTCGCAAGGCACTGTAGATAGGACAACTTCACACAGTGGCTGGAATCTGTGCTGCTTCCGTGCTTATACACATGGTGAACCATTTTCTTGCCAATAATCTAATACTGTCTGACAGTACTTGCAATAGTGCAATTTCATCTCTATACACATTCTTTAAACATACTTTTTTTTTGCAAAAGACAATCCTGTTCATGAAAAATGTTTTGTTAAGGACTCTTTTTGGCAAGAGTTAACATTTTTTCATTAAATACATGCTGCTGTTTTAACAACAAAGTGCTGCTGATTTTGCCTGTGCAAATCTTAAAAAAAAAAACTCTGTTAATTTATATACAAACAGATACTTGTTTATCCACCTCCTCCATAACACTTAATTTACTGCAGGCCCTGTCTAGACTGTCAATTGTGTCTCCTTCACATTCTTCACTAACGCAGATCCCTGCTGAGCAATCTATTTCTCCTAGTCAGAGCAGTCTTTCTCCACTTTTTGATGAGCTGGATGAGAACAGTCAGCATTGTGTGCAAGCAGAGGAGGAAGACATGATGACTAAACTTCAGGAAGGCCAATTTTAACCAGCTAGGAGAGGAGATTAGCAGCATAAACAATGTCCTCAAAGTGACCGGAACACAAACAAAATGGGACATTTTCAAAAACCTTCTAAATAGGACCACTATGGGAATAAGCGGACCAGAAATCATTGAAAACCAATATGGCTAACTAAAACGGTAAGGAGTGCAATGAGGGATAAAAAGGAAGCATTTAAAGTGCTAAAAAAAGAAAGTAGTGACACAGCATTAAAAAACTATAAAAAAAAAAAAAATTGTGTAAAAGACAAATAAAGGAGGCAAAGATTGAGGCTGAGAGAAAAATTGCCAAGGAAAGTAAAAATAATCCAAAAGTATTCTTCAATTACATAAATAACAAGAGAATAAAAACTGACAATGTGGGCCCTCTCAAAAATAATCTGGGTGTAATGGTGGAGGAGGATGAGGAAAAAGCACAACTATTAAATGCCTTCTTCTCTACGGTGTTTACACAAGAAAATTCAATGGCCAGCAACATGATTAGGGGTAATGTTAACTCTTCATTAAATGTCACCTGTTTAACCCAGGAGGAAGTGCGGTGCCGCCTTCAAAACACTAAAATAGATAAATCACCAGGTCCAAATGGCATACACCCCTGTGTTCTGAGGGAATTATGCATGGTGATAGACAGACCCTTATATCTAATATTTAAGGATTCAGTAATGGCTGGGCCAATTTTCAAAAAGGGGTCTAAATGTGAGCCTGGAAACTATAGGCCAGTAAGTTTGACTTCTGTGGTGGGTAAGATATTTGAGAGCTTTCTAAGAGATGCTATCCTGGAGTACCTCAATGTAAATAATCTTAGCACACCCAATCAGCATGGTTTTATGAGGAATCGGTCCTGTCAGACTAATCTGATCAGCTTCTATGAAGAGGTAAGTTCAATACTAGACATGGGTAATGCAGTGGACGTGGTGTATCTGGACTTTTCAAAGGCTTTTGATACTGTACCACATAAAAGGTTGATATGCAAAATGAGAATGTTGGGACTGGGGGAAAACATATGCATTTGGGTTCGCAACTGGTTCACTGATTGGAAACAGAGGGTGCTTATTAATGGTAAATATTCAGACTGGGTAACAGTCACCAGTGGGGTGCCACAGGGGTCAGTATTGGACCCTCTCCAGTTTAATATCTTTATTAATGACCTGGTAGACGGTTTGCAAAGCAGGGTGTCCATATTTGCAGATGATACTAAACTTTGTAAGGTAATCAAAAATGAGGAGGATAGTAGAATATTACAAGGGGATCTAAGGAAGCTGGAAGCATGGGCTGAGACTTGGCAAATGAAGTTTAATATTGACAAATGTAAGGTTATGCATTTTGGACGACGAAATAAAATGTATGATTATGTACTTAATAGTAAACTACTGGGTAAAACTGCCAATGAAATAGACTTGGTGATTGTGGTGGACAATAAGCATACCTTTAGTGACCAGTGCCAGGCAGTGACTGCCAAGGCAAATAAAATTATGGGTTGCATCAAAAGAGGTATAGATTCTCATGACAAGAACATAGTTATGCCTCTATACAAATCACTGGTACGGCCACACTTAGACTATTGTGCACAATTCTGGGCCCCAGTATACAAGAAAGACAAAATCGAACTAGAAAGAGTGCAAAGAAGGGCAACCAAAATTATTAGGGGAATGGGTGGATTGGAGCACAGCGATAGATTAACAAACTTGGGGTTATTCAGTTTAGAGAAAAGACGTCTACAGGGAGATCTAATAACAATGTACAAATACATGAAGGGACAGCACAAAGAACTTTCTAATGATCTTTTTACTCCTAGGCCAGTGACAGTGACAAGGGGACATTCTCTACGACTGGAGGAGAGAAAGTTTCACCAGCAACATAGAAGAGGATTCTTTCCAGTAAGAACAACAAGGCTATGGAACTCTCTGCCCCAGGAAGTGGTGATGGTGGATTCATTGAACAAGTTCAAAGAGGGCCTGGATGCCTTTCTCGAACAGAACAATATTATGGCTTATGGGTTTTAGATTTTAAGGGCACGTTGACCAGGGTTTTATATTAATTGCCAGATTGGAGTCGGGAAGGAATTTTTTTCCCATGAAATGTGGCAATTGGCATAAGCCTCGTGGGTTTTTTTGCCTTCCTCTGGATCAACACTGTAGGGGACTGTAGGGTTAGGGGGACTTGATGGACTGATGTCTTCATCCAACCTCATCTACTATGTAACTATGTAACTATGTATGTAACTGTTGGTTTTAGTGTAGGTAGTAGTGGAAGGGGTGTGTTACTTCTAATACTGGTGGTCATTCTGGTAGGGGAGCTAGGGGGATATCTTGAAGTGAAAATTCTGAGGGTGTGTATGGCCATGATGATGTGTTAGGAAAAAAGCAATGAAGACAATGATGACATTGCCGATGATGATTCTCTAGTGGATAGGACCTGCCAACTGGGACAGGATTACAAGGTGACATCAGATGAAGAAGTTGGTGCCAGTGGTGATTGTAACAAATCCACCCATTGCACAGGCCCAAAATCCAAAAAGTCTGCCCAGGGCAGACCTAGGGGAACCTCACAAGTGGGGATGGCGGCACTGGTGGTGGTAGTGGCAGATATGTTTATACTGTTGCTGGCAGCAGCAACTATATACGGTCATCTCCCGTGTGGGAATTTTTTTTGTACACTGCCAAATGGTAACAACCATAAAAGGAACAACATCTCTACATATTAACTCGAACAGGCATCACTCTCTTATTTGGAAAAATAGACTTGACAGTGGCATTGGCAGGGGAAGTGAGCAAGGCTGTTCTCCAACTCCTCCTTGTGATCTTCTTGGTAGGCACGCCACTTCTACACATAGCACTAGCACATGGTTGTCGATATCATCATCGTCACCAACTGTTTCTCCTCCTCTTCCTTTTCTACGCCAATGTCAGTCAACCATGAGGGAATGTGCAGCCAGGAGACAGCAATATGCGCAACTTAACTTGCACCTGGTCAAGCTGCTGGCGGTGCAGTCGCTGCTGTACAACTTAGTGGATTCCATTGCATTTCATCAACTGATAGCATGCACTCAACCTTGATTGAGGATACCTAGCCGACATTATTTCTTTAGGGAAATTTCACTGCTTCATATCACCATGTGTTCAAGAACATGGGCTTTTAATTGGATACGTCAGTCTGGCTCCTTGCCAAATCCAACTGGGCAGCTATGTCAATGCCAGTGACACCAAAATTGTTGCTGTGCTGCCGTTAGAACGAATAACACATTGTCCTCGTATGTAGGGCCGGTTTTAGACAAAGTGGGGCCCTGGGCAAAACTAAAAGCGGGGCCGCAAATGCTGATATGCAAACCACACCATCGTCTTCCAGTGGCAGCCTCCTTTCTGCAACAAGCCCCATTTTACCACACACAATTCAAATGAGTACCTTTGTACCACCTAATAGATTTTTGCACCCAGTCATCTTTTATTATAACACCTCCTAATAATAGCCCTCTCATAAATGATAGTTGCCCTTATAAATAATAGTCCCCATTATCACTAATAGCCCCCTTTAAAAATAAGCCCACTTAACAATTATACCCCCCTTATAAACAATTCCCCTCTTATAAATAATAGCTCCCCCCTTATAATGGATGCCTTATATATAATAGTTCCTCCATTATAAATAATAGCCCATCTTATAAATAATAGTTCCCCCTTATAATAGCCCCCCTCATATTTAAGTTTCCCAATTATATATAGTAACCCACCCTTATATATAATAGTTCCTCCCCTATAAATAAGAGCCCCCTTATACTCTATATAATAGTTCTCCATTATACAGTGTCGGACAGAAGGGTCTTAGGCCCACCAGAGAAACTTGTTCTGGGGACCCACCCAACAGCTTCCTGCTAGTAGCCTACACCACAGCTCCTTTACTGAAGTCTTACATATGTGCTGACTATCTGATGTTACTGAGTATGTTCCCAGTATAGTCAGCCCCTATAATACTGTGCAAGCCCCAATAACTCCATGGCCAGTTCCTGCACACAGGGCCGGCGTTAGGGGGGGGGTGCAAACTGGCCAAATGCCCAGGGCTCCTGTATTCTAAGGGGCCCCGGGATCTGCAGCACCAGGCGTTTGGTCTGGTGACCCGGATCGGGGCAGCCTTAATAACAAGTGTATCGGCGTGCTAGCCGATACACTAGTGTATAGCACGCCGATACTATAGACCTCTATGCAGAGCAGGGACTGTCCCTGCTCTGATAGTTGACTATGTAGAAGACGGGGCATGATGACGTCATCGCATCGCGCCCCATGTGCCGGACCTGCTCTGGAGTCCACAAGCAGGGAGAGACTTCAGCTTCAGGACTCAGGGGAGCGTGGTAAGGTGAGTCAAAGTTTTATTATTTTATGAGAAATGAAAGGGCTCTATTTCTAAAAAAGTGGGGTACATATTTATAATAGTTCCTCCCACGAGATTTACTATTAATAGTTCCTCTTTATACATACCCCTCTTATATAATAGATCCCCTAGCCTTATTAATAATAGTCTCTCCTTATAAATAGCGCTCCCATAAATATACATATATTTGTATATGTATTTATATGGAGAGACTATTATTAATAAGGCTAGGGGAACTATTATTTAAGGGGGGTATGTATAAAAGGAACTATTAATAGTATTAATAGTAAATCTAGTGGGGGAACTATTATTAATGGAGGAGGGGTAATAGTTCCCCTACCTTTTTTAATAGTAGATCCTCCTTATAAATAGCCCCCCCTTATGAAAACTAATCCCTGTTAATAAGGAGGGTCTATTACTAATAAAACTAGGAGAACTATTAACCCCCCATTAATAATCATTCCCCCAGTTTTATTATTAATAGTTACTCCTTATAAATAGCTCCCAGTTTATATATATATATATATATATATATATATATATATATATATATTTTAGATTTTTAAGGGGAATCTATTATTAATAAAGCTAGGAGAACTATTAGCCCCCCCCATTATTAATAATAGTTCCTTCTTATAAATAGCCCCCCCCATATATTATTACTATTATATATGGTAATATTATTACTGGTAATAAGGGGGCTATTTATACAGAGGATCTATTATTAATAAGTCTAGGGGAACTATTATATATAGGGGGCGATTTATAAGGAGGAACTATAGTGGCCCCTGCAAACAGTATTATGCTCCATAGTGGCCCCTTCATATAGTATTATGCGCACTCCCCGCTACCTCTTCAATGTTGGACCAGATGTCACATGAGTCAGGCATGCGCCGCGACGCATAATGACATCGGACTGGCCCAACGACGTCTGGGACGTCACCAAGGAGCGCAGGAGAGGTAAGTAACAGTGTTTTTTATGTTCCCTCAACTCCTCTGGGCCTCCGATCATTATACTCTTTGGTTCACGGCCCGCAGGTCTTACTTTCCGATCCCCGCTCCTGCTCACAGCTGCCTCCGCAGAAGGTGAAGCGCAGGTGGCCGTGAGCAGGAGCGGGGATCAGTAAGTAAATAGGGTCCGTTACCTGCTGGTGTTACACCAGCAGGTAACGGCCTATTAAAAAAAAAACATCATTGGCCCGCCGGGACCCCTAATGTCCTGGGCCCTATGGCAGCCACTACCACTGCTCCCCCGGTATTTATGCCACTGACTGGACTGCCATACTGGATGTCAGCATTCTTATAAATTTAACCGTTTTTAAACTACTCAGGCCCCCTGCAGCAAAACGCATAGCTGCTGCTGCTCGAGCTAGTGAAAACTGTCAGCAGACCCAAGCCCATCTCCAATCTGACAAGGTATGTCACAGACAACAGCGAGCTATCTGAAACAACCCAGCAGACCGAAGTCCGTCTCCAATCTGACAAGGCATTGTCAGCCACATGCACATCTGCACTCCATGTTTCCATAACAAACCAGCCATTTTTCTTCACTGCTGTACGTCAGCTTTAAAGGGGCAGGGCGCTGTGGGATGATACTGTTACACAAGGTCACATACACACAGCTTTACTTCAGGTTTTCCATAACAACCAATCGCAGGTTTTTCACTGATATCCAAACTGAGATACACATGATCATACGCTTATGGACCAATGGAAAATCGCAGGTTCTTCAGTCTTGACATACACACAGCTTTACACAAGGTTTCCATAGCAACCAAGCTATTTATGACCTGTATGAGTCAATAGCAGTTCGCAGGTCCTTAAATATTTATTCATATGATGTGTATCAGCCAATATAAGTTCACATTTCATTTACCAGGTTTCCATGACAACACAGTCATAAAAAGACTGTACCTATAATGGACTGCCATACTGGATGTCAAGTGCAAAACAGGCCAATTCTTATAGGGCCACTACAGAAACAAAAAATAAAATATACCCATGCGAAGCCAAGTCCTTCTGCTAGTTATTTATAAGAAGGAACTTTTATTAGTAATGGGGATTGACTTATAAGGGGGTGCTATAATAACTGGTGGTCATTTGTATTGTGTATAGACAAAAAAGGCGGTTGTTATTACTGGGGGTAGAAAAGGATATTATTAAATCACTATTTTAAAGGAGTTTTCAGACGCAAACTGATTTTTGATACTGATGACCTGTCACAGATCACAATATGTGATCTGTCGGGGTCCAATTGTTCTAGCAGCCTCCGGGTGCTGATAGCTGGTAGTGGACAGGATGCAGCACCGTTACTATTCAAGTACTAGGAGTGGCACAGTAGTGCCATCCACTGTATAGTGGTGTTTCTGGGTAATTGCAGCACCACTCCTATTGCTTGAATAGGAGCGGTGCGGCATCCTGTCCACAAACAGCGTCCATCACCCGGAAGCTGCTAGAACAGCTGATATGTGTGGGGTTCGGGTGTCAAACCCTGACAGATTACATACTGACATACCAATGAGCCGTCCTGTGGATAGATTATCAGTATAAAAAATGGGCCGGAAAAACCCCTTTACTTGATCTGATGCTTGTTAGGATAGAAATATGTGCAGTGTGTGACTACCTCATGGAGGTAGTCACCGTGTCGAGGTAGTGTGCTACCTGGGCCTAGTATAGAGGTATTATTGGTCTTTATATGATGTGTATTGTCTGGTAATTGTCTGTATAGTGGTAATATTTCTCCCCAGTATAGCGGTACACACATGGTGGTTTCACAACTATATCAATGACGCTGGAAGTGCAGCCCTGACTTCTGAAATGACTAAATATGACGGTGTTGTTGGTATATCAGGATTTGGGGCCCCACTTTTAATTTTTCCCAGGGCCACATTTTGTTTAAAACCGGCCCTGCATGCACAGTACTGTATGGGGAATGACATAAATCATACCCCAACACAGTCCATGCACCCCAATTACATGCTACTGCTACCTATTGTATTAAGAATGAGGATCAATAGGAATCCCAGACACATGCTACTGCTCCCAGCAGTTAGAAGCAAACACATTTCAAAAAGGTAATGGGTTCATAGAGCAAATACAAAATACCTGTAAATTTCATTATTTAATACCAAATAGGTTCAGTGCTGACATATATAAAAACAAAGGAACAATATGACAAACATGAAAAACAGTTTTTAAAATAAAGGGAGAAAAAAAAGGAAAACCTTATAACTATTGTTTCCATGGAGCATGGAGGATCTCTTAGATGGTTTGGGCACACCCAGCTTGTATGCTGGCTTCCAAGATGTGACAAAGTTCCAAGGCATTCCCAGTCTTTCGTAATGCGAAGCTCCTGGCTTGTACTTAGCCTTGCCTCCTGCCAGGGTCTTCTCCTCTCCCCCTTTCCATGTCTTGGAAAGCTGGAAAATTACTGGTTTCATCTGCACCTTGGAAATATGAGTATGCCACAGATGGCTAAACTCCCACTCTTCTATGCCTAATGTCTGACTGGTTTTCATTAGGGACAACTAGTTGTAAAGCCATAAACCTGGCCTGCAGGGTATCTTTGGATTGCAGGAAGTTAATTGTCTCACTCCTATACACACATACATATTTAATATACTGAGGACACATGCATAAACAATATATTCGCTAATGATATACAGTATACATGAACAATATAATTCATTAATGATACATACTAAAGTGGGGCTCCTTTCATCACAAAGGAAAGGCAGAGAGTAATATAACATTAATATAAAAAGCCTTTCTCACCTGTCCATTCAAGGGCAACTGCTCTAGTGCTCCTTTCCAGTCCACTGTTTCCAGAGCTGCAACAATAACACTCCTAACCATCCCCACATGTCTTCTTCAGCCAGTGACTTGCTCCAGCAATAACTTGAGGTAGTTGGGCACATCATTGTTGCAACATGAAAAAAAAAGACTGGTGGGTATCAATGGAGTGGCAGTGCTAGAACAGCGGTTGATTGGATGGGTGAGCAAGGTTTTTTTGTTATTTATAACACTCCTTCACTTTACCTAGATTTCTGGGTGTCTCAGAAAAACCCTTTATTTTGACAATCTAGCTTGTAGAATCTTACATGACTTCTTACTATTCATTAAATAAAATAAAGGATACAACCAGACTTTTAAGGCCCCCTTTTTCCAGGGACCCTAAAGAAGCTGCAGAGACAACCTCTATGGTATACACAGTTGTGCACTCTGTATTTCTTATACATGACAGGATATATGTATGAAAAGTATCTAAATAGTCTGTAAAATATATCAGGATTGTAGAAAAAGACATGGACCACACATTCACTTTTACAGTGATTTATTGCTGCTAAGGTATTAAGGATTTAACATGAAGAACTTAGTTCATATTTTTCTTAAACTGTGTAAGCCTTCTTGCCACTTCGTGGTGACTTCTTTTTTAAGTGGGTTTAATAAATTACTGCACAGTGCACCTGTAGTGCATCTGCACGGTTATGCAACCCAGCAGCCAACAGTATCCCTGCTGTCTAAGTGTCCTTGGCTTAGGGTCACATCCCCCATCAGGCAAAGCAACACAGCAAAAGAGGCAGTACACAACTCCATATCAGAAAAAGCATGAGTATTCCATGAGGAATTATGTATGTTTTAGTATTTGTGATATGTCATGGCCACTCTGTCCTACTTTTTTAGAGGACCACTGCCTCTACAACAGTGAAAGCTATGTCAGTGTGTGTACTATTTTGTTAAGAAATAAACCTTAGTGTTCATACTTAGGGGCCATTGTCATGACAGAAAGTGAATAGGAATTTGAGGTGGTTTTTCCACCTCAAATTCCTCTCCCCTTTCTGGCCCTCTACAGAATGCTGAAGCAGAATTTGGAGCTAATCAGTTATAGACTTGTGCCACCGATTCTGTGGCTGAATCAGTGGTTCAATCCGTGGCAAGATCAAGCAGGGCACTTATTTTTTTCAGTGTCCTGAAAAAAAAAAGGAGCTTCCGCCACTGCCTCCCATTGAAAACAATGGCAGTTCCAACTGGAACAATATCTGCTTAAAAATCAGCTCCAATTTCCACTCTGCATATAAACAAACCTTTATCATCTAAATATGTTATCATCTGTTTTTATTTCTCTACTTCTGCAGTTGATATTTATGGAATGTCTTGTGATGTAATGATTTTTAAGTATGCGAGTCAATAGTTTACATTAATTTCAAAAACTGAGGTTCTTCAAGAAATGGCATTAACAAAAAACATATTCCTGATTTTCTCTTATGGGAGATGTGCTCAGATTCCACATAACAGCAAATCAATATTGTGTCTAGCAATACATAGTAAAACATTTTCGCTCATGATCATGTCATGAATGGTTTTAAGAGGAGATTGTATAATTTATGAGAATTCTGTGACTTCGCCTTTTAAGATATGATGTAACTTGAGGCATGTTAGTACTTGATAGTGATGTCTACAGTATATAGTCACAAGGTGAAATTCATTTTTTTTATTATTTTCCCATGCAACAATTTTGCTTGCAGCAAAACACATTAGAAAACTGTATTTGTTATTGTAATTGTGCATTTTTACTTATATTACAAATTACTACCCAGGGCTGAAGACCCGCTTCCAGTGCACAACTGTCTCATTTACATAAGACTTCAAAATAGTTTTTTTTCCATATCTATAAAAGTGCCATACATAACACAAAAAATCTACAAAACTGACATTCATAACTGCTTATATACTTAATGTGTGCACTGAATGTAATAACTAATGTCTCAGGAGAAAATGCCACCTTTAGAGGCAGTTAATCTTTCTCTGACTCTCTATGATTCATTGCCTACACTTTGGAAGATGGCACAGAGGGCTGTGAATCATAACAGCACTGGTCCCCTACTCCCAAAGTGGCATGCAAGCACTCCTACTTATAGAGTGGCCCTATGTAAGACCCCGCATAAAGCAGTAGCTATGAAATGTGGCACCCCAGAGCATAATCAAGTGAATCCTCTCGTAGTACAATGCTCAGCCATCATAAAGGTACTGCTTCTCCTAATGCTAAACTTCTGACTACAACACGAAAAATAAAGTACCAAGGCGTTACTGAAATTGAATAAAACTTTACATATGTGAATGTAATGATGATATATGTAAATGAGTACAATATTAGAGTGAAAGGATCATTCTGTTTGGGAAAACTGCACAGTTGAAAGGAGGCTCTAATACCTTACTTGGCTGACTATATCCTGGATAGGAGGGGCAGCTCTGCTTGTCAAATTAATAGCAAATTCCATGCATGTCTATCACTAGCCAACGTCCATGCTTGAGAAACACCCCTCATTGGGCTTCTCCACTCGCTGAATCCGCTCCTCCCACAGAATCTTGGTCAAAGAGCTCCCTCTTGGCTGTGGTAGCTAGCTTTAGCTTTAAAAGTATTATTTATTGTGCAAAGTAGTAAAATTTAATGACATGTCATTTATACAGCACAGGGAATATTATAGGAAAAAATTGCAGAATTTGTTTTTTTTCATTCCCTCCCAAGTTAGTAAAATGTTTTCAATACATTATGTTTTCAGTACATAGTGATGCCATTAAAAAATACATATGTTATGCCTCTCAGAAAATGGCGATGAAAAAACTAAGAAATTCATCTTTTTATTGACTTTAAAGGGATTTTATCATTGAAAATATTGTTTTTAAACTGAAAGCACATAGGAATATCCTTTATAAAGGCTATTCATCTCCTACCTTTACTTTGCTGGTCCTCGCCGCTGTTTTCAAATTCTTCTTCTTTTTCTCTTTATGCAAATTATGCTCAGAGAGCACAGGGGGCGTTCCCCCTGTGCTCCGAGCACAGCGTCGTCATCCATTGCAGCACCGCCTCTGTCTCTTCATCTTGAAGCCTCCGAAGGATTTCTCCGCCTCTTCACTGCGTCAGCATGCGCAGTCGGTTCTGCCACTTGAGGTTTGGGCAGAGTTTAAAAACAATTTTTTCAATGATAGAATCCCTTTAATTATTGCAGCATATGAGTGACCAAATATAGGTTTAACTGAGCCAATCAATGATAAATACTAAGCTCAGCCATTATAAGCACAGTATATAATTAATTCTGGAGCGCTTTACTTGGCAGTTTAATGCTATCAGCAGAACTCACCTCAGTGACAAAAGATTTCTTCTTTACAATATGGAATATGGGAATCTTTTCCCACAAACCTATACATCGATTTGCTCAACTCCTTCAACTCTATAACATGCTACCTATAGAGTGGACATCGACAGGTTTTATTTTTTAATTCTTTACAAATACATTATTTAGAAGAAATACATTTGGTTTGGTCATAATTAGAAATGGGCGAATCGGTCTATAATGAGCCAGGTTTGTGCCAAATATTCCATGTTGTTCTTTTTTTAACGAAACTGAACACATGGCAATTTACTTCGGACGAACAAAAATGGCCATGCTGCGAGAAAATGGCCACCACCATGTGTTACACCAGGAAATACAGAACAGTCATGGGTGCAGTAACCCACACAGTGATAGCAACATCTGACAGCCTCTCAGCCAATAGACAGTAGTAGGTGGACCTTACAGGGCTGATGTCATATGGAGTATATAAGGTTGCATACTCATGATCAGCCTCATTTGGTGTAAATGATGGACATGCAAAGACATCTGTGTTCTCTCACTGCATCTCATAGCTATTAGCTAGGCTATAGGCAGCACAAGTCAGAAAACTGAACAACTGTTTTGGAGTACTTAGAGAATCAAGCAATAACTATATACAGTGGCTTGCAATAGTATTCATACCCCTTGAACTTTTTCACAGTTTGTCACCTTACAACCACAAACTTAAATGTATTTTATTGAGATTTTAAGTGATAGATCAGCACAAAGTAGCACATAATTGTGAAATGATACATGGTTTTCAAAATTTTAATCCAATAAAAATCTGAATAGTGTGATGTGCAAAAGTATTCAGCCGCCTGTACTCTGATACCCCTAAATAAAATTCAGTGCAATCTATTGCCTTTAGAAGTCACTGAATTAGTTAATAGAGTCCAGCTGTGTGTAATTTAGTCTCAGTATAAATACACCTGTTCTGTGAAGGCCTCAGTGGTTTGTTAGAGAACACTAGTGAACAACACCAAATCCAAGACCTTACAGGTCGTATACAACAATAGATTATCCGAAAAAATTATTATATAATCCAAAATGATAATCACAATAATACAAAAATTAATATAGAACTTTTAATTAATTAAAGTTAAAAATCACAACAACATATAACCACCCTAAAAGCAGCACAATTAAAAAGTCATCAAAATATCAAAAATATTTTGATGTTTTGAGGACTTTTTAATTGTGCTGCTTTTAGGGTGGTTATATGTTGTTGTGATTTTTAACTTTAATTAATTAAAAGTTAGATATTAATTTTTGTATTATTGTGATCATCATTTTGGATTAACACTAGTGAACAAACAGCATCATGAAGACCGAAGAACTCATCAAACAGGTCAGAGATAAAGTTGTGGAGAAGTTTAAAGCAGGGTTAGGTTATAAAAACATATCCCAAGCTTTGAGTATCCCAATGAGCACTGTTCAATCCATCATTCTAAAATGGAAAAAGTATTCCGCAACTGCAAACCCACCAAGACATGGCCGTCCACCTAAACTGACAGATCGAGAAGGAGAGCACTGGTCAGAGAAGCAGCTAAGAGACCCATGGTCACTCTGGAGGAGCTGTAGAAATCCACAGCTCAGGTGGGAGAATCTGTTCCCAGGACAAGTATAAGTCGTGTACTCCACAAATCTTGCGTTTATGGAAGAGTAGCAAGGAGAAAACCATTGTTGAAAAAGAGACATAAGAAGTGCCGTTTGCAGTTTGCCACAAGCCATATAGGGGACACAGCAAACATATGGAAGAAGGTGCTCTGGTCAGATGAGACCAAAGTTGAACTTTTTGGCCTAAATGCAAAGTGCTATGTGTGGCAGAAAAGTAACACTACTCATTACCCTGAACACACCATTCCCACTGTGAAACATGTTGGTGGGCATCATGCTGTGGGAATACTTTTCTTCAGCAGGGATAGGGAAGATCGTCAGGGTTGATGGGAAGATGGATGGAGCTAAATAAAAGGCAATCCTGGAAGAAAACCTGTTGACGGCTGCAAAAGACTTCAGACTGGGAAGGAGGTTCACCTTCCTGCAAGACAATGACCCTAAACATACAGCCAGAGCTACAGTGGAATGGTTTAGATCAAAGAATATTTAATGTGTTAGAATAGCCCAGTCAAAGTCCAGACCTAAATCCCATTGAGCATGTGTGGAAAGACATGAAAATTGCTGGTCACAGACACTCTCCATCCAATCTGGCGAAGCTTAATCTATTTTGCAAAGAAGAATGGGCAAAAATCTCAGTCTCCAGATGTGCAAAGCTGGTAGAAACATACCCTAAAAGACTTGCAGCTGTAATTGCAGCGAAAGGTGTCTGTACAAAGTATTGATATAGGGAAGGCTGAATACTTTTGCACGTCACACTTTTCAGATTTTTATTTGATTAAAATTTTGAAAACCATGTATCATTTTCATTCCACTTCACAATTATGTGCAACTTTGTCTTGGTCTATCACTTAAAATCTCAATAAATATATTTAAGTTTGTGGTTGTAAGGTGACAAAATGTGAAAAAGTTCAAGGGGTATGAATACTATTGCAAGCCACTGTACAGTTATATACAAACTACTTCTTGTTGTAATGTTCACCCAATATAAAGTTTAACCAATTCACAGACACCTATAATATAGAGATATAATGCCTAAAACACCACTTTTATTATGATTTAAAAATGAATATAACAACCCAAAACAGGGCTATAAATATTAAAATCCTGCTAATTACATCTAACCAGAGAAAATTCAAACAACTATGCACTAACGGCACATTAAATCATAGATCCATTCACTGTGATGAAACCTCAATCTCCTATACAGAGTGGCCTCGTAAATAACTTCACTTAGACCTATGTAATATAACTAAACTTCCTCAAAAAAGAAAACAAGCTACAAGCTGAAACAATTTGCCAAATGTTGCCTCAGATGAAATAATCAATGGAAACCAAAACTCCTCATCTATCCTGAGACTACTGGCCTAATGCCATGCCAACAGGATTCAGAGTAGCCAGGTATTCCAAACTTAAAAGGCAAAATATATTTCAACCATGCAACCGACTTTAGATATCTAACTCCTCAACTTGCCAACGCGTTTCATCTACAAGATTCATCAGGGGCCAATAGTATATTTCTTAATCAGCAGTTAAAACTGCTGTTCCAAGATGTTTTAAAAGAAAAATAACAGCGTGACCGCTCTAATGATGGCGGTCAATATAAAGTTTACCCTGCGTAAAAAACATTTAGGAATTTCATGTTTATTTCCCTCTCCAGTCTGGTCTGACCCATGAATAGTACGAAGGAGCATCTTTGTTAATCTGAACAAAATGTGTTTCTATCTACTGCACATATATAATTCTAGATACAGTGGGGGAAAAAAGTATTTAGTCAGCCACCAATTGTGCAAGTTCTCCCACTTAAAAAGATGAGAGATGCCTGTAATTGACATCATAGGTAGATCTCAACTATGAGAGACAAAATGAGAAAACAAATCCAGAAAATCACATTGTCTGATTTTTAAAGAATTTATTTGCAAATTATGGTGGGAAATAAGTATTTGGTCAATAACAAAAGTTCATCTCGATACTTTGTTATATATCCTTTGTTGGCAATGAGGTCAAACGTTTTCTGTAAGTCTTCACAAGGTTGGCACACACTGTTGCTGGCCCATTCCTCCATGTAGATCTCCTCTAGAGCAGTGATGTTTTGGGGCTGTCGCTGGGCTATATGTTACTTTCAACTCCCTCCAAAGGTTTTCTATGGGGATGAGATCTGGAGACTGGCTAGGCCACTCCAGGACCTTGAAATGCTTTTTACAAAGCCAATCCTTCATTGCCCTGGTGAAGACCAACGAGCTGTGTTAGAACACCAGAAACAAAATTTTAGACCTGCACCAGACTGGGAAGACTGAATCTGCAATAGGCAAGCAGCTTGGTGTGAAGAACTCAACTGTGGGAGCTATAATTAGAAAATGGAAGACATACAAGACCAGGTGTCTTTTATACTGATAGCAATTTCGAACAGGTGCCATTACTACAGGTAATGAGTGGAGGACAGAGGAGCCTCTTAAAGAAGAAGTTACAGGTCTGTGAGAGCCAGAGAACTTGTTTGTAGGTGACCAAATACTTATTTTCTACCATAATTTGCAAATAAATTCTTTAAAAAAATCAGACAATGATAGATATGTTTTCTCATTTTGTCTTATAATTGAGGTCTACCTATGATGTCAATTACAGGCCTCATCTTTTTAAGTGGGAGAACTTGCACAATTGGTGGCTGACTAAATGCTTTTTTTCCCCACTGTATACGTCACTCAGTAGTATAGTAGTATTGGGCCCGTGGGACTATTAGTATTTCAGCATTTCCATTATTTCAGCATTTTTTTGGTGTGTGTTCACCCAATACAGTCTACCCTGCACTAATCTAAAAAAAAAAAAAAAATTTAAGCATTTCATAGTGTTTTTTTCCGCTCCAGTCATACACAATGTGAAGGAGCATTGTTCTTAATCTGAACAAAATATTTGAAGCGTTCTTCTGTATGCACATGTGCATTACACATATGTAATTCTAGAAATACATCACAAACTGTATTACAGTAATAATAGTGGCCATGGTACTGGTATAGCAACCTTCGCTAATGTAAAAAACAGAAGCTCCATTATTTCAGCGGTTTTTGTTGGTTAATAATTAACCCCTTCCCACCAGAGGAATTTTTTGAATTTCAATTTTTGTTTTTGATTTCCACCTTCCAAACCCCATAACTTTGCTATTTTTCTGTTCACAGAGTTGTATGAAGGCTTAATGTTTGTGGGACAAATTGTTCTTCATAATGGTAACATTTATTATTCTGTACAATGTACTGGGAAGCTGGAAAAAAAATTCAGAATGGGGTGGAATTGGAGAAAAAGTACATCTGTTCAACTATCTTACGAGGCTTCATTTTTACGGCGTTCACTCTGCAGCCAAAATAACATGTCAACTGTATTCTATGTTTTGGTATGATTTCGGGGATAACAAATTTCTATGTTGTATTTACATTTTAACCCCTTAACAAAAATCGAAAGCTTTGCAAAACACATTTTTTTTTTTTTAAATTCACCATATTCTGACACCTGTAACTTTTTTTTTATATTTTCATGTATGGGATGCATAGGGCATCTTTTTTTGCAGGGCCAGGTGTACTTTTTACTTTTACCATTTTGGGGAATGTCTATTACTTTGATCACTTTTTATTCACATTTTCAACAGAGACGAAACAGCAAAAAAAGTCGGTTCGGCATTTTTTTATTTTTTTTCCCGCTACAGCATCCACCGTACGGAAAAAATATTTTTTAATTTCTAGACCAGGCTTTTTCAGACACAGGGATACATAATGTTTATGTGTTTCACAGTAATTTTTAATTTTTATATGTATTCTAGGGAAAGCAGGGTGATTTTAACTTTTAATACTTTTTTTATTGCATTTATTATACCCCCTAGGATTCTTGAACCCCAAGGGATCTGATTACTAATGCAATGCATTACAATGCTAATGCATTGCAATATATTGGCATTTGTATGACAAGTTGCATAAAGCAGCATTGGCTGACTAAATACTTTTTTCCCCCACTGTATAAGGTCAAAGCCTGCATGATGCTGTGTCAGGTGTTTAAAGGGGTTATCCGAGATAAATGAATATTTCAAGCATATGCTCCCTATACCCCCCCCCCTCAACTTTCTAAATTACATTTATTATTAATTTTTTCTTAGTTTTACTGTAATCAGCAAAGTTTGCAAAGTGAGCGTGCTTGGACTTAAGTAGGGCAACTCAAAAGATGAGAGCCTCACACAGTAATATCCCTAAAGATGACATCATGTGGCTATAGTTGGCTATTGACGGTGCAGTAGTAGGAGCAGATAAGATGTTTAAAAAGATGAAGGTTGGTGTTAAGGGGACACTTGATGAGAATTTGTGGAATGTGTTTTTGTCCAATATTAAAGGTTGGTTGAAAGACCATGACAAATACAACCAAGCTGTTATGTGGTATGAAGTAGCCCAGGGAATGACGCAGACTAACCATAAGTTTAATGACACTGACGATGGCACTGTATATCAAATTATTGGGGAGATCAGAATGCCTAATAAGGCAGACCAAAGTCCTATTGACATACTCCCCCTAAAGCATTACACCCTTAGTAGACCTCCCCCATATAATGGGGCTGGGGGCTGGACATGCACTAACTGTGGGCACAGAATCCAAACTGGTGTGACCACTGTGTGACATGCAGGGCACCAAAACTTCAACACCCTGTAACTGCAACCCCCACCACCACCTCCACCTGTCACCATAAACCCAGTTGCTATTAATACTCTGATACCTATAATCCATATTCAGAGGACAGGATGAGGGGGAAATTGCATTCATACACATACTTTCATGGCACACCATAAGACCCCAATACAAGATGCACTACATTCACAGAAAAGAATCTAATGGGAGACACTGATTGTCAATTAAATATAAAACTTCACTTTTATTATAATCCAATAAAATTTGTATATTAATTCAGGGCACAATATAAAATCATACAAAACCACCAAACACAGCAGTCTGCTGTAAGCCGCCTTAAAGTGGCAGTATATTCTAAACCTAATATTGTTCTTAACAAGAAAAACTTGCGATAGTATATGGATAGACAGCCAGGTCCAGTTTTAGACAAAGTGGGGCCCTGGGCAAAATTAAAAGCGGGGCCCCAAATGCTGATATGCAAACAACACCATCGTCTTTCGGTGGCAACCCCTATAATAACGCCTCCTTTCTGCCAACAAAAAAGTAATAACAAGCCCCATTTTACCACACACAATTCAAGTGAGCACCTTTGTACTGCCTAATAGATTTTTGCACCCAGTCATCAGTTATTATAGCGCCTACTTATAAATAATATTACACCTTTATCAGTAATACAGTGCTGGCCAAAAGTATTGGCACCCCTGCAATTCTGTCAGATAATACTCAATTTCTTCCAAAAAATGATTGCAATCACAAATGCTTTGGTAATAATATCTTCATTTATTTTGCTTGCAATGAAAAAACACAAAAGAGAATGAAAAAAAAAGTTAAATCATTGATCATTTTACACAAAACTCCAAAATGGGCCGGACAAAAGTATTGGCACCCTCAGCCTAATACTTGGTAGCACAACCTTTAGACAAAATAACTGCGAACAACCGCTTCCGGTAACCATCAATGAGTTTCTTACAATGCTCTGCTGGAATTTTAGACCATTCTTCTTTGGCAAATTTCTCCAGGTCCCTGAGATTTGAAGGGTGCCTTCTCCAAACTGCCATTTTGAGATCTCTCCACAGGTGTTCTATGGGATTCAGGTCTGGACTCATTGCTGGCCACTTTAGAAGTCTCCAGTGCTTTCTCTCAAACCATTTTCTAGTGCTTTTTGAAGTGTGTTTTGGGTCATTGTTCTGCTGGAAGACCCATGACCTCTGAGGGAGACCCAGCTTTCTCACACTGGGCCCTACATTATGCTGCAAAATTTGTTGGTAGTCTTCAGACTTCATAATGCCATGCACACGGTCAAGCAGTCCAGTGCCAGAGGCAGCAAAGCAACCCCAAAACATCAGGGAACCTCCGCCATGTTTGACTGTAGGGACCGTGTTCTTTTTTTTTTCTTGTAAACTCTATGTTGATGCCTTTTCCCAAAAAGCTCTACTTTTGTCTCATCTGACCAGAGAACATTTTTCCAAAAAGTTTTTGGCTTTCTCAGGTAAGTTTTGGCAAACTCCAGCCTGGCTTTTTTATGTCTCTGGGTCAGAAGTGGGGTCTTCCTGGGTATCCTACCATAGAGTCCCTTTTCATTCAGACACCCACGGATAGTACGGGTTGACACTGTTGTACCCTCGGACTGCAGGGCAGCTAGAACTTGTTTGGATGTTAGTCAAGGTTCTTTAGCCACCATCCGCACAATCTTTCGTTGAAATCTCTCGTCAATTTTTCTTTTCCGTCCACATCTAGGGAGGTTAGCCACAGTGCCATGGGCTTTAAACTTCTTGATGACACTGCGCACGGTAGACACAGGAACATTCAGGTCTTTGGAGATGGACTTGTATCCTTGAGATTGCTCATGCTTCCTCACAATTTTGCTTCTCAAGTCCTCAGACAGTTCTTTGGTCTTCTTTCTTTTCTCCATGCTCAATGTGGTACACACAAGGACACAGGACAGAGGTTGAGTCAACTTTAATCCATTTCAACTGGCTGCAAGTGTGATTTAGTTATTGCCACCACCTGTTATGTGCCACAGGTAAGTAACAGGTGCTGTTAATTACACAAATTAGAGAAGCATCACATGATTTTTCAAAGGGTGCCAATACTTTTGTCCACCCCCTTTTTTATGTTTGGTGTGGAATTATATCCAATTTGGCTTTTTTACAATTCTTTTTGTGGTTTTCCATTGAAGACAAATTAAATGAAGATATTATTACCAAAGCATTTGTGATTGCAATCATTTTCTGGAAGAAATTGAGTATTATCTGACAGAATTGCAGGGGTGCCAATACTTTTGGCCAGCACTGTAGCTCCCTTATAAATGATAAATAGTGCCCTATATCAGTAATATCCCCCTTATCAGTAACAGTCACCTCGTAAAAATAATACTGCTCCCTTATTAATACTAGCCCTCTCATAAATAATAGTTACCCTTATAAAGAATAGTCCCCATTATCACTAAGAGCCCCCTTTATAAATAAGCCCACTTAACAATTATACCCCCTTATAAACAGTTCCCCTCTTATAAATAATAGCTCCCCCCTTGTAATGGATGCCTTATATATAATAGTTCCCCCCCTTATAAATAATAGCCCGTCTTATAAATGATAGTTCCCCTTTTTAAAATAGCCCCCTTATATTTAAGTTTCCCAATTATATATAGTAACCCACCATTATATATAATAATTCTCCGTTATACAGTGTCGGACTGAAGGGGGAATGACATGGCCATGGGGCACTACACGTATGTGCAAGATTATAGTTAGGGAGCTGTGATACAGACATAGCACACAGGGCTGCCAGCAGGAATTTTGAGCCCCTCCCCCACAGTATAATGCTTCCCATGGTATATAATGCTCCAGAGTATAAAATGCTCCCCTGAGCCCTCCACAGTTTCCCCACATGGTATATAATGCTCCACAGTGGCCCCACACATTATAAAATGCTTCCCTGAGCCCCCCATAGTGGCCCCACATGGTATATAAGGCTCCACACAGTATAATACTCCACAGTGGCACAAACAGTATACTACCCCTTAGTGGCCCCAGATAGTATAATATGTTCCCCAGCAGCCTCACACAATATAATATGCTCCATACAGTATAATATGCACCACACAGTGCCCCCCAGTATAATGCTTCACAGTGGCCTAACACAGTATAACATGGTCCACAATGGCCTTCACACAGTATAATAAACTCCCCAGAGGGGTTCCCCCAGTATAATGCTCCGCAGTGGTCCCCCACAGTATAATATGCTGCCCACAGTCTCCCCAGTATAATGCTCTACAATGGCCCCACAGAGTATAATATAATCCCGAAAAGCCCCACACAATATAATACACTCCACAGTGGCCCCACACAGTATAACAGGCTCCCCACACTGCCCCTTCCCCCCAATATAAAGCTCCAGAGTGGTCCATATTATAATATGCTCCCAAGAGGGCCCCCCGCTAGTATAATGCTCCACAGTCCCCCCCCAGTATTTTGCTCCACAGTGGCCCCACACAATATATTATGCTCCCCAGAGTGTCCCCCCCAGTATAATGTTCCACAGTGGCGCCATGCAATATAATATACTCTGCTGATGCCCCCACCCCCAGAATAATGCTCCACAGTGACCCAATCGGAGTCTTCCTCCCCACCACGGTTAGGCTCCAGCCAACCCGGCCTGCGGATCATTACACACAGAGAATATAATATACTGTCTGCCAGAGAGATTAACCCCCCCCCCTCTACCCCCCCGCGCCTTCCTCTCCCTTGGCCTGTCTGTTGTACCTTTCTTGCGCGCCCTTTTCCCCCTGTGCTCAGTATAATGCTCCAGAGTGGCCCCACACAGTATAATATACTGCCCAGAGGTTACCCCCAGAATAATGCTCCACGGTGGCCCCAAACAGTATAATATCCCCCCCCCCCCCCCCCCAGAATTTCCCCCCGGGGCCCCCCCCACTATAATGGCTGGGGGCCCCCTCTGGAGAGCATATTATACTGTGTGGGGCCACAGTGGAGCATTATACTGGGGGGGCTCTGGAGAGCATATTATACTGTTTTAGGCCACTGTGGAGCATTATACTGGGGGGGCCCTCTGGATAGCATATTATACTGTGTGGAGCATTATACTGGGGAGGGGGTCTTCTGGAGAACATGTTATATTCTGTGGGGCCACTTTGGAGCATTATACTGGGGGGCCCCTCTGGAGAGTATAATGCTCAAAAGTAACCCCACAGAAAACAACATGCTCTCCAGAGCCCCCCCCTCACATTATAATGCTCCACAGAATATAACATGCTCTCCAGAAAGCCCCCCACCCCAGTATAATGCTCCACAATGGCCCAAAACAATATATATGCTATCCAGAGGGGACCCCCAGTATAATGCTCCACAGTGGCCCTACACAGTAGAATATGCTATCCAGAGGGGCCCCCCCAGTATAATGCTCCACAGTGGCCCTACAGACTCCGTCAGTGCTATTATTATATTATACTCTGGGGTCTCTTCAGAACCCAGAGTATAATAATCGAAGGCCCGGGGAAGGTAAGGGAAAATAAAAAACAGTTATACTCACCTTGTCTTACCTCTGCTGGGCCTCCTCGCGCTGCTCCGCTATCCCCGCCGGCGACCGCTTCCTCTTCTCTGCGGCTGACGTCACGCGTTGTGGACGTCACCGCTGAGGCCTGTGATTGGGCCTCAGCGATTACGTGAGGCAAGCTGTCAGCACGCACCACATGATCGCTACGGCTGAGGCCTGGCCTCAGCGGTGATCTGCGCAACGCCAGAAGATGACGTCGGACGCAAGGACAGGTGAGTAAAAATATTTGTTATTTTTTACTCACCTCGGAAAGGGGCCCTGTGGCACATGACGCTGGGTCCCTTTCTGTTATTGATATGGCCGGGCCTGACTCCGGGATCCGGAGTCATCAGGCTCCGAATCCCGGGGGCCCCTTTGGGTACGGGGCCCTGGGCAATTGCCCAGTTTGCCCCCCCTAACGCCGGCCCTGTAGACAGCGTATCAGTGGATAGAGCTATAATCTCACCCTATATCTTTCCACTAACTGAACTCCCTCATCCAAATATGCATGTCAGAACATAACCTGAAATGGCTTCATGAAATAATTGAGCTAGTCACAAATTCCAGCAAGTGTATCCCCTTTTAACCCAGAGGCTACTGGCCTAATGCCACACCAACAGAGTTTGGAAGGGAAAACATCCTGTTCACTAAAACTCAGATAGAAGCCAATTCAGCAATGTTTTAAACATATAACTGATATTACTGCAACCTCAAAAATAGCCCTACGTACACGTTTTCTTCACAAATGATTCATCAGGATCTGAGTTCCAAATTCATCAGAGCCAGAGGCGTAGCTAGGGGTGCAGCACAGGGGGGGGGCGAACATGTCCAAGTGAGCCCCCAACTTAGGTATACCGATATTATCACTATACGGTAACCGTATAGTGGTATATATCGGATCTACACAGGGCTCTGCAGACGATTTAGGCAAATACAGTGCAGTAACATTTAGTGACATACCGGTGACGTCTCTGACTAATCGTTCACATTCCCCATCTCTTTCATCTGTACCACCATGACCATTTCTTCCAGCTGTGACTTGTCTCTGTAAAGTTTGCAGCACAGACATTTCTGGCTCCTTACTTTTCCAGGCACCTGACCCACATTGTCCTCACCTGCACATCCATCCTGCTGCTACCCCAATTATAAAATATATAATATAACCCCCCATAATACCCACAAGTGCATCTTTAAGATAATAACTTTCCTGTGTACCCTGTATAAATAGTGCCCCTTATTAATAATGCCCCAGGTGTTTCCTAATTAAAAAGTAAACAAAAATTAATAAATAAAAAATTAACCGTGGTACCTGTGTAAGTGCCGTGACTCCTTCTCTGTTTACATAGTGTCATTCATCTCATAGTGACCATGTCATGTAACTACAGCCTCGTCCTATACATGTCTATGTGACAAGGCTGGAATTACATCACACGGACACTATAAACAGACAGCGTGTGATATAACCAGACGCCATAGCACCTTCATACAGCTGATCAGTGGGGAATCATTTATCTCTTATTGATGATCTATTCTGAGAATAGATCATCAATTAAAAATGAGCTGGAAAACTCTTTAAGCCTAAGGCCCCATGTGGCATCCCGCAGCAAAAAAGCGCAGTTCTTCCTGCTGCGCTTTGCACAGAAAGTTCGCTGAGGTTTCCTCTGCGGACTTTCTGCTTCAATTATATCTACAGGGAAACCGGGAGCGTTTCCATAGGAATGCTGCGATTTCCAAAACCACGACTGTTTTGGAAATCGCAGCATGTCCACTGTGCATATTTTACCACAAAGTGGGGATGGGGCCCCACGTGGCAAAAATGCCACGGGAAAAAAAAATGCGGCATTTTACAGTTCCTGCAAAGTGGATGGGATTCTAGCAAATCCCATCCACACATTGTGGAAAAATGCATGCAGAGGACACTCTGCGATTTCCAAAACCGTTGCGGTTTTGGAAATCGCAGCATGTCAATTATACCTACGGAAACACTGGCGGTTTTCCTATAGTTATAATGGAAGCAGAAAGTCTGCAGAGGAAAAATCTGTGGCCCTTCTCTGAAAAGCGCTGTGGGAAAAACCACAATGTTACTGCCGCGGTTTTTCCTGCAGCCCGCTACGTGGGGCTTTAGTCTTAATAAAGCCCAAGTGTCACTTTTATTAAATTAATTGCCCCCTCATATTATGCCCCTGATTCCCCCTAACATAAATACTGCACCTCTAATGACCCCTTATATCGATGACCACCCCCTTATGTTCATAATACCTCCTAATATAAATAACCTCCCCCTTGTACCCCGTAATAACCCTTATATAAATGACGCCCCCTTATGTTCATAATGCCCCCTCCCTTATAGTTATAATTCCCCCTCCTAACAACCTCTTATACTATTAAAATACCCACAACTAAGCTAAAACAAAACAAATATAAGTTATACTCACCTACTAGCGACCATGACGAAAGGAGTCATCGCTTTCTCTTCTTGACCCACGCTCTGTGTGCAGGTGTCCACGCACAGGAAGTTAGCGTCTCAGCGTGTGCTGATGACTGTGTCCTCGTTGTCATGTAAACCGCAGGCCTGAAGTGGCTTGCGGTTTACAAGACAACAAGTGGCAGGAAGCGTTTTAACTAGATCGGTGTCTGCAGACACCGATCTAGTTAAAAGTAAAAGATGTATTAATGGCGGCCCCAGGGTGGGCCCTACAATGTTAGTGGGCCTGGGGCAGCCGCCCCTCGCTAGCTACGCCTCTGATCAGAGCAGATAAAACTACTGTTAAATGTAATAGTAACAAACCAGTAATGTTAGTTTGACCACCAGCATGACCACTCCAATGTCAGCAGTGATTGCTGCAGCACTCTTCCGCCCTTAAATAGGGCTATACTCCACCCAAAAAACTGCTTGAGCCAATCACTTCAAGTCCCACCAACATGCTCTCCTTAACCCTTGAACAGCTGATAAATCAAAATAACTTCTATCAGTAACTCCCCTGATAAACAGGAGATATCTACTATTCTCCTCACAAGGCTATACAAGCCAATCATGCAACCAATTCCTTGCACACCCACTCTGTAAGCCAATGGTGCTTCCTCAGCTTTCTACAGGCTGATCCGGAATTGGTGGATGAGATAGGTGATAGGCCTCTGGTAACTTATAGAAGAGGTAAAAATCTCAGAGATCGGTTAGTTCACAGTTATTTTCCGCATTTGCCAACGGGGTCAACTTGGCTGACAGCTAACAAGCCAGTTGGGACTTTTAAATGCGGGAGATGTACAGCATGTAGCCATATTGATCAAAAAAAGACATTTGTGAGTGTTGCCACAGGGGTCTCTTATAGTTGAAGAGATTTTGTTAATTGTGCCACTATGGGAGTTATTTACCTCTTCAGCTGTCCTTGTCATCTCAACTATGTGGGTAAGACAAGGAGGCAGTTGAGGAGGAGGATTAGAGACCATGTGTGCGATATTCTTAACAAACGTGATACGCCGATAGCGCGACACTGTGTTTAACATCATGCCCGAGATGTCTCAGGACTCAAGTTTCAAGCAATTGAGTGGGTTAGACCACCGTTGAGGGGTGGGGATTGGGACAATTTTATCTTACGTAAGGAAGTAGAGTGGATTTATAGTTTGGAGACTTTGCATCCACAGGGATTAAATGAACAATTGGACTTCACCTGTTATATATAGGTGAAAAAATATATATTTTTTACATTTTTTTAATTATTTATATTTATTTTTTTATTCTAGTCTTCCATTTGCCTCTGTTTCTTCTATTTATCCTTTCCCATCCATGATGCAGTCTTTCTAACATTTATCCTCCTCTTTTGGTCTGTTTGGATTGATACCGGTGTGTTTTTTTTTTTTTGTTTGTTTGTTTTTTTGCTGTTATCTACATTAGTACAAATTAATAACTGTGTGTCTAATAACAATTAGTTAAATTTCATTTTGGAGACTCTTTCTGATATCATATTCTATAGTCTTTAGCCATATGTTTAACATTTAGCAGCTATGAATCTATCTCATAGGGTGGTATTTGTTTACTCCCTGTCTCTTTATAATATCAAGTACTATGCTCACCAAAAGCAATGACTGTGTAGTCCCTACTAGAATGCTCTTTTTAGTCTCCTATAGATCATTAAGCGCAGTTTATCTATATTCCAATGGCTAAGATTATGATAAGCCGTTAGGTATTTGTTTTATGTATTCAGCGCTAAGTTAGTATACAGCACGCTTTGTTTTGAAAGTTAGGGAGCGTCTCCCATGTATCTGGGGGATTTCTAAACTTGTCAATGGAGCCTGTCGCCTATGGGGCATGATACTGTGTGCAGGGGCCACTATGGGACATGATACTGTGTGCAGGGGCCACTATGGGACATGATACTGTGTACAGGGGCCACTATGGGGCATGATACTGTGTGCAGGGGCCACTATGGGGCATGATACTGTGTGCTGGGGCCACTATGGGGCATGATACTGTGTGCAGGGGTCACTATGGGGCATGATACTGTGTGCAGGGGTCACTATGGGGTATAATACTGTGTGCAGGGGCCACTATGGGGCATAATACTGTGTGCAGGAGCCACTATGGCACATAATAGTGTGCGCAGGAATGCATTTTTTTTTTTTTGGGGGGGGTTAGAGGGGGCAGTCCGGGGGGGGGGGGCGATTGGGGGCAGCAGTTCGGGCGGGGGTGGGGCCCATGTCAAATGTTCGCCTTGTGGCCCATGTCAAATGTTCGCCTTGGGGCCCAGCCATTCCTAGTTACGCCACTGGATGGTGCTGTATGTTGGCAGTATTGTCAGGAGCTTGATCATGAGAGCAATAAATACATAGGGGTCTGGAATTTTAAAGTCTAGTTTGGTATCTACAGTGGGGAAAAAAAGTATTTAGTCAACCACCAATTATGCATGTTCTCCCACTTAAAAAGATGAGAGAGGCCTGTAATTGTCATCATAGGTAGACCTCAACTATGAGAGACAAAATGAGAAAACATATCTAGAAAATCACATTGCCTGATTTTTTGAAGAATTTATTTGCAAATTATGGTGGAAAATAAGTATTTGGTCATCTACAAACAAGCAAGATTTCTGGCTCTCACAGACCTGTAACTTCTTCTTTAAGACAGAAAAAAATTAGGGGAAAAAACTGGGATATTATGGTTGAGCGCTGCAAGTAAGGATGTATCAATAAAATATTTGCAAAGAGAATGCTTGTGAATAAAAACACACGTTTTATTGGTTCCACACCGGACGTACAGCAATAGACTACGCGTTTCGACGCTGTACTAGCGTCTTCATCAGGCCATAAACTAGATATAAACAAAACACAGAAGGTATAATCAATGGTTAGGTTTTAGAGCAAGGGTAATCATAGTGTAGGTCCAGATAAAAATACTAGGGTATAACATATACAGTAGTAAGGTAAAATAAAATATACGATAAGAGTTTAAAATTAGCAATTAAAAAAGAAGGTAGCACAAATAAAATAGGGTAACACATATAAAAGGGTTGGATGCCCATAATAATAATATAGCATAATATAATACAGATTGAAACTTAGAAGGATAGAACCAGCATATGTAGCAATGTCAATGGTAGGATATGGATTGTATTAGCAGATAAGAATAAATGACTGGGTAGATAAATGAATAAATACATAAACTATATTGAATAAATAAATACATAGGTAAGTGTAGTTAGTAGATGGAATGAATAATAATAGTAAATAAGTACATTGAATGAATAAAATATGAAAACAGATTTGAAGAGTGTGAAAGTTGCATGTTAGGAAGATACTGATGATGATGATTGAAAGTATGAATAGGAAGTGGTTGTACAAGTAGAGAAGAAGACAGTGATGCAGGAGATGATGGTGGTGAGTGGTAAATTATGAAGGAAGAGCTCAACTTACATATAGCAGAGTCCAGGGCAGGAAGGGAACCAAATTGACAGGAAGCAGCATGGAATCTGCAAATAAATAGTATCTTGAGGGGGCGTGGCCATTTTTTTTTTTCCTCTCATTCTTTATTGATGGCTAACAGTAGTTCATGTTAGAAAGTTGTTGGGACGTGAGAAAGGCTAAAGATGGTTATAATATATGATATAATGGAGAAGATGGCTAGTGGATATGCATCTACCCCAACGGGCATGGGACATGAGTATACAGAAGCATACATATATATAAATGTGTAACTAAAGTCAAAAGTTACCTACCCATAGGCTTGAAGGTGAACACATGAGCAAAATGTATGCATAGGAAAAGTAGGCAAAAAATGTATATAGGGCAGGTTCAACTGTGAAATAGCTGTAGCGGGATAAGTATTAGAATGATGACTCAACAACATCATTTAATCCATTGGGACTAAGTGTTATGAGTTTATAGATCCAAAATGCCTCTCTCTGTCGGAGCTTTTGGAAGCGGTTTGGGATTGTAGATGGAATGTGTTCTATCGGCAGTATTATTAAACATTGGAAATTACATTCGTGTTTAAGAGAGCAGTGTAGGGACAAATTGTTTTTGATACCCTTTTGTAATGTTGGTACGATGGCCATTCATTTGACAATGTAGTGGCTGGATGGTCCAGCCAACGTATTGCAGTTTACATGGGCATTCTATTAAATACACTATGTAATCAGTGGGACAATTTAGGTGGGATTTGATTGGAAAGGTTTCATTTGAAATGATAGATTGAAAGTTGAGTGCCTGATGTTTGATGTTTAAGCAACAAAGGCATCTTGATAGGCCCCAGGCGGTGCTGAAAAAATGTTTGTGCCAGATGATGTTAATGACGAAGTCGACTGGGGGCTAGAATATTTCTGAGGGTGGTGGACCTCCTAAAGGTGAGGGTGGGTTTATTAGGGAGAATTTTGTTCAGGTGGGGGTCACTCAACAAAACTCCCCAGTGGTTATTTAGTATTGCTCTAATTCCCTTATGACCAGAGTTGTATGTGGTAACAAAATTACTCCTAGTGTGTGTCGAGATGGCTGGTTTAGTTTTTTTCTGTGAGACATGAACTTTGGGTAAGTGATAATGCCTTTTGGAAGGCATTGTTAATGATGGATTTAGGGTAGTTTTTTTTTCTTTAAAATGTTTTTTTTAGAATTATTGCTTGATTCTTGAACGTCTGAGAGTTGTCACAATTCTTTCTAATCCTCTTAAATTGACTAAAAGGTATGTTGTTAAGCCAAGAGTTATAATGGGCACTTGTATAGTCGAGGTAACTATTAACGTCCACACTTTTGAAATAAGTGGAGGTAGATATAGTGCCTGTTGGAGATAAGGAAATGAGGAGATCGAGATATTCAATTTTTTGGATGGAGAATTGGTGTGTAAAGGATAAACCAAAAACGTTGAGGCCTAGTGAAATAATGAAGTTGAGGGCTGAAGCTTCGTCACCCTCCCAGATCAAAAACAAATCATCTATGTACCGTTTGTATAAAATGTTAGATTTATAGTCAGTAGAATTGTAAATGTGTTTCTCTTCAAAGCAACCCATATATAGGTTAGTATAAGAGGACGTAAAGCGTGTGCCCATAGCACAGCCCTTGGTTTGTCGGTATATTATATCTTTAAAAGAGAAGATGTTGTGCTCTAATATAAACTGTATACTGGCAAGGAGGAAGTCTTTTTGTTGAGATGGCATCAGTGTGTTATTGGAAAGGAAAGAGTTTATGGCCGCTATCCCCTGTTGGTGTGGGATGTTGGTGTATAGTGCAGAAACGTCAGATGTTAATAGTGCCCATTTGTTCCCGGGTTAGCATGTGGTGTTTAATGTTTGAAGTTCTCTGATGAGCTGTGTGGAGTGCTTGAGATAGCAAGGTAATTGTAAAACAAATTTTTGGAGATGAAGGTCTATAAAATGAGAAATGTTGCTAGTTAAAAAGCCGATAGAACAGTACTAGGCTATTACCTTACTAACCCACCATTACTCTGTCACGGGGGCACCAGGATCTATTTTTTTTTCTTCTTTAAGAGGCTCCTTTGTCCTCCACTAATTACCTGTAGTAATGGCACCTGTTTGAAATTATCAGTATAAAAGACACCTGTCCACAACCTCAAACAGTCACACTCCAAACTCCACTATGGTGAAGACCAAAGAGCTGTGGAAGAACACCAGAAACAAAATTGTAGACCTGCACCAGCCTGGGAAGACTAAATCTGCAATAGGCAAGCAGCTTGGTGTGAAGAAATCAACTGTGGGAGCAATAATTAGAAAATGGAAGACATACAAGACCACTGATAATCTCCCTCGATCAGGGGCTCCACGCAAGATCTCACCCCGTGGGCTCAAAATGATCACAAGAACGGTGAGCAAAAATCCCAGAACCACATGGGGGGACCTAGCGAATGACCTGCAGAAAACTGGGACTAACGTAACAAAGGTTACCCTTCAGTAACACACTACGCCGCCAGAGACTCAGATCCTGCAGTGCCAGACGTGTCCCCCTGCTTAAGCCAGTACAAATCCGGGCCCGTCTGAAGTTTGCTAGAGAGCATTTGGATGTTCCAGAAGAGTATTGGGAGAATGTCATACGGTCAGATGAAACAAAGTAGAACTGTTTGGTAGAAATACAACTCGTCGTGTTTGGAGCAGAGTGAATGCTGAGTTGAATCCAAAGAACACCATACCTACTGTGAAGCATGGGGGTGGCAACATCATGCTTTGGGGCTGTTTCTCTGCAAAGGGACCAGGACGACTGATCCGTGTACATGAAAGAATGAATGGGGCCATGTATCGTGAGATTTTGAGTGCAAACCTCCTTCCATCAGCAAGGGCATTGAAGATGAAATGTGGCTGGGTCTTTCAGCATGACAATGATCCCAAGCACACCGCCAGGGCAATGAAGGAGTGGCTTCATAAGAAGCATTTCAAGGTCCTGGAGTGGCCTAGCCAGTGTCCAGATCTCAACCCCATAGAAAACCTTTGGAGGGAGTTGAAAGTCCGTGTTACCCAGCGACAGCCCCAAAACATCACTGCTCTAGAGGAGATCTGCATGGAGGAATGGGCCAACATACCAGCAACAGTGTGTGCCAACCTTGTGAAGACTTACAGAAAACGTTTGACCTCTGTCATTGCCAACAAAGGATATATAACAAAGTATTGAGATGAACTTTTGTTATTGACCAAATACTTATTTTCCACCATAATTTGCAAATCAATTCTTTAAAAATCAGACAATGTGATTTTCTGGATTTGTTTTCTCATTTTGTCTCTCATAGTTGAGGTCTACCTATGATGTCAATTACAGGCCTCTCTCTTCTTTTTAAGTGGGAGAACTTGCACAATTGGTGGCTGACTAAATACTTTTTTTCCCCACTGAAAATTCATTTTGAGTCTGGGCATCTCAAAGCACCTCCGTTAGTTGAAGTTTATAGAGAGACATTGTAAAAAAAAAAAAACAAAAAGTATATATGACGCTAGGTTCACATCTGTGTTCGAGCTTCCGTTCACAGGGTCTACTTGGGGACCCCCCAAACAGAAACCTAATCCACTTAAAAAAGTGGTCACCCGCGGAAACCCGTGGACCCCATAGACTATAATGGTTTAGATTAGATTAGTCATTTATGACAGAGAGTAGGCTCTTGTTAAAGGGGTTGTCCTGGATAAAATAAAAATTAACCCCTAAACTAAACCCCCTCCCCCCGCCTAACTTCTAATTTACTTAGTTTAAAAAAAAAAATTACCTAGATCGCCAGGGCGGTCATGTGACCACCCCAGGCACACTTTCTGATAATTCAGTGACATTCCGTTTCCCTGTTTCCAGAAACGAAACATCACCAATACTCCACCCCCCTCCACCCCATCATACTTATGTGCCTTCCTCTCTGGGACGTCTCCTCCTTGACTTTGCCGGCACGTGCGCAGACCGGAGGTGCCTCCGAAACATGCGCAGTAGAGATGGCACTCCATCTTTACAGCGCAGGCGTCATAGGCACCTTCGCAATGTGCACACGCTGGCAGAGTCAAAGAAAAGGAGGAGCCATTCCAGAAGGGAAGTCTAGAGATGAAGACATGTAAGTATGATGGGGTGGAGGGGTGGGCTTAGTTAGTTGGGAAGGGCTAGTAGTGGGTGGGATAGCTAGGGAGACAGGGAGGGTGTGTGAGGGAGTTAGAGAGGAAGGGGGACTGAGAGGGAAGTAGTGTGAGTCAGCCTACACCTACCATGATGCATTGCATTAGCTAAGACAGCAAGAAACTACACGATGTGAACAAATGCAGAGGATGCCAGGAGTTCCCAGAGAAACCCAGAAATCACTCAAAACAAAGGTATTTGGCTGCACTTATTAACCCATTAACAGCACTAAGAGACTTTTAAAAAAAAATTAAAAAATTACCCTGAAAACCCCTTTAAGCTTTTGTTACTAACTTCAGTAAGCAGCTCTGTACAGGTATTTGTGGAGATGGAGAATGAGGATAAGCAGAACCCTGTCTCCTCTCATCTACTTGTTTCCACCATGTCTGCTATTGCTCAGTTGCTGTCTAGAAGTACAGACAGTAATGGGTGTATATACTGTAGGTAAGAAGCTGATTCCGCTCTAATGTATCTTCCTGCTCCTAATGTAGTTTGGAGAGCACAGAGGGGCTCTCATGTTTAATAATGCAACTCATGGTGCTCATGTTCTGGGCTTGGCTGCTGCTGGTCATGTCTCCCCATAGGGAGCATAGTTCAGAGCTCACATATTGCATACTACTGTATAGTTGCAACTTGCTGTTCCAGTGCTGCATTATATAGTCAGTGTCATTCAGCTCCTAAAAGGAATTATACACACACCCTTCTGCTGCATCCTGCCTTCCTCCAGGGAAAGCTCCCATGGTCCAGGGGTATATGCACTATATTTACCAGGGCTGGGGAGTCAGACCAAACCACCAACTCTGACTCCTCTATTTTACCACAGACCAACTCAGACTCCTTCGCAAATGGCAGACATACATAGTCAAAAATAAAATGGTATAAAAATAAAGTCCTATGTATCAATAAAAAAATATATAATACATTTTTTGAATAACCCAAACAAACAAAATGTTATAGCTCGTAAAAGGACATGAGCTAAAAATCCTTAAGGTGTCATGAAGCAGGGAAAATACTTGGTCATGAAGTGGTTAATAAGCTGTCTTTTTGTTGTTTTGCGGTATAAGTTACAGCTTCAGTTTCACTTTTTGCATTGTTTGTATTTGCATTTCTGTAAGTTCATGCCATCTCGTACACATATCAATAGTTCTCTACAAAGTTAGGTCTGGCACTCTAAGCATTCTCATTCTCATTCAAGGGTATTGTCCATGACTCGGCAAAGCTGAATATTCAGGATAGGTCATTGTGATGAAGGAAGCCCTCTTGTGTATGTATCTTCACTGAATTATATTGTTTGTGTATCTATCATTAGAGGATATAGTGTTTATGCATATGGTGTCAACAGTATAGTACCGTGATGGCGAACCTATGGGACACGTTCCAGAGAGGGCACGCAGAGCCCTCTCAGTTGGCACACGCGCCGTCGCCATGATCGCTCACTAACGGGGAATCCAGTACAGGATTCCCCGTTAGTGAGCGATTTGCTTTTTTTCAGCTGTATGTGCATATGTACATACAGATGAAAGCTATCAGTGTAGGCCATGGTCCGGGGCCTACACTGACTGCAGAGTGTGACCTCTGCGCCGACGCAGGCGCGATGACGTCATTCATCAGCGCCTGCGAACAAAAGAAGAAGGAGGACGCTCTTCGTGGGACTGCAGCTCTTTGTGGGACTGGGTAAGTAACATAAACTACTGTGTGGGGGCCTACTGTGAAGCATATACTACTGTATGGGGGATACTGAAGCATATACTACTGTATGGGGGACACTAAAGCATCTAATACTGTATGGGGGACACTGAAGTATCTAATACTGTGTGGGAGACACTGAAGCATCTAATACTGTATGGGGGACACTGAAGCATCTAATACTGTGTGGGGGACACTGAAACATCTAATACTGTATGGGGGACACTGAAGTATCTAATACTGTGTGGGAGACACTGAAGCATCTAATACTGTGTGGGAGATACTGAAGCATCTAATACTGTTGTGGAGACACTGAAGCATCTAATACTGTATGGGGGACACTGAAGCATATACTACTGTATGGAGGACACTGAAGCATCTAATACTGTGTGGAGGACACTGAAACATATAATACTGTATGGGGGACACTGTGAAGCATATATTACTGTGTGGGAGACACTGAAGCATGCTAATACTTTATGGGAGACACTGATCCATATACTACTGTATGGGGGACACTAAAGCATCTAATACTGTGTGGGGGACACTGAAGCATCTAATACTGTGTGGGGGACACTGAAGCATACACTACTGTGTGGGGGACACTAAAGCATCTAATACTGTATGGGAGACACTGAAGCATATACTACTGTGTGGGGGACACTGAAGCATCTAATACTGTGTGGGGGACACTGAAGCATCTAATACTGTGTAGGGGACACTGAAGCATCTAATTCTGTATGGGGGACACTGAAGCATCTAATACTGTGTGGGGGACACTGAAGCATCTAATACCGTATGCGGGGACACTGAAGCATCTAATACTGTATGGGGGACACTGAAGCATCTAATACTGTATGGGGGACACTGAAGCATCTAATACTGTGTGGGGGGGGCACTGAAGCATCTAATACTGTATGGGGGACACTGAAGCATCTAATACTGTATGGGAGACACTGAAGCATCTAATACTGTATGAGGGACACTGAAGCATCTAATACTGTATGGGGGACACTGAAGCATCTAATACTGTATGGGGGACACTGAAGTATCTAATACTGTGTGGGAGACACTGAAGTATCTAATACTGTGTGGGAGACACTGTGAAGCATCTAATACTGTGTGGGAGACACTGAAGCATCTAATACTGTATGGGGGACACTGAAGCATCTAATACTGTGTGGGAGACACTGAAACATCTAATACTGTATGGGGGACACTGTGAAGCATATATTACTGTGTGGGAGACACTGAAGCATATACTACTGTATGGGGGACACTAAAGCATCTAATACTGTGTGGGGGACACTGAAGCATCTAATACTGTGTGGGGGACACTGAAGCATCTAATACTGTGTGGGGGACACTGAAGCATCTAATACTGTGTGGGGGACACTGAAGCATCTAATACTGTGTGGGGGACACTGAAGCATACACTACTGTGTGGGGGACACTAAAGCATCTAATACTGTATGGGAGACACTGAAGCATATACTACTGTGTGGGGGACACTGAAGCATCTAATACTGTGTGGGGGACACTGAAGCATCTAATACTGTGTGGGGGACGCTGAAGCATATACTACTGTGTGGGGAACACTAAAGCATCTAATACTGTGTGGGAGATACTGAAGCATCTAATACTGTGTGGGGGACACTGAAGCATCTAATACCGTATGGGGGACACTGAAGCATATACTACTGTATGGGAGACACTGAAGCATATACTACTGTATGGAGGACACTGAAGCATCTAATACTGTGCAGGGGCCTCTGTGAAGCATCTAATACTGTGCGGGGGCCACTGTGAAGCATATAATACTGAGTAGGGGCCACTGTGGAGCATATAATACTGTGTGGGGGCATTTCTGGAGCATATAATACTGTCTGGGGGCCACTGTGGAGCGCATTGTACTGTGTGGGGGCCCTTCACTATTTATATCACACAGTATCTGTTTTATAGCAAACATGTGATATTTTTACAGGCTGTAATAACATTGCACGGTCAATATAAAACAGATCCTGGTTAATTTAAGGTTAAATTGCCGTGTTGGCACTTTGCGATAATTTAGTGGGTTTTGGGTTGCAGTTTGGGCACTCGGTCTCTAAAAGGTTCGCCATCACTGGTATAGTGCATTGGTATGTGTGTTATAATTAATGCCCGGGAGTGTTCAAGAGTGAGATATTTCCTTCCTTTGGTTGCAGGATCAGACTATGTGCAATTTTATAACCCGGTCTGGCAGCATGCTCTCTGAAGTAATACAGGCCAGACCAGGTTTATGGCTTAACAACTCTCTGCCACTACCAGGCTCATTCAGACATAGGAGAGGAGAAGTTGTGACCAGAGTTATCCTCAGAGACCAGCAGGGATCCAGATTTCCAAGGTGGATATAGAACAATTCATGCAACAACTTTCCCAGATGAGGATGAATTGGTTCATCTCCCACCTCAGGGAAAAGGGTAAGAGGGGTGCACCCTGGCAGGGGGTGTGACCAAGCACAAGCCAGGAGCTTCACATTACAAAAGACTATAAATTTTATGAAAAGGTTGTCACACCATTGGAGCCAGCTAAGCTGGGTACTGGCCATCTCCATTATTCTTAATTCATAAGGTTTTTCTGCTTTTGTCTTTTTATTGTTGTTACAACTGTTTTGCTTGCTTTGTCATTTTGTTTGTTTTGTCTTTCTCCTACATAACACTGAACCATTATGGCATTAAACTGTTAAATTAAATGGTACTTTGTGTTTGCTCTATGAACCCATTACAGTTTTAAAGTGTGTTTGCATCTGACTTTTGGAGAGACAATGGTATATGTGAGTGAGGTTTCTGCTGAGCCAAAGTCAATAGTGGTGGCAGTGTATATTTGGAGTCTTTAGAGTCTGTGGATTGTGTAGGGTGTGATATAATAATAATAATAATAATAATTACCCTTTATTTGTCCCACCATGGGGAAATTCAGTGTGTTACAGCAGCAAAGATAAACAATACAAATACAACATATACAAGAATGTTCCAAGGTAGATGCATTTCATTGATAGTAGACAGACAGATAAGAAGTAGCGGGGGGGGGGGGGTGGATATCCCAAACAGAAAGATATTTCAGTTCTTTATATGGACTAATCTCCACTTAGGTCGGTGTTGGTTGTAGAGCCTGACCACAGCAGGGAGGAAAGAATTCCGATAGCGCTCCTTCTCACACTTAGGGTGAAGTAGTCGGTCACTGACAGTACTGCCCAGCGCTATCACGGTCTCATGCATGGGATGGGACTTATTCTCCCGCATGGAGCTCACCACAGACAGTATCCTTCACTGGGTCCAGTGGGCTCCCCAGGACAGAGCTGACCCTTCTAATCAGCTTGTCGAGTTTATTTCTATCCCTTGATGATATACTGCTCCCCCAGCAGGCCACTCTGAAGAAGATGGCTGATGCCACTACCAAGTTGAAAAAAGTCCTAAGAAGTGCCCCTTGGACTCCAAAGGCTCTCAGCCTCCTAAGCAGGTAGAGCCTGCTGTGGCCCTTCCTGTACAGGACATCCATGTGATCTGCAAAGTTCAGCTTATTATTAAGGAGCAGACCCAGGTACTTATAGGTGTTGACAATCTCGATGCCCGTCCCCTGGATGTCCACTGGTTTAGGAAGGCATCTGCATTTATGGAAATCCACCACCATCTCCTTGGTCTTCCCAGTGTTAATCTTCAGGTGGTTCCGCTGGCACCAGTCCACAAAATCCCGGTTTAGTTCTCTGTACTCCCTGTCATCATCATCTGTGATGAGACTTTCTATTGCCGAGTCGTCAGAATACTTCTGTAAGTAGCAGCTGGATGAGTTGCAAATGTATGCCCAATTTTCAGCCTGAGTGAAGGGTGAGTGCGAGATTGAGTGGAGTGAATTGACTCTTGCAAGCTGCACCCATGTCATGTGCTAGAACGGTCATCAGTATCGGATCGGCTTGGATCTAACACCAGGACCCTGAACCTATCAGCTGTTTTGGCTATCACAAGCCATATACAAGATATACAGTTGAATGAGAGCAGATCTGCATTTCCAGGCACCACTGCTACAGTGTATCAAAATGAAGTTGTATGCAGTGTACGAGACTCTGTAGCGGTAGCGCCGGAAAGTAAAGCTCTGGCCCCACTTGAATAGTAGCAGAGCAGCTTCTAGTTGTATACCTTGTACATAACTTTGAGTGGCTGGAACAGCTGATCGGCACAGGATCCAGGTGTCAGACCCTGACTGATCCGATAGTGATGACCTATCCTGTGGATAGCCCATTAGTATCCAACTTTGCTGGGTCATGGACAACCCTCTTAAAAGGTTATGCCCAAAAAGTATTTATCCTTTATCCATAGGATAGAGGATAAATTCCTGATCTGTGGGGGTCTGACCGCTGAGACCTGCACCAGTCCCAAGAACGAGGGGAGGGTCCTTTCCCCTTGCTTCGCATTCAGCTGACCATAGTCAGGCTTAATGTGGGTGTGACTAGTGGTGGATGGCGCTTCTATTCACTTCATTGGGCAGGAGATGGGGGGCCAGGGGCCCCACGTTGCGAAACACGCAGAGTTTTGGCCATGGCAAACAACACTGCATTTCACATTAACTGCAAAGTGGATGGGATTCTGGCTATTCCCATCCATATATTGCGGAAAAAAAATCTGCCGCAAAAATGCTGCAATTTCAAAATCGCAACCTGTCAATTATACCTACGGAAACTCTGGTGTTTTCTGTATAGGTATAATAGAAGCAGACTTTCTGTGAAAAACACTGTGGGAAAAAATGCAATGCATTTTTTGTCAGGGATTCGCTGCGTGGGGACTAAGCCTTAATGTCTCTTGATGCCAGAACTATTTTGTTTCATCATGTATCACTCCAAACTTGCATGTTGCTGCAAGGTGCCTCAGTTTTGAAGGGACCTTCATTTGTGGTACTGCAGATTTACCTCTCACATATAATGTTATGTGCTGGCATTTCTGTAGGTGTCCCCCAAGGCTACGTCCTAGGACCCCTCCTGTTCTCCATCTACACCCTAGGCCTTGGCCAACTCATAGAATCCCATGGCTTCCATTACCATTGCTATGCTGACGACACTCAAATATATCTCTCAGGACCAGACATTACATCCCTGTTGTCCAGAGTCCCAGAATGTCTAGCAGCCGTAGCCTCCTTTCTCCTCCCGCTTTCTCAAACTCAACATGGAGAAAACGGAGTTCATAATCTTCACTCCTCCACGCACGACCCCCTTACCTGACCCATCTATCAAAATAAATGGAACCACTCTCACCTCAGTCCCACAGGCCCGCTGCCTTGGGATAACCTTAGACTCTGACCTATCCTTCAAGCCGCACATTCAAACCCTCAACACCTCCTGCCGCCTCCAACTCAAGAACATCCACCTAATCCGCTCCTTAATCACCCCCGAAACTACAAAGATGCTAGTTCACGCCCTCATAATCTCCCGCTTAGACTACTGTAACACTCTTCTCCATGGCCTCCCAGCAAACATTCTCGCCCCCCCTCCAGTCCACCTTAAACTGTGCTGCTCGCTTAATACACCTCTCCCACCCGTTCTTCATCGGCCGCTCCCCTCTGCCAATCCCTTCACTGGCTACCCATCGCCCAGCGAATAGAGTTCAAACTACTAAAGCTGACATACAAAGCCATCCACAACTTGTCCCCTCCATATATCTCTGACCTAATCTCCCGCTACCTGCCCACACGTAACCTCCGATCCTCCAAAGACCTCCTTCTCCTCTCTGCTCTTATCCGCTCTTCACACAATCGTCTCCAAGACTTCTCCTGTGCATCTCCCATACTCTGGAACTCACTACCAAGACACATAAGACTGTCCCCCACCCTCACAAGCTTTAAGAAGGCCCTGAAGACTCACCTATTCAGGAAGGCCTACAACCTCCAATAGCACTACTGTCACCACACCACCACCTGAACAGCCTCTACCCCCACCTTCTGTCTCTATCCCTCTTCCCTCAAAGATTGTAAGCCCTTGCGGGCAGGGCCCTCTATCCCACTGTGCCACTGTTTTGTATATCTTGTGTACCGTATGTAAATCCTCATATGTAAAGCACCATGGAATTAATGGTACTATATAAATAAATAAACAATAATAATAATAATAACTTTCTGTATATTTCTGCTTTCAGCATCAGAGAGAGTGAGGTGTTGTGAGGTGCAGATTTATGAACACAGCACATGTTCCATTTTATATTTTGCCTTTGAAAAATTAAAGTTGCACTGTTATTGGCTGCCAAGAGCAGCAAAGACACAATATTTTCTTTAGATATTTTCATAAATCTGCCCCTATACAGTGTTTCCCCATCTCTGAACATAATGTCGCTATCCTTGCCATATTCCTTCCACTGGGATATCAATGTCCAAACTGTCAGGTTTTTTAACAGTCTATGAGAGATGGGACAGGAAAGTTGTTGGTAGCCTTTTTCTGTCCTCCTGTGTGTCTTATTTATAAATTATCAGAAAATTTATTATTGTTTTTTCAAATATATTTTATTGACTTTTTTTTTATAAGAAGATAAAAGTAAAACTTAGGGGATGCAGAAAGCAAAAGGGGGGATAGGTGTTACATTGACACTACGGTCATAGTAACGTCATAAACATTCAACCATTCGCTAAAGCAGGGAGAACAGATGGAAATAATGGGGGAAATTTATCACTTTGTGTGCCAGTTTTCTGCCATGCAAGGTTAAAAAAAAAAAAAAAAAAGTCACGAACATTTGCAAATTATTCTCTTTAACACCATCCTCACCACTTTCCTGATATGAGGCGTGACAAGGGGATTTGTCATATTTATCATCATTTAAACCAGATTACTGGCATTCCAAATTATTATGCAAATTATATTTTTCTCTGATTTTCTAAATGCAAATGACAGTATGTTCAAATCTTCAACCGTTAAGAGTATAAGGTCGGGGCTCCACGTAGCGTAAACACCACAATGTTGCAAAAACTGCGCCGTTTTACAGTGCCTGCAAAATGGATGGTATTCTGGCTAAATCGGAGCATGTCAATTATACCTACGGAAATGCTGGCGTTTTACATATAGGTCTAATTGAAGCAGAAAGTCTGCTGAGGAAAACAAAAGTGATGCAGGAAAAAACGTGTATTGCTTTTTGGCTGCGCTCACTACATGGAGCCTTAGCCTAAATTAAATTTTATTGGACAAACCTCCCAATGACAACATTTTTATTTCTGAAAGTAAAAAAATTCAAATCCACTGTTCCAAATTATTCTGCACAACAGAGTTTCTGAACTTTTTATATGTGTAAAGAACTGAAATGGTCATTTCTTTAATTTTCAGCAATAAGATGTCACATTTTCTGAAATCAAAAGCTATTTCAATCAAAAACATCTTAACAGGCCAAGTTACATGTTAACATAAGGTCCCCTTCTTTGATATCACCTTCACAATTCTTGCATCCATTGAACTTGTGAGTTTTTGAATAGTTTCCTCTGACATTTCTTTGCAGGATGTCAGAATAGTCTCCCTGAGTTGCTGTTTTGATGTGAACTGCCTCCCACCTTCATAGATCTTTTGCTTGAGGATACTCCAAAGGTTCTCAATATGTCAGGGGAGGATGGTGGCCACACCATGAATTTCTCTCCTTTTATGGCCATAGCAGCCAATGACTCACAGGTATTCTTTGCTGCATGAGATGATGTATTGTCATGCATGAAGATGATTTTGCTACGAAAGGCACAGTTCTTCTTTTTGTATCATGGACGAAAGTGGTCAGTCAGAAACTTTATATACCTTGCAAAGGTCATTTTCACACATTCATGGACCCTAATAGGGCCTACCAGCTCTCTGCCCATGATTTTGGCCCAAAACATGACTCCGCCACCTTCTTGCTAAGGTCACCGCCTTTTTGGGACATAGTGGCCATCCACCAACCATTCACTACTCCATTCATCTGAAACTTCCAGGATTGCATAATACTCATCAGTAAACAAGATGTTTCAAAAATTAGTCTTCATAAATGCTTGTGACCACTGCAACAGTTTCTGCTTGTGAACACTGTTTAGGGGTGGCTGAATAGTAGGTTTATGCACAACCACAAGCCTCTGGAGGGTCCTGGAGAAACCTTGCTGCTTTGTAATGGAATTTTAGCAGCTGCTCTCTTAATCCAATTAACTTGTCTGGAAGAAACCTTCCCCATTATGCCTTTATCTGCACAAACCTGTGCTCTGAATCAGCCACAAATCCCTTCACAGTACGATGATCATGCATAATGTTTTCATACCTTGTCCAAGGCATTGCACTCTCACACTTTTTCTTTCCTATATTGCTTGAAACCTTAGCCTACTTAACCCCTTCAAGACCGAGCCCAAAAATGCGTTAAGGACACAGCCTCGTTTTTCAAAACTGACATGTGTCACTTTATATGGCAATAACTTTGAGACGACTTAACTTACACAAGTGATTTTGAGATTGTTTTTTCGTGACACATTGTACTTCAAAAATTTCCCAAACTAATTTTTTAGGGACCACTTCAGTTCTGAAGAGGATTATAAAGGCCTATATATTAGAAACCCCTATAAATGACCCCATTTTCAAAACTGCACCCCTCAAATAATTCAAAATAACATTTGGGAAGTTTGTTAACCCTTTAAGCATTTCACTGGAATTAAAACAATATGGAGGTGAAATTTAGACATTTAATTTTTTCCCACTAATTCCTTAATTTAGCCCTAAAATTAACACATTCACAAAGGGTTAAAGGAGAAAATGCATCTCACAGTTTGTTATGCAATTTCTCCCGAGCACGGAAATACCCCACAAGTGGGTGTAAACTGATGTTTGGGCGAATGGCAGCGCACGGAAGGGAAGGAGTGACACTGGGCGTCTGAAAAGCAGATTTTGCTGGAATAGTTTTCAGTTGCCATGTCTCATTTGCAAAGCCCCTAGAGTACCAATACAAAGGAAAACCCCAAAAAGTGACCCCATTTTGGAAACTACACCCCTCACAGAATTCATCAAGGGGTATAGTGAGCATTTTGACCTTACAGCCGTTTCACAGATTTTGCTAACACTGGGATGTATAAATGAAACATTACTAAAATGTTACTTTATCCCCAAAGTTTTCATTTTCACAAGGGGTTAAAGGAGAAAAAGCACCTCACAGTTTGCAAAACAATTGCTCCTGAACACGGCAATACCCCATATGTGGTCGTAATCTGCTGTATGGGTACATGGCAGGGCTCAGAATGGAAAGAGCGCTATTTGGCTTTTGGAAGGCAGATTTTGGTGGAATAGTTTTCAGGTACCATGTCGCATTTGCAGAGCCCCCAAAGTACCAATACAGTGGAAGCCCCCTAAAAGTGACCCCATTTTGGAAACTACACCCCTCACAGAACATATCAAGGGGTATAGTGAGCATTTTGACCCTACAGCTGTTTCGCAAATTTTATTAACATTGGGACATTATAATGAAAAATTACTTTTTTTTTTCCAATAAACCGTCAATTTAGCCCCAAATTTTTCATTTTCACAAGAGGACAAGGAGAAAAAGCTCCCCAAAGTTTGTTACACAATTTCTCCTGAACACAGAAATGCCACATATGTGGTTGTAATCTGCTGCATGGGTACATGGCAGGGCTCAAAATGGAAAGAGCGCTATTTAGCTTTTGGAGGGCAGATTTTGCTGGAATAGTTTTCAGGTGCCATGTCGCATTTGCAGAGCCCCTAAGTACCAATACAATACAAACCCCCAAAAAGTGACCCCATTTTGAAAACTACACCCCTCATAGATTTATCTAGGGGTATAGTGAGCATTTTGACCTCACAGCTGTTTCACAGATTTTATCATCATTGGGCGTTGTAAAATTACGTTTTTCCAATAAACCGTCCATTTAGCGACATATTTTTAATTTTTGCAAGTGGTTAAAAAATAAAAAACACCCCACAGTTTGTTACACAATTTCTTCTGAAAACAGAAATGCCCCATATGTGGTTATGATCTGCTGTATGGGTACATGGTGGGGCTCAGAATGGAAAGAGTGCTGTTTGGCTTTTGGAGGGCAGATGTGGCTGGAAGTTTTCAGGTGCCATGTCGCATTTGCAGAGCCCCTAAAGTACCAGTACAATGGAAACCCCCTAAAAGTGACCCCATTTTAGAAACTACACCCCTCAAGGAATGTATCAAGGGATATTATGATTTTGAGCCTAAAAATGCTTCCCAAAAATTAATGTACAAAATGAAAATTAAAGTTTTTAAAGAAATATCCAATTTCAGTGCCTAATACGTTGCGGCCACTTTGTGGCATCAGAGACATGCACTCCTAAAACTATTAAGTGGGTTATCCCGGGGACAAAAAAATTAAATATGTGGGTATAAACTGATGCTTGGGCACACGGCAGGGCTCAGAAGGGAAGGAGCACTGTGTTTTTTTAGCTTTTGGAGTACTTTCTGGTGTTATTTTTGCAGAGCCCTGGAAGTGCCAGTAAATTGGAATTCCCCAAGAAGTGACCCCCATTTTATAGGGGCAATTTTAGGGTCTCTGCAAATGTGACATGGCGTCCAAAAAAACAACAATCTAAATATGCGCTCCAAAAGCACACAGCGCTCCTTCACATTTGCGCCCTGCTGTGTGCCCAAATGACAGTTTATGCCCACATGTATGACACTGGTATACCCAGGATAACGTACTTAATGCCATATGTGGGTATAAACTGCTGTTTGGGCACAGCCGGGCACAGAAGGGAAGGAGCGCTATTTTGGTTTTTGGAGCACAGTTTGCTTTTTGGACACCATGCCACTTTTTCAGAGCCTATGAATTGCCAGTAAAGTGGAATCCGCAGACATGTCACCCCATTTTGGAAACTACACCCTTCATTATTAACCCTTAAGTGTTGCATTCTTTTAATTTCCAGAAATGAATGCGCAGCTGATAATGAAAAGTTAAAAATGAAATTTTTCTATAGATACGCCATTTCAGTGCCCAATATGTTGTGCCCAGTTTATGTCTGCACAGACACACACTCCAAAAACTGGTGAGCGGGGATCCCGGGCACAACAGCTTTTGGAGCGTTCATCTCTGATACAAGCCGGGCACAACATATTACGCACTGAAATGTCGTATTCCTGGATAAATTGTCATTTTCACCTTTCACCATCAGCTGCGTATTCATTTATGGATAATAAATTCTAGCAACACTTGGGGGTTAAAAATGCTCACTGTACCCCAGGATAAATTCCTTCAGGGGTGTAGTTTCCAAAATGGGGTGACATGTCAGGGGATTCCACTGTACTGGCATTTCAGCTCTGCAAAAGTGCAATGGCGTCCAAAAACCAAATAGCGCTCCTTCCCTTCTGTGCTCGGCTGTGCCCAAACAGCAGTTTATACCCACTTATGACATTAAGTATGTTATTCTGGGTACAACAAGTGTAATACATGTGGGTATAAACTGCAGTTTGTGCACACAGTAGGGCGCAGAAGGGAAGGACCGCTATGTGGCTTTTGGAGCGCAGATTCAGATGTTTGGGATCTGGATGCCATGTCATGTTTGCAGAGCCTCTAAAGTACCAGTAAAGTGGAATCCCCTAGGGAATGACCCCATTTTGAAAAGTGCACCCCTCAAAGAATTTATCAAGGTGTGTAGTGAGCATTAGTATCCCAGACGTGACTGCACAGCGGATGGGGAAAAGTGAATATGTAAGCTGTGCGTAGTACATTGGGTACACTAAATTCCCTACTATTTCCCCAGTAGTTCCTATTATTGGGGAGGTCACTCCTGGGGTCACTTCTGGTTTATTATCCCTCGTAAGCTCGAAATCTGGTTTGTACCCTCATATATGCTCGCACAGTTTATACATTCCCTTCCTGCCGCAGCCAGTTATGTTCTAATGATTTGGCGATTTTTGGGGGTTTTTGTCTTCACATTGTACGACCTATATTTTCTTTATGTCTCTGGTGATGTAGCCATATGAGGGCTTGTTGTTTGCAGTATGAGATGTATTTTTTAATGACATCATTTTTAGGTGCTTACAACTTATTAAATAAATTTTATTAACTCTTTCTTGGTGGATTAAAAAACAACTCCATCAATTCTGGCACTGCGTTTTACCGTTTAAATTTTTCACCATGCAGCGTAGAGCATAAGTAACATGTTATCTTTATTCTGCGGGTCGGTACGATTACGGCGATACCTCATTTATACTGTTTTTTTATGCAATACCAATTTTGCAGAACAAAAACCCATTTGGGGACATAAATCAATTTTTTTTTGTGTCGCCATCTTCTAAGATGCGTAGCATTTTTATTTTTCAGTTTAGAGAGTTTGTTTAGGGCTTATTTTTTGCGGGACAACCTGTACTTTTTATTGGTACTGTTTTGGGGTACATATGACTTTTTGATCACTTTTTATGGCATATTTTGTAAGGTGAGATGGCGAAAAATCATTACTTTTGGCGTTTTTTTTCCCCCGACGTTCACTGTGTACATTAAATATGGTTTCAGTTTTATTGTACAGGTTGTTACGGACGCGGCGATACCAAATATGTATTGTTTTTATTAATTTTTAGGTTTATTTTTTATATAATTCATTTTATATAGGAAAAGGGAATTTTTGGGGCTTTATTCTTTTATTAATTTTTTTCACATACTTTATTTATTTATTTTTTCACTTTTTTTTAACTTTTTCATGTGTCCCATTAGGACACCTGAGCCAGAGATGCTGTGATCTCTGGCTCAGTACTATAGACTGCAAGACACGAGCATGCAAGTGTCTTGCAGTCTATACAGGAAGTCAGCGCTATGGAAACACAGCGCTGACTTCCTGAGGTCTCGGCAGGATCAACCAGGTAGTGAGGTCTCCAGGCAGCCTGGGGTCACTTGGCAGACCCCGGGCTGCAGATTATCGATATTGGCACCCCCCGATCTCGCTGCGGGGGGGTGCCGCGGGGGGGCGGCAAGATGGCGGAACCCCTTGGATGCCGCGGTCGCTATTGACCACGGCATCTTAAGGGTTAAACAGCGGGGATCGGTGTTACCACTGGTCCCCGCTGTTGCAGCGGGAGCCTGGCTGTCAAATACAGCCGGGCTCCCCCAGTGATCGCACGGGCTCTGCTTCTGAGCCCGCTCAATCACCATCACGTACCTGTACGTGGGGATGCGGTAACTAACCACATTCTCCCACGTGCATGTACATGAGAATGCGTGAAGGGGTTAATAATGTGCAGTGTCCTTCTTAGGCTAAGGCCCCACATTGGGAATGCTGCTGAAAAAAGCTGCAGAAACACATCACGTCTTTATTTTTGCATTGTTTTTCATTGCATTTCTTGCTGTGTTTTTGTTTGTGTTTTTTCTTTCCTTATTAACCCCTTAATGACCCGGCCATTTTTTGTTTTTACATTTTCGTTTTTCCCTCCCCACATTCCAAGAGCCATAACTTTTTCATTTTTCAGTTCACAGAGTCACATGATGGCTTATTGTTTGCGAAACAAATTGTACTTTGTAATGTCACTATTCAATATGCTGTGCAATGTACTGGGAAGCTGGAAAAAAATTCAGAATGAGGTGCAATTGGAGAAAAACTGCATTTGCACCAAATTCATATGGGTTTAATTTTTACACCATTCACTGTGTGGTAAAAATGACATGTTACCTGTATTCTGCAGGTCAGTACGAACACGGCGATACCAAATTTATATAGTATTTGTAATGTTTTGATACCTTTTAAAAAATTGAAAACTTTGCTAAATAGAAAAAAAATTTTGCGTCGCCATATTGTGTCACCTGTAACTTTTTCATATTTACATGTATGGAGCTGGGTAAGGCGTCTTTTTATGCGGGACAACATGACGTTTTTATTGATACCACTTGGGGAAAGATCTGATGGTTTGATCACTTTTTATTCAATTTTTTATAGGAGACAAAGTGTTGAAAAAAACGCTATTTGGCCATTTTGATTTTTTTTTCCCCGCTACACCGTTCACCGTATGGGATAAATATTTTTATATTTTAATAGTTCGGGCATTTTGGAGCACGGGGATACCTAAAGTGTTTATGCTTACTTTTGTTTATTTACTTTTATATCTGATCTAGGGAAAGGGGGGTGATTTGAACTTTTGTGTTTTTTTAAATTTTTTCATACTTTTAAAAACTTTTTTTTTTATACTTTTACTTGTATGATCAGACTCCCTAGGGACCTTGAAACCTAGGGAGTCTGATCGATCATACTATTCACTGCGATACTACTGTATCGCAGTGAATAGCAAAATGCTGTTACTGCTATTAGACGATGCCTCTGGCATCGCGTAATAGCTATACTGTAATGACAGGCCTGGGAGCCTTCAATAGGCTCCCGGCTGTCATGGCAACCAAGCGCCGCCCTCCGATGACGTTCTGGAGGGCGGCGATGAGGTAAAAATGGCGGCACCCTTGGCGGCTCCCGCAATTTAGACGCCGCGGTCGCGTTTGACCGCGGCATCTAAAGGGTTAACAGCCGTGATCGGTGCAGGCACCGATCGCTGCTGTTTGCTACGGGTCCTGGCTGTATTATACAGCCGGGACCCGCGATATGGAGAGCGCTCAGCTCCTGAGCGCTCTCCATACATCGTCATGCGACTCAGGACGTACTATTACGCCCTGGGTCGTTAAGGGGTTAAATCTATGGGGAAAACGCAAGCGTTTCCGCAGGTAAAATTGTTAGAAAGTCAACAGTGCTCTGAATTTAGCACACTGTCGGCCTTCCTGGTATGAGCTTCGGTTCAGGAGATATCGGTGCCATTAATTAGTTTAGGCACCGGTATTTCCCCACTGTCAAAAAGGCGGGCCTTACTGCTCAGCATCATCACTGGGTGGTATGGAATGACCCCCTGACAGAACAAGTCAATGGAAGTGTATTGTCAGGGGGGGGGGGTTCCTCACAGTTCAGCAATGACGCTGAGCAGTAAGGCCCGCCTTTCTGACAGTGGGGAGATATCGGTGCCGAAACTAAACAGCACCGATATCTCCTGCACTGCTCCTCAAACCTGGAAAGCTGACGACTTTTGACTTTTTAGTGGTATATAACACCGCACATCTATGAGGACGTGAAAGACCCTCTTTAGGCTAAGGCCCCAAGCAACAAATCGCTGCAAAAAAAAAGCTGCGGAAAACACCACGGTGGAAGCGCATTGTAGTTTAGTTTACAGTGTTTTTCACAGAAAGTCAGCAGAGTTTTCATCTGCAGACTTCGTTCCTCTACTATACCGATATGGAAAACACCATCATTTTCGTAGGGATAATTGACATGTTGCAATTTACAAAAACTCATGCGTTTTTGAAATCACAGCATTTCCGCTGCAGATTTTTTTATTCTGTAGTGTGTGGATGGGATTCACCAGAATCCCATCCACTTTGCAGGTAATGTAAAAAACAACGTTTTTTGCTGCAACGTGGGGTCCTGGCCTTAAGTAGGTTTCCTTTAATTGGACTCGCCTGACAAATTATCACAGGTGTTTGAGATTGATTTCAGTGGTCCAAAGAGCCCTGAGACTCAATACCATCCAAAAGTTTAATTGAAAAACTAAAAATGTAATCTTTGACACCTAAATCTCATTTACATAATAATTTTGAACGCGTTGGAAATTATGCCTGAAATCATGGGATTCAGTGCTGGTGCATGAGGCGCATCCTCATGCAGTATCAGCACCAAGACCCTATATAGGGCATGGAGCCAACTCTTTGTGACCCCACGTTTTTTATAATCCGGTCATCAGAAATAGCCATGTACAGCTGAACAGTACAGGGGTCGCCTGTTGGCCCCTCACTGGTCAGATTTTCATGGCCTATCCTAAGGATAGGATTTAAGAAATATTTTCCTGAACTGGAGCTCAGCTCCCATTAAAGTCAATGGGATCTGAGATGTAGTACCATTATATCAGTATACAGGGACAGGAGCCACTTTGTGTATAGTACAGATGTTGGATGCGGCCCTGGGGCCACCTATCTGCCTCTTAGCACAATCTGAGGGGTGGCATTTTTTTTTAATCGTCCCAACCTATTGGTTTATTTCAACAGGTAGCGGCTGATAAGTTACTCACTGATCCTGACTCCTGTCCAGTCTGGCCTCCGTTTCTTCCTCCAGAGGACGCTGCAGGTTTCTTCAGCATCCGCAGTCTGGTGTCAGAAGCAGGGATAAAAATGGGGATCGGTAAGTAAAATATTGGCTGCAATATACTGCAATATACTGTGTGGGGTTTAGTAAAGGGGGAAATTTACTGTGAGAGAATCAGTAAAGGGGGTGTTATGCAGTGTGAGGGTATAACAGTGTATTTGGGTCAAATAAGAGGAGTGGAGGGGCGTGAATTTAACACAAAAGGAATGTTTGAATAAAATACAAGTAAAACAGATTAAAAAACAAAATGTTAAATCGCAGAATGATAAATATAGATATGTTTTCACCACTGCATACAATTCTCAAAATAAATTGATCTTTAATATTTTGCACAAACACTGACCGGTCCTCCTGGCTGATCCCATGTTAAAAGAAAAACTGCCTAAAAAACCAAATATAGTGTATAGAAAAGCCAAGTCATTAGGTAATTTAATTGCACCACAAATTATTTCTATGGAGACAAAAAGAGATGAAAAAAATACCCAATCATTAATTGGTGTTTTTAAATGCCACAGAAATCTATGCAAATGTTGTGATGTGACTCAAGACCAAACTGTACATTTTCAATCATCAGCCACCGGTGAAATATTTAATATTAAACATTATTTTGATTGCAACTCGGAGTATATAATATTTATGATCCAATGCCAATGTAAATTACAATATGTTGGACGGACTATAAATAGTATAAAGGTCCGTCTAAACAAACATAGGTATAACATCAATCATAAGGTCTTCACACAGTCTGTCTCACCATATTATAAATGCTTATAATAATGTTGACACTCCCTTAAAGGTTTTTATTTTAGAACATATTCCACCTTTTTATAGAAATCGTTTTCGGGGCGTAGCCTACGACTTGATGTAGCAGGATGCACTTCCCTGTAGCTCCTGACCTGCCTGCATAATAAGGGATCTAAATTAGCTCTTTCTCTCCCCCCATGGGGAAAAAAACTGCAAGGACCTCTACCCTCGGACTCCCTGCTTCTGCTGACAGCCCGGGACAGCCCAGGATCGTTTCTTACCTGGTCCATGCTACAGCTCCTACCTGGGCCTCTATGAGGTGGCAGCCATCTTCCCTGGCTGCACCAACTGACCTGTTTTCCTCCTCAGCACTCCCCACAGCCGCCCTGTATCCCCTGAGTGAATCCACAGTGTCTCCACCACCTCCTGAGCCTCCGAAGCCTCAGTTAGCGGTGTCCTCACCTCCGCTCCTCCGCTGGTTACTATGGCGCCGTCAGCAGTGCTTCTTCCCGCTGCTTCTTCTGCGCTGCAGGGCTCCTGCGTTACCTCATCCCTGCAGCTCTTCAGCCCCCAGCCTCTCCCTATGCTGCCAGCCCCATCTATGGCACCTGCCTCAGCATCTGCCGCTGGCTCTCCTGCAGCCTCTGTTCACACTCCAGTGCCTCTCCATTACCATGACCTCCCCAGTATCCTCCTCACAAGTGCATCCCCTTCAGCCTGGTGGTTCCTCTCCTGTGCACTCCTGGGGGGGGGGTGAAGTGGACCTTGGAACTACTCCTTCCATGTCCCCCTATGCTGCCTTAACTCCTCACTCACTTCCCTCTGCCTCTCAGCACCTCCAGCTGGAACAGTGTGATTTGCCTCCATCCTCTCTCCCGCCACAATGGCTCCAGTTCCTCACTCGCTCCCTGGTTACTGAAGTCACTGAGGCGTGCCGCAAGGAAATCCATACGGAAATCCGCTCTGAAATCTCTGCGCTACGGCAGGACCTTCACCATATTGCATCCCGGGTTGACTCTCTGGAGGATGTTCATGATCAGACTCGTGCCTACATTACTCAACTTCAGGACTCTGTTCTGTCTCAATGTCATGTGTCCAACGATTTGCAACGCCATGTTGAGGACTTGGATAACAGAGGCAGGAGTAACAATATCAGAATTAAGGGGCTGCCTGAGGCTACCCGTGAGGAGGACCTGCATGTTACCCTAGAGGCAATCTTTAATTCCGTCCTACAGGAACCTCCTACTAACAAGATAAAATTGGATCGTGCGCATAGAGCTTTGCGCCCCAAGGGCCCAACCCACGGGATGTTATCTGTTGTGTGCATGACTACACTTTGAAAGAGGCGATCCTATCTAAGGCCAGAGCCTTTAAGGATATTGATTTTGCAGGGGCCAAGATACAACTCTACCAGGACCTCTCCTGGATTACTCTGCAGAAACGGAGACACCTACGCCCCCTCCTCCAGCTGCTACGAGATCGCCAGATACCGTACCAGTGGGGCTTCCCCTTTGCCCTAACTGCTAGGCTCAATGAACGTTCAGCTACCCTACGCTCTCATGCTGACCTGCAATTATTCTGCTCAGCTTTGGACATTCCTCCCCCCCCTGTATATGCCTGACTGGGAACTGGTTGTTCCTCCTCCGCCGCTGCCTCCATTGTGGTCTCAACCGAAGCCAAGAAGACGTCAGCTGCCCTCGCCTGGTGCTGCTCCCAGACGACAGCGGGTGGACCTGCCACCCCCATGACTGCTCTGATATAACGTCTATGCCTGTTCAGGTCTCTGCACCACCCTCCGCCCGCATGCGGCAGCGCAGGAGGCGTGCTCAGTTTGATTCCTTGTTTAAGATTCTTGTTGCTCAGTCTGAACACTGTCCTAGACTATGTAATTGATTTTCTGCCACACCCGTCTCTTTCACCTTGGTTTTCCTCTGCTCCACTAATAGTTAATCTTAGCCTTGCCTGTGTGATTGACAACCTGTCTACCAATCCTGTCTCACATGGTCGCTGGTTATTGCTTCTTGCGTTCTGGCTATTACTCCTTGCTGTTTTTGTTACCTGTATTCCTATTCCTGACCTCTGGCCTTGACTTTTGACTATTCTCTTGGATTTTGATTCTGTACTGCATTGCTCATCTGTTACCAAACCCTTGGCTTGCTGACCTCCCTTTTTGTCGTTTGTTCTGTCTGCGTTCTGTGTTGTAACTTATTCAGTGTAGGGACCGGCTCCGAGTTGTCGGCTGTCACCTAGGACAGTCAGGCAAGAGGCAGGGCCAGTGGGGGGTTTTCAGCTTTAGGGCTCACTGTCTTGTTGTGCCCCTCCCCCCAGGTTTTTCCAGCAGGTACTGGGGAATCGCTCCTCTAGCGATTCCCTTACATCTGACTTTTCTTTCTTCCCTCTTTCTCCTCTAGGTCCTGGATTGCAGCCTGTTTCCTTGATTCCTGATGGCTACCTGCGGCCTTTGTGGGCCCTTTTATTGGTCGGGGACTTATGTTTGCTTTTTATTTTCTACAGTTTATTTTGTACTAATCCCTTCCTCACTTGTTTAATCCCGTAGTGGTTTTGCAATTTCCCTAGCGGGCAGGGCTGGAGGTTACTCTCCTTCCTACCTCTGTAGCTCTTCCTCTTCCCCTAGCCCTTTTTGTTACCACTCCCTACTGTCCTTTGCCGGCCTGTCTGCTGATGGATTACTCCCGTTCCGCCACTGTGGGGGCTTTACCTAGTTGGGGGTCTCGACTTTGGACCCTTTTGGTCAGTTTACTTGCAGTAGCTTTGAAACACAAACTCTGAGCAGAACTGGTGGAACAGCACTAGATAGCCAGGGCTACCACCATACTTGCATTAGGATAATAAATATGAATTGCATTAGGTTTATGGGTATAGATCTGGTTAATCCACATCCGAGAGGGGGGATTGGCAAAAGGCCACCCTAAAGCGGGAAGCTAAATGGATTTTTAGACTGGCAACTGAGACCCCACGTGGTCTTAATGAACGACTAAATTTTTGTTGCTTTATTTAAGCCAACTGATGTAACCAATGCAAAAAATAGATATATTGTCTGACCTACTCCATTTATTCATTATATATCTTGTGTATTCTTTGGATTTCTGGTTTATATAGCTGGTTTATGTAGTTTGACTTGTAGGGTGCTTTTTAATATTGGGTCCCTTTTGGTTTATGTAGTTTGACCTGTAGGGTGCTTCTTAACATTGGGTCTCTTAAAGGGGAAAAAGTTAGTGTTATTAGGTCTGTAGACATTTGATTTTGAACTAGCCGTTTAATATCAATGAGCCAAGGGATTGTTTTTCCTACTGTAATGTGATCATCGCAAGTGAATAATGGGTTTTGTTCCTACATCATATTATCATATTATTGGACGTGGTTTATCTGAGGAGCTATGGTAATTCGTTGGTATTATCTCCCCCACGTGGATGATCACTTTGTAAGCTTAGGTACAGTTATTTATGCTAATTGACATCTGCCTCTTTGTCTGTACGCTACTTGACATGGAAGTGACGCCGTTACCATTACTAGAAGGCGCCCACAGGTGCACGTGGGATTGTTTACACATGTCTCCCCTCTGACAGCGTTGGTTCAAGCAGCTGTAGTGATTTGGACCTGATTAGGGAGGCGGCATTTATTTAAATTACCCTATGATGCACATTTGTTGGCCACTGCCATTTTATGCTTAGACTAGTGAGGAATAGTCCCACCACTGTGGGTTCTCTGATTTATTATTTTTGTACCCCGTGAAGCACTTTTTTGGATAGTGTGATAGCTACGGTCTCCTGAGGAGTGGCGCAGGACGTGCCATGAAACGTGTAGAGACTAATAGGGACAGTTAAAGGTACAGTTTGGTACTGCCCTTGTTAGGGCGGGAGTCAATACGGTTAACTAGGGAGAGGTAAGGGTTTGGATAGGGACCGTTTATCCTGCCCTGCCAAAGCCATCTCCTGTGGGTGATTTCCCTGTATCCTGCAGTGTGGGTAAGATCCATCCATTTTTACCTTATAGTGGTGATTTTTGGTGCTTTGATTCTGCCTTGGTTAGAGGAATTTTTTATCTATTTATAATATTAAATGTTAAGTTTTATTTTTGCATTTGTGCTATGCTATATTGCAGTAGCTTTGCCATTTGCGCCTTGCCCCCGGTCAGGAGATTCAGTCCTGCTCATGACAAGTTTTCTTCTTGTAATGTTGTTTGATTGTTTTTTGTTTGTCTCCTTTTCCTCCCCCCTCTTTCCTCCCCTTCCCTCTATTTAGGTCTGAAGTCCTTTGATCCTGGCGTTTGACCACCAGGACCTCCTTCACGGATGCCCCTGTACCGGACTCCCTACCTCGAGGTTGGGTGAGGTCTGCCTACATATGCCCTCTTACTCATCTGCTTACCTCTCATATTGCTTCCTCATGGCTAAGTGTATTACATTGAATGTTAAGGGCCTGGGCTCCAATTCTAAGAGATGCATGGTTTTGCACGACCTTTGATCCCTCCGGGCGGATGTGGCTTTCCTCCATTTTGATTATACTGGTTCATTTAATTTTGCCTGACACTATTTCCCTGTTGCCTACTCTGCTTACAGTACCCGCAGGCGTGGAGGAGTAGCTATCCTGCTCTCTCATTCCTGTCCTATCTCTATTTCGGCCTCTCACTTAGACCCTGGTGGGCACTACATGATTCTGTAGGGGCTCCTACACGGCCAGCCCATTGTCCTTTGTAACCTGTTCGTCCCAAATCCCTTTTGTTAAAAAGGTACTGCGGCACCTGCAGGCTTTCTCTGGTTCGGCATTCCTACTGCGTAGTGACTTTAATATGGTCTTCTCTGAACATGTGGACAAATTGTCCCTATCTGATGGTTCCTCAGGAGCCTCCCAGCTTCGCCTAGCCAGAGAATTCCGTACTTAATTGGGTCTGCTGCCCTCTACGACCTTTGGCGTGTTTACCTTTTACTCCCACCCCCACAAAACTCACTCGAGAATTGACTACTTCTTTGGTAATACACTGGCCTTTAGATTACTGACTGACGCAGACATTGGCCCCATCTCCTGGTCCGATCATGCTCCAGTCTTAATTGCGTTGTCCCCCTCCCCTGTCCCGACTAAACGCTGTCATTGGCGGTTAAACGAGTCCCTCCTTCACTCCCCAACATCCTGTTCTACCCGCCGTACCCAGTTTCTAGAGTACTTTAGCCACAATGTCCACTCCATCATCTCTGACTCTACTCTCTGGGAGGCCCATAAGGCTGTCATGAGGGGCCATTGCACAGCCTTAGCTACTAAACTAAAAGATCGAAAAGCTAGGGAGGTTGCTCTGTTGACTTGGATCCGCTCCCTCTCAGACTGTTTGGCTCAGGTTCCTTCGGTCTCCATCCTCCTCCAACTGGTAGCTGCTAGGGCGGATCTTCGTGATCTCACTACTCAGGCAACCGAGCGTCTTCTCCTCTATAGTCGCCAGCGTTGCCATGAGAGGGGAAACAAAGCCCACACTCTGTTTGCTAAGATCTTGCGTGACCACCAGGCCTCCTCCTCTCCGCATGCGATTCGTGACCCCCACGGCATCCTGCACCATCACCCTGATTCTATAGCATCCCTGTTTAGGGACTACTATACAAGGCTGTACAACCTTCCACCCCGTGTGGGTTCGGATCCGGCCTCCCGGGACATAGCCTTGCGTTCTTATCTTCATTCTTGTCCCCTTCCCAAGCTCCCACCCTCAGCACTGGATAGCCTGAATGCTCCGATTACGGAGGAGGAGCTTGATGCGATCCTTGGAGCTCTCCCGGGTGGCAAGGCACTGGGCCCGAATGGGTTCACTTATCTCTACTACAAGACTTTCCTTTCTGACTTGCTTCTGCATATGTGTCGCCTCTTTAACTCCTTCTTGGACGGTGCTCCCATCCCTCAGTCCATGTTTCATTCCCATTTCAACCTAGTTCCTAAACCCTGTAAGGACCACCAGGACTGCTCTAATTATCGTCCCATTGCCCTCCTGAATACTGATTTAAAACTCTTCACCAAGATTTTGGATAATAGGCTTAACGATTGGCTTCCATCTCTTATTCATAAGGACCAGGTGGGTTTCATCCCTTGCCGCCAAGGGGGAGATAACACCAGAAGGACTGTGGATCTGATAGATGTTGCCAACCGCTCTGCCATCCCCACCCTCCTCCTGAACCTTGATGCTGAAAAGGCTTTTGACTGCCTCAACTGGTCGTTTATGATTGCCAGCCTAGAAAAATTTGGGTTTTCTGGAGCGTTTCTTACGGCGGTTCGAACGCTTTATTTCCAACCCTTGGCAGTGGCCAAACTTCCTAACTCCTTTTCATCCTCATTCCACATCCGTAATGGAAAGCATCAGGGCTGTCCTTTATCTCCGCTGATATTTGTATTATGTTTTAAGCCCCTTCCCAAGTCCGGTCCAACCCCAACATTACTGGTGTGGCAGTTCGTGACAGGGACTTTAAGATAGGCCTGTTTGCGGACAATGTCCTTCTGACCCTCACCAACCCTCACACTTCTCTTCCTAACCTCCTCCAAGTGCTGAAGGACTATGGCAATCTCTCAGGATATAAAGCCAACCCCACCAAGACCGAGGCATTGCCCCTTAATATTGCTGACCCCGCCCTGCGGCTCCTACGGTCTAACTTTGATTTTCAGTGGAAGGAGCGTTCCCTCCACTGCCTAGGCATTCATTTGTCTCCCTCATACTCCTCCGTCTACTCAGTCAACTACCCTCACCTATTTAATGAACCCCGCTCTTCCCCCCCACCATCCCGCTGCCCCTCTGCCTTTAGACCCCCTTGTCTATTTAGTTAACCTCCCTGCCAAACATTTCGGTAAAATGACCTCCAAATTGTTCTTGTTCCTCTGTACTGCTGCTAAAACGTTAATTGCTCTCCATTGGAGGAAATCCTCCCCTCCTACTGGTCCTGAGTTTATCGCTCGTATGAAGGACGTTCGCAGCATGGAGTTTCTGACTGCCTCCCATAATCATACAGTGGAGACCTTCAATGCTGTGTGGTCATCTTGGGATGCGTATTGTATTCTACAAGGTCTTTGACTATCCCCCCCTTCCCCTCCACTCCCCCTCTCTCCCCTTCTCCTTTGTCGTCTCCCCCCCCCTTGCTCTCTTTCAGGTTGTTGATTGGTATTTTCTTTTATGTATTTTCTTTTGATTTTGTCTATACGGTTTGGTGTATCAACCGCATGTTGTGGTGGTACGCCCTTGTCTATTCATTTACTATTGTTTCTCATTTTTATTTCTAATGTTGTTTACTCTGTTATATAATTTAATAAAAATTACAGTTTAAAAAAAAAGAAAAAGAAATTGTTTTCAGACCCTAGTAAATCGAGAAACTTTTTGGATTTTTAAATTAAATACACTTTCACCGTTTGGACTTAATGAATTGATTGAAAATATCAAATAATTATTCACAATATCACTCTAACAATATATATTGATAAAATGACACTACTAATTGTAATGGGGAAGTTATATTCATCATGATTTAATTGTATTACACATTTATTTATATATGTTTTGCTTCATATTATTGTGTATACATTGTATTATATTTACTCTTGTGGTTTTTGTCTTTTTTATAATTTTTATATGGTGCTGCTTCACTTGGTCCTCAATCCTGGGTTCCTCTGGCCCACTGTCGGCAAGGATGGAAACCTGTCAATACCACCAACCTATCCACCAGGCATGCCAAATGGAGGTTTCATCATATCAGATATAATTCAGTTGTGTGGCTGTTGATCCCTGTGCACACTGTGGGGTTACTGGTAACCTTTGTCGAGGCTTAATGTTTTATTTTTTTTTTTCCCTACAATCATGGATTGTATATAAATGTTATAAGATTCATAGAATGTTCACAGGCTGGATAAAGGCAGTTGTCCATTGCCGAAATGCGTTGCCTAGATTGGCGAGCCTAGATTGCTAGTTTGGGTATTTTATCTTGTGGGTGGGGCCCTTTTTTAGGTCAACTCTTGAAGCACCCATGATCAGCCCCCCAATAATCAGATATTTATGGCCTATACTAAGGAAAGGCCATAAATAAAATGTTTTCCTGGAAAACCCCTTTAAATGTAGGTGGGTAGTCACTCTCACGCAAAAGCCCATAGATGTCAATTATGAAGCCTTTGGAGGAAGGTCCTTGTAAGCAGATTCATTCAAATGGTGTAATGTGGGAAACAGGAAGGAATCCCAACATAGTACTGCAATAGGGTATTATAAAATAATCATTTTTTTTTATTTTTTCCCTGGCAGTAGGACTTCTAAAACACCAGAGACCATACCACTTCTGACTCCATGTTTCCTGAAGTCATGTATATGGCAGCACACATGTCAATACATGTATAACTCATTGTAATATTTGTTTATTGTAATATTACTGAAGTGGTCTATGCTAAAAGGAACCCTGGTTGAAGCCTGAGGAAGCCAGGTTGGCGAAACGCATATAGGTCGTCCCTCTACACTGGGGTCCTTTTCTGTTTGCTGGGGACTGCATTCACCATGTCCACCTCATCTACAGGTATTATATTACGAGAATACACTCTTGATCTGATGCTTTATTTATAATCCTGTGGATATTTTTTGTTTATTTACCCTGCCGGATTGATTTGAAATCTATAGTCTTTATATGCTGTGCTGCCTTCAGTTATTTACTACTTTCTGGCCATATATGGATGTAGTGCAGTAAGCTTTGTATCCAGTGTTATTTACCTCTTTCTGGCTATAGACTGTGTATGTGTATATGTGGATGTAGTGTAACTGTTGTCCCGAGCATTATGTGTCTCTAGTTGTGGGTTTTTTTTTGCCATCTGCCCCTGTCTCTACTTTTTATATCAGTACTTGTCTTTATATATTAGTGTAATTAATAAAAACTATTTATTTTTAAATATATCATTGATTGTATTTTCTATGACCACTTTTTGTTTATACCTATGCTAAAAGGTGGTCATACATGGGAGGATGTAGGGACTTGGGTGGGAAAGGGGGGTGATTGTTTTACTTTACTTATTCTTAGGTGCCTAGGAATTTAGATACATCATACTGCTGCAGTTTGTGACTGTCACTGCCACTGAAGTGGGGGAGTGGAAAGGAATAAGGGAAGAAAGTTTAAATGGCCATAGCGAGATATTCCTAAAACATTATCAAGCTGGGTCCCTCACATCTGGATATCCAAACTTGTTATGCTCGTGAATGTATCTTGATGAACCCAAGAAACGCTTTGGGACGGACTGTAGACTGGCTTATTAATGTTTAGGGACTTTTTCTACGGCATCTTGAAAGAAGACACATGGTCAATAGGACCCCAGTTTCTACAGTTATGGACAATCCAGGGATAGTGAAACAGGATGTGACAATATTTGCTATAACCACTGGGTGAAATTACAGTATATGGATCTCAACAGATTTCATGAACTGAACTCATCAAAAAGTGAATTGGTCTGTGACAGAAGTATGATTTCTATTGATGGGTTGCACTATCATTGTGGGTACTTTATTGTAACTGGAGTCGTATTATTGGGATTTTATATTCATATTTATTCAAATATATTTTTTTTTTATAAAGGCAATATGATACACTGACTGTGATGATAGTTTGAGACTGTCACCATGAATTTCACCACTGAATCCACAGCCGGTCAGATATGAATATTAAATATCATTTTTAGCTTTCCCCCTGTTATATTAAATATGTAAAGATTTACCTATATAAATAACCTGTGCAAATTAGCTGACAAGAGTCACACCTGTTTTCTGAGAAGATGAGTCATGCTGAAAGGTTTGAGGGGGAATAACTTCATATGCCAATATGTTGGTCTCTGTAGCACCTAGAACCATGTTTATGGTGTCGTTTGGTGCAGATGTGAACTAAGCCTGAAATTCTCCATCTTTAGAGTCTACGCATGGGGGGAAACCACATGTAATCGTTGATTATGATGTTAATCTGTTTTCCCTTAGTTCTAACAGCAGCACAATATGGGGTATTTCTGCCCCTGTGTGTTGATAGGACAGGCAGAATTTTTAATTAGCATAATTTATGCATGACTATGGTATCCTATAAGAGGGCAAAAGGGATCTCCTCCTCTTGTGTAATTTATAAAGTAAAAATCCTAAATTAGGGAGGGAAGCTTGTGCTGCTGTTAACATCATAATCAACGATTCCCTTATGTCCTACAGCAGCACAATATGGGGATGTAGCAAGTAATTCCCCTAGGGGGAGTTTCCTTGCCATACAGTACCTAGGACTGACTGTCCAAAGGGTGCCACCTCTGAACTCCGGACATTTAGCCAGAAATGTTTTACAAAAGGTCAGCTGAGATGACCAAGAAGCAGCTGCACAAATCTGATCAAGAGGTACCGCACGGCTCTCAGCCCAAGAGGTTGACACAGCCCTAGTTGAGTGGGCTGTAAAGAATTCAGGTGGAGTTAACCCCTGAGCAGAAAAAGAAGTTTTAATCGCTTCCTTGAGCCATCTAAATAAGGTAGGTTTGGAAGCTCTGAGACCTTTGTCTCTACCATATATATTAATAAGGAGATTTTCTAATTTCCTGAGAGCTTGTGTACATAGAAGGTAGGTCTGAAGACACCTTATTACATCCAGTGTGTAAAGTCCTTCCTCTTCTTCAGAGGAAGGAGCTGGGGAAAAAAAAAAAACACTGGTAAGGAAACCATCTGGTTGATATTGGCACGAGAAGGCACCTTAGGGTTAAAGCCAGGGAGAAACCTGAGCTGGACCCTATCCTCAAGCACGAAGTATATGGTTCCTCGGAAGAAAAAGCCTGGAGCTCACCCACTCTCTTTGCTGAAGTGATGGCTAACAAAAAGGTGATTTTAAAGGCTAAATACTTTAGATCCACATCTTCTAAAGGCTCAAATGGAGGACCACAAAGACCTGTAGCAAGATCCCACTGGGGAACAGAAGTTGAAACCACCGGTCTAAGTCTCTTAGCACCCTTAAGGAACCTAGAGATTAAGGGATTCTGAGACAATTGTCTGCCTAAACAGGTGGATAAGGCTGAAACCTACACCTTAAGTGTAGCAGGGGAAAGGCTGTATCCAAGCCGCCCTGAAGAAAATCCAGAATTTCTGCCGTAGTAGGATTTGAACTATCAGCTTCTTTTCTGGAGCACCACTGATTGAAGATGTTACCTATCCTATGGTAGTTCTTCTTGGTAGACTCTGCTCTGGCACAGGAAAGAGCCTTCAGGACGGCTTCTGACAGTCCTCTAAATCTCCGTAGGAACTGGTCAACCTCCAGGCTGTCAGGGTGAATCTCCTCAGAACCTGGCACTTCTGAGTTCCTTGGGAAGCCAGGTTCTGGGTGGGGGGAAGCCTCCAATATGTCCCTTGACTCATGTACATGAGCTGGGCAAACCAAGTCCTTTTTGGCCAGAATGGTATGATGGCTATCACAGAGACTTAGTCCTGTCTGACTTTCATCAATACCTTTGGTATCATGGAAAGTGTATGCCAGCCTGAACCTCCAAGGGATGGACAGGGCATCCACTGCCAAGGGATAGTCCTCCTGATACAGTGAGCAGAACGTCTCCACCTTGGCGTTGAGTCTGGTTGTCATAAGGTCTACTTCTGGAAGACCCCACTTCAGGGTAATCTGATGGAAGATCTCTGGATTGAGAAACCATTCTCCTGATACGGTGAGACCCCGACTCAACTGATCCACTACTATGTTCAAGGAGCCCCTGATGTGAACCATGGATAAGTGGGTCAGAATTTCCTCTGCCTAGGTAAAAGTCAGACCTGTCTCCCTGAGAGAGATAGCGATCTGGTGCGTCCCTGTTTGTTCAGGTACATTACGGTCATCATACTGTCAGACCGGATCCTGACCGCTCTTCCTCTGAGGAGAGGAGAGAAATTTAGAAGTAACAGGTAAACTGCTTTGAGCTCCTTCCAGTTGGACGATGTCCTCTTTTCTAGCCTGCTCCAGACTCCTTGTATGGTCTTCTCGTACAGGTGGGCTCCTCATCCCGAGAGGGATGCATCAGTAGTCAACAGGATCCAACGAGGTTGGACCATGGACATCCCGTCTTTCAGGTGTATCCACCATCTGAGGGAAAGACGGGTAGTGGGGAAAGTCTGATCCTCTTGTCAAGAGCGAGAGGAGTATAATTTCAGGCCTTTAGAGCTTCTATCTGAAGAGGACGCATATGCCATAAAACCCAAAGGACTGCCATGGCTGAGGATGACATTAGGCCAAGGAATCTCATAGTTGTCCTGATAGACACCAGGTGTGTTCTGAGAAGATACTGGACTGCTGTGGTTAACCTTTATTTCCTTGCAGGAGTTAAAGAAATTTTCATGCAGACTGAGTCCAGGAGAAACCCCAGGAACTTTCTCTGAGTAGAGGGAATCACCTCTGACTTTTCCCAATTTATTAGGCAACCTAGGTGTTGAAGAAAGGACACGGCTATCTGCAAATGCTGGAGCAGGATGGATTTTGATTGAGCTTTTATTAGCCAGTCGTCAAAGTATGGCACTATGAATAGACCTTGAAGTCTGAGTGCGGCTGCTACTGGAGCCACCACCTTGGTGAAGGTGTGGAGAGCTAAGGGGATGCCGAAAGGTTGAGCTGCAAACTGAAGATGCTTCCTATGGCTGGAGACTGAGACAGCGATTCTGAGATACCTTCTGTGCGAAGGATAAACTGGAATGTTTAGATAGGCATCGTTTAGGTCTAGGGCGACAAGGACCTTGCCCTGCTGTAGAAAGGATTAATGGATTTCACGGTGTCCATTCCAAAATGATTTATCCTTATGAAGAGATTCAGATATCTTAGATCTATAACCATCCTCCAGTTGCCTGATGATTTTAGCACCAGAAAAAACTGGGAGTAAACACTTAATCCTTCTTTAGAGGGGAACATCTTTCAAGATTCCCTTGTATATATAACTGCGATTGGAACTTACCAGTATAACCTGCCGAGCCGCAGGAAGGGAGCGGGTCATAATAAATCAGACTTGAGCGGCTGAAGAAAATCGATCGCATATCCCGCTGTACTACTTGCAAGACCCAACAGGAGTCTCTGCCACAGGAAGAAAACAGCTGGCGTCAGAAGTTAGGCTTTCTTTTGTCCCCTTCTTTGGGGAACTTCCGTCCAGAACTCCTAGACTGGTATCTAGGATGCCTCTAGAACTGAGGCCTAGACTGAGGCTGATGTTGGGAGGCCTTGTATAGGTAATCTGCAGACAAGGAGACTGACCTCAAGAATGATAGGAGGTAATCTCTGGAAACTGCAGAGTTGATGTCCCTCTCTAGTTGGACTAGATCAAAGCGCAACTTGATTAATACCTCATTAGAGTCAATGGCCACCGAGGTCTGAGCAGAGGCCATAGAATGAGCCTTTCTGAGGGTGCCCTCCATGCGCCTATCCATAGGGTCCTGGAGGTTGAAGCCATCATCCGCTGGGACAATTTGGCTATTGCCATATCGACTTTAGGTGGGGGACCCCATCAGTCCAGCTGGGATTCCACAATAGGAAATAAGGCCTTAATCTCCTGATAAAATAGTGGCTCTTTCAGGATGTTTCCACTCCAATAGCATGAGCTTATCAGTGTTAAGACCACTTGGAAGGCCCTAGGCCCCCTATTGGTGGAAATGGAGGCTTCCCCGTCATCATCTTGGTCCCCCGGCAGCCTATTTATCTTATCTAGAGGTCTTCTCCAAGGTACCTTCATCCAATGAGAGCATCTCATCAGTCACCTGGAAGTCCTCTTAGCGACTAGTGAAAGAGTATGTTTCTCAGAGTGGGACTTTTCCAAAATCTGAGAAATGGAGTCCCGGCTCTCCTTCATGGAATCCTTGACATATAGATGGTACTTCAGATGGGGTCCACACACTGATGGAAGCAAGTCATTTCATGCCTACAGTGTGTCACAAACTAGACCTCTTTTTTTTTTTTTTCAAACTCGTTGCAGGATTTGAACCCAGGACTCTAGCGCTGCAAGGCTGCAGTGCTAACCACTGATTCACCGTGCTGCCCAGAGCTGCTGTTGCTGCTGCAGCAGCAAGAACAGTAATCCAAGTGGAGTACTGAGGCCTTCCTCACTAAGCGACAAGCCATCTCTTGCACTGAGATGAAGGCTTCTATAGGAGGGGAGGAGGAATGAGCAAGTAGTGCACACAAAAAACCCTCCCCCCCACAAATTTTGCACACCTTAATTCCTTGTACACAGAATTAAGCTAAAAATATTCAGACCGATGCCAGAAAAGAGGCTCAGCAAATACAAACTTGCAAAAAGGAGGAAAAACTAAGCCGCAAAAAGTCCATCCGAGAATTCAGTCCCCGCCACTTTTGGCGGCTGCGGTGCTTGTACGGTAAGTGAAACGGTAATGCACCACATCAAGGCCGCACAAGTAGCCTGCACTACAGGTCTTTGAACATGCACCATGCAACCACCGCTGTATGTACTACTGAAATCAACCTTTTCAGAGTGTCGGGGGTTAAGTTCCCCCGGGATGGATGTCACCGTAATCCTAATTAAATAAAGAACAATAACGAGCTCAGGAAAACAAACTACAGACACACCCAGGAGTCTAGTAAGAATGATTTCGTTTATTGTATAGTTCATACAAGTTTTAAAGGCAAGTTGGTTACACAACAGTCATGTGACCAATGTACATATTTGGTCTTTCCGGTTCCGCTGCTAGGCAGATTCACAGTTTCTCATAACAAAGTGTTACTTCTCATTACTTATCTGTATGTTTTCTTTTATCTTTCCTGAGAACAGCAAGGCCTTGAATGCTATCCCAGACTTTGTGTCTGCAAGAGCTCTAAATTGTGCTGACTTGTCTGCAGAACATTTCACTCCCTGTGTATACAGTGTATAGAATATAATACAAGTTATATTTTAACCCTTACAATTCCCCCATTTTAGGACTTTATTTTTAATCAAGTTCAATGAATACCTTCACACTGTTTGTGTGCCATCTTTGATGGATTCTCCATTGAAGAGGTTAAAAATAACATCCTATCTTACATATTGGTTAACTGTATTCCATTTCCTTCTCAGCGCTTCAACTTTCTTGCAGTGTGAAGCGTGTATCCAGGTAGATTTTCCCTCCAACTTTACTGAGGTGGCAGTTGTCAGCAATATCTGGAAGGGGCCATCATATCTGGGTTCAAGAGATTTCCTGGAGTGTCTTTTCACGACCAGGCCATCCTGAAAACAAATCCACACAGACCAATACATACTCGTATGTTCCAGACTTAGGCAACTGTATGTAATCTATCTGTATTCTCTGAAATGGGTACAGGGATTTTGGTGTACACTTAGTGGGTGTTTTAACTACCTGTCCTGGATTGTGTAGAGCACATATGTGACATGCTTTTACGTGATTGCTAGCAGCTCTTCCAAAACCTGGGGCAAACCATAATTTACCCACTAATGACTCCATGGCATTTCGAGAGGCATGCACCTTACCGTGGGCCAAGCCAGCCATCTGGGGGTAGACTGCTGCGGGCAGACATAATCGATCCCCCATTTTCCACATACCATCACCTTCTGTAGCACCTGCTTTCTTCCATCTTTCAGTTTCCACACTGGTAACCTTTGAGTACAGCCCTTTTGGGTCTGCTAGGTCAATGTCCATTTTGCTCACCTGGTTGGGACCCCCTCTGGCCAGTAGTGCTGCAGCCTTGGCTGCTCTGTCAGCTCTCTCATTTCCACGGCTTTCAGGGTCCCTTCCTTTTGCGTGAGCTCTGACTTTCACAATTGCCAGCTGCTTTGGGAGCAGTATGGCCTCCATCAGTCGACTTACCACATCTCCATTCTTCATTGGCTTGCCCTGGGCCGTTAGGAAGTTCCTTGACCTCCATATCGGACCATAATCATGTGCGATGCCAAAAGCATACCTGGAGTCAGTGTATATGTTGGCTGTTCTACCTTTGGCTATCTTACAAGCCTCCATAAGGGCTTTGAGCTCAGCTTCTTGGGCTGGCTGACATGTGTGGTGGAAGAGCTTCTTGGACTATGATGTCATGTTCAGTGACTACAGCATACCCTGTAACAAATTTGCCTTCATCTGTCAGATACCTTGAGCCGTCCACAAACATCTCATAATCAGGATTTTGTAATGGCACATCCGTGACATGTTCAAATCCCACTGTTTCCCTATGACATAAGAGCCACGCAATCATGCTCATGCTGGCTGTCAAACAGTTCTTCAGAGAGAGAGTTTAAAAATAACTCATCTTCCACTCCCCCTTTTGAATCATGAACTCCTACAGGAAGAAGAGTTGCAGGATTCAAAGTTAAACAGCGTTGAAAAGAGATGTTTGTGGAGGACTGCAGGGCAAATTCCATTTTGCTCTGCCTTGCCAGAGAAAGGTGACGTCTGTCTACTTGTGTGAGGATAGCATGGATGTCATGAGGTGTATACACAACCAATGAATGATCTAAGACAATGTCTGAGCTCTTGTCAAGCAACGCTTGTACTGAGAGGACAACACGCACACAGGAGGGGGTCCCCCTGGCTACAGCATCTAACCGTGAGCTGTAATAGGCCACCGGGCGTTTCTTGTCCCCGTGTTGTTGTGTGAGAACTGCAGTTGCGTGTCCCATCATCTCAGTCACATAAAGCTGAAAAGGTTTCTGATAGTCAGGTAAGCCTAGGGCTGGAGCACTGACTATCTGCAACTTCAGCTGGTAAAACGCATCCAAGGCCTCAGGTGTGAGGCTGAATGGTTTTGAGGAAAGGCAATCATACAGAGGTTGCATGGTCAGGGATGCAGATCTGATCCATGGCCTACAGTAGGATACCAGTCCCAAAAAGGTACATAGCTGAGCATGAGAGGTTGGCACCTGCAGGTCTCTCACCACCTTGGTCCTCTCATCTGACAGGTGCTTGGTGCCTTGACGAGACAGTATCCCAGAAATATCACTTTTTCCTTGCAAAATCGCAACTTATCCTTGCTGGCCTTGCAGCCGTTCTGGTAGAGGAAACACAACAGGCTGATGGTCGCTGCTTCACAGGTTGATTTGTCTGGAGCACAAAGAAGAAGGTCATCAACATATTGTAACAAAACAACATCATCATGTGGTGGATACCAAGTTTACCCCTAAATGTAAATGCAAACAAATACTGGCAATCGGGGTGCAAAGGTACGGAAAAAAAAAAAAGAGAAAAAAAAACATTGCAAAGATCTATAGCGCTGTAATAAGTGGTTCCAGTAGGGACAGCTGATAACAGGGTATGTGGATTGGGCACTACAGGTGTTTCAAGTAATGTCACTTTGTTTAATTCCCTGAGATCGTGAACCATACGGTATGTGTCTGGTTCTTCCTTCTTGCCCTTTTTCTTCACTGGGAAAAGAGGAGTGTTAGCTACAGAAGTACATTCCTTCAATGCCTCTGCCTTCACTAATTCTACTATTGTTACTGCTATGGCATCCTCTTGGACATGAGTCTAAGGATATTGTTTAATCCTTGGTGGCTGAGCTCCAGGTTTCAGGGTTACCATAACAGGGGGTACATCCAATTTACCTAAATCTGTCTTCCCAGTTGCCCATAATGCTGTTGGCACTTGGGATAACAGTACATTTTCTTCTTCAGTAAGGACAAAAATACAACTTGGTGTACTTAACTCAGCAGATAACAAGCATAAAATCTCATGATTGGTATGTGTGACCTTTACATATGCTTCCCCTGATTCACCTTTCTCTCTTTTAGCAGATACCTTACTTCAGGTGATAACAGGCAAGACAATAAATTCACATAACATAGTACAAGACATAATTTCATATATTTGAGTATTTTCTTGAATATTTTACACATATATATTGTCATTGTACCTTACTTTTCCATTTAACCTTAGGCTAACACTTTTATCAGAATATTTTCCCTTTGGGCATAAATAGTCATCATACACAGGCTGCGGACCCCGAAGGCCCAAAGCCAAGTTTCACTTTGTAATAATTGACATGTAACATTATTGGGTAACACAGCATCATGTTTAGCTTGTGATTTTCTGCATGCCCATCACATCAGATACAACGTCCTTGGAGCTACTTGGCAGTCAATTAGTGTTTTGGTTATTCCCTGCAGAACATCTGCACAGTGCTACAACAGAATACAGGAATACAATTCAAGCAGATAGCAGTTAATACTGACACCAAAATTACATATTACTATTTTTGTACAATTTTCAAATATTTCCCAAACCCCACCTTTTTGTCATTACCACAGGTGTTCAAAACCCCCTGAGTTGTACTTCAGGTTACCATAAGGGCAAACTGCCAGACTTTAGAATTTTCTTCACTGGGTTCCAACCAAAAGTTGAACCCCTTGGAACATCACAATATCCTAGTTTCTTCTTTTTAGGGGACATTTCCTGAAAGCGGTTTTTAATTTTACAAAAAGCATAAAAGTTGAATCCTGGCATTGATATAAACCGAATGAATATTACAAATACAGGTTGACATATATATATATATATATATATATATATATATATAAATACATAATCCAATAAACATCATACCGATGGTGTATAGTTTTTCTCTTTGCACTATATCAGATTCTCTGAGTATTTTGTTAAGGCAAATAATATTTCACACAGAACTGGGAGATAAGATGGGTTATATTAAACAATAATACTGAGAAGGGTGATGTCTCCCTTCAAGCCTGATTCTCGGAGTGAGGTGGGGGTGATTCATTATTTCCTGAACTATCATCCCCTTTGACCTTCCTTCTTGGAGCTCTGCACTGCCTTTTTCTATTCTATTGCTTCCTTCTATCAGGGCATATATGCCTCTTTGCAACTTATTGTCCTGAATCAATCCCGCATGATCTAATCTCCACTGATCCCAAAACTTACTGTCTACCAACCCAGTTTTGTGTATTCCTGCTCTTTTTAGGATTGTTTTTACCTGTGCGGCTGTTTCTCTCCCTTCCCCTATTTCTATTAGTTCAAATGGGGTGTACCATATTTTAGAGGGTCCCATCCCCATCTTGGCTGGTAGCTAATCAGCCAGTGAGCTTCTCACTCCTCTAGGGCAACCTTTGAGACAATAGAGGGTCACTTATGACTACTTTAGTGAGAACTCCCAGACAGACACTTCTGTCTTCTATGAACTACTTGTGCAAGTTCAGGAGTAGTGCTCAGGGCAATGCCTAATGGCTTCCACAGACTCAACTTTCTGTCTGTGTCCCCTTACCAAAACACTCCTAAATCACTGCACGCACTTTGCGCGGATTCTACTAAGTCCTTCGTGCTACTACTCAGGTCCCTTTCGACCTTGACCGTCCAGGCACGGCTGGAGGCTAGTGTTCCAAAACAAGGACTTTTCAATCACTCAGTGCTTCTCAGTTCCGAACCTTGTCCGCAACTCTAGGGGTTTAAAACAGAGAACTTTTCCCCGTTTCTTGCAGCCTTATATATCTTATAACACAGGTAAGATACAAAAATCAGTAGGATGGTAAGACAGACAGCAAAGAAAGCAATTTCTACATCATTTACAGGTGACATGTCCCTTATTAGGTTCTTCCGTACTATTTAATTGGCGTCGAGATGTCATATAAACATGCAGCAGCTTACCTCACTCATCGATACAGAGAATAGACACACAGGAACCTCAGATATACTAATTGGCAAGATAAGGTCTTACCTCACAGTACTGTTTTTATCTATCTGAGGTCCTCTGGTCCCGTCCTCAAGTCGATCGGTGAGTGGGTCGGCACTCTATTGGCTGCACATCAGACGATCTCGAGCCCCACGTTGGGCGCCAATTTCTGTCGGGGGTTAAGTTCCCCCCGGGATGGATGTCACCGTAATCCTAATTAAATAAAGAACAATAACGAGCTCGGGAAAACAAACTACAGACACGCCCAGGAGTCTAGTAAGAATGATTTCGTTTATTGTATAGTTCATACAAGTTTTAAAGGCAAGTTGGTTACACAACAGTCATGTGACCAATGTACATATTTGGTCTTTCCGGTTCCGCTGCTAGGCAAATTCACAGTTTCTCATAATATGTGTTACTTCTCATTACTTATCTGTATGTTTTCTTTTATCTTTCCTGAGAACAGCAAGGCCTTGAATGCTATCCCAGACTTTGTGTCTGCAAGAGCTCTAAATTGTGCTGACTTGTCTGCAGAACATTTCACTCCCTGTGTATACAGTGTATAGAATATAATACAAGTTATATTTTAACCCTTACAAGAGGAAAGGTTGAAAGCTTGGCTAGCCACAAAAAAGGTAAGTGAAACGGCAATGCTCCACCTCAAGGCCGCACAAGTGGCCTGCATTACAGGTCTTTGAACATGCAGCATACAACTACAGCTGCATGAACTACTGAACTCAACCTTTTCAGAGCGAAGGTTGAAAGCTTGGCTAGCACAAAAAAACTGCCCAAATAAAAAAACCCCTTTTCCACAGAAGCGTCCAGTGAAAGAAAGAAGAGAAAAAGAGGTGTAAAGATGACTCCTCAAAGGAAGTTAACAAACTTTAAGAGAAAAAACAAAATATGGGAGGACAAAAGACCTCCCTCCCCCTGTCCCACCACACAGGACAGAAAAAAACACAAGTGGGGGAGGTCCCTTTTGCCCTCTTATAGGGTAGCATAGTAATGCATAAATTATGCTAATTAAAAATTCCGCCTGTCCTATCAACACACAGGGGCAGATATACCCCATATTTTGCTGCTGTAGGATGTAAGGGAACCACTATTAAAGTGGTCCACCTGTCTGTTGTTCTGATCTTCCATTGGACCAGAGCAACAGATAGGCAAACACTAGTGTGAACTTAGTGTCAGTTTATGGTTCTATGTGCTACAGAAAGGAGCTATTTCCAGTTACAGGCACAGTTAGTAGTGGGAGCTGCAGATACAGGCCAGTGTGACTCTTCTCAGTCTTCTGAGGTGATTTTTATATGTAAATAGATATTTAACATAACTGAGGGAAAGCTAAAAAGGATATGTCATATTGTACCTGACAGTGCTGAGATTTTGTTTAGTTTTGAAAATCGAAGTGACAGGTTCTCTTTATGTACACATAAAATTCATGCTGGCTTCAGTGAAATTTTAGTCAAGGACAAATACAATACAAAAAAAATGTTTGTTGCTCATAGTTTCCTGCAACAAACATGCTAAATTCCTTTACATGAATACTAGCGATTCATATTATAGTGTACAGAGCAGACTGCAAGTGTCCCTGTAATAGAAAGAATGTACTTGTCACAGTTCTCTTAAAAATGTTGCTAATTCTGCTTTATCTTGCTTGCAAAGAAATACAGACATATTAAAAAGACAGTTCTTTAGGGGTTAACAGCACATACTTCCAGTGCTTTTAATGACTGCTGGCACAGAGCCTTCAAGTGCATCTGTCTGTGAGTAGTGCTTGTAAAATGAAGATCTGCAGACACAAGTTCAGTCACCAGGGAAAGAAATAGAAGTTTCAGAGAAATTTCCAGAAATTGCAGCCTGAGCATGTAACACCATCCTCTAGTTGCACAATGCCATAATGAGATTGATATAATAAATCACATGGCTTGCTGGGAAATGTTCCTTGTGTGGCTTAATCATACTGTTAGATTTATGTTATTGATTATTGCTGGATAAAGTTTTGACACATCAGTTGTTAGTCACTATGTGGGATTCAGAATACAAGCAGCATTACTACAGTATTTTAACCCTTTAACTACTACGAGTTTCCAACAGTTTTACCTCAAGTCCCACTATAAGTATTGGTTTCATTATTGTGTCACAGCTTGGACAGGATATCCTTGTCTGACCTCAAATTGGTCAGTCTAAGGCTTAACGCACACAACCAAGTGTGCAGGCCTATGCTCCTCTGAGGGAGCATCTGATGGTTCATTCTGTTCCGATGAACATAGAGCAGGTCCTACCCTGCTCCATGTCATCAGGACAGTATGCATCTGAAACCCCCATAGAGTTAAGTACATAATGGATTGCACTCAAATGACTTTCAATCACTCCGAGTGCCCTTCCGGGTGCATTCCACTGCTAACTCATCCCCCACATCGGACAGCACACTCAGTGGTGTACATGGGGCCTAAGGCCTTATTCACATGACAGCTGCTTTTTTTGTTGAAGATTTTGCTGCGGTTTTTGAGCCAAAGCCAAGAGTGGCTTCAACAGGAATGGGAAATATATAGGAAGCTCTCAGGGGCGTAAATACCGGGGTAGCAGTGATAGCGGCTGCCACAGGGCCCGGGACATTAGGGGGCTCGGAGCCCTGAGGCAGCCGCTACCGTGAACCCCACAAACACTGCTATCTATACTCTGGGGTCTTTTCAGACCCCTGAGTATAACGATCGGAGGCCCAGAGGAGGTGAGGGAACATAAAATACAACGTTACTTACCTCTTCTGCGCTCCAGCAGGCTTCGGGCCTGTTTGGTGACATCCCAGACGTCAGCTGATGTCATTATGTGTCGCAATGCCAGCCTGGCTCACGCGAGATCTAGTCCAACATTGAAAATAGCCGAAGTAGTGCACCGCAGCCAGGAAGAGGTAAAATTTTAAGTAAAATTTTTTTTTTTTTTTTTGTATGATTCCCTGGGTCTCTGATCATTATACTCTAGGGTCTGAAAAGACCCCAGAGTATAATAATTGTTCATGGGTGGTCCACAATGGGGCATAATACTGTGTGCAGGAGCCACTATGGGGCATAATACTGTGTGCAGGGGCCACTATGGGGCATAATACTGTGTGCAGGGGCCACTATGGGGCATAATACTGCGTGCAGGGGCTACTATGGGGCATAATACTATGTGCAGGGGCCACTATGGGGCATAATACTGTGTGCATGGGCCACTATAGGGCATAATAGTGTGTGTAGGGGCCACTATGGCGCATATTAGTGTTTGCAAGAATGCAGTTTGTGAAGGGGGGGTTGGAGGGGGCGGTCAGGGGGGGTTGGGGGCGGCGGTTCAGGGGGGGCCATGTCAAATGTTCACCTTGGAGCCCAGCCATTCCTAGTTATGCCACTGGAAGCTCTTATAGTTCTCCTTTATGCTAAATTCACTCCTTCACTCTTGGCTTTGGCTCAAAAAAATGCAGCAGAATCTGCAATAAAAAAAACAGCTTTTCCGCAACGTGTGGCCTTAGCCTAAATGTTTGTTTTTGACTTCCAATTTGCTTTTTTCCATTTTTGATTTCCGAGTGTCATCCATTTTTGTATCAGTTTTTAACTGAAAAAAGAGATGAATTTCAATGATCTTTCTTTTTTGACCCAACCCATTGATCCATTTTACATGTGTTAAAAACAGATCCTTTGATTTCTATTTGGTCTTAGTGTCTGTGAAAACACTCAAAGATAGAGCATTGTCAGATTTTATGATGGCCGTAAGAAACTGTTAAAAATTTGAACATTTGAATAGACATATTGAAATCAATATGTTCTCAAAATGGCCGTGTGATGCCTGTTACAAAAACGACAGTCACACAGCCGTTTTTCACTATTGTCTGAATAAGGCCATTATTCACATGACAGTGCTGTTTTTATGAACCTAACAGCCATGTTGGCCTGGTCGAGTTGTGTGAATAAGACCTTAGGCTTAGTCCATTTCAACATACACACAAATCCAATAGAAATCAATGGATCCGTTTTTAACTGATGTAAGGCTAAGGCCCCACGTGGCGTCCCGCAGCAAAAAAGCGTTGTGGGAAAAACTGCAGCGGCAACGCATCGCAGTTCTTCCCGCAGAGGTTTAGACAGAAAGTTCGCAGAGGTTGCTTCAATTATGCCTATAGGGAAACAGGTGCAAAACGGCCATTAAAAACTGCCGTTTGTCTGTTTTTTTACAGCCATTAGAGCTGTTAAAAAAATCACTGTTGTATGAATAAGGCCTAAGCCTACATTCTGACAAATGTCATAAAAAATGGCTGTGAAAATTGTACATGTTTTGCATCTCTCATACATTTGAGTGCATTGAAGTATCCGTGAAAACAGACAAATATAGGACATGACATTTTTTGGCAGCCTGCTAAAATAGACTGTTGGTCATATGAATAGCCCCTATTCACATACAGTGAATTTTATGTAGCTGTGTGACGAATGTTAAATGACGACGTGTAGGCTACGTCTCAGTCTGATTTCAAAATATTAACCCCCCCAAGCCTTAATGACTTTAGTCATTAAAATAAGAATAAATTTAGCATAAGTTTTTTTTTTTTTCTTCTAACAGGGATATTTTTTTTTATTTTTCCATTGGCTTATTGTTTTTTGAGTATTTGTCCAGGTTAATACAATTATTGTGATACCAATTTTTAAATTTTGCACAATAAAAACACTAAAAATAAATTGTTTTGTTTTTCTAATTCCAGATGTATAATCTTTTCATTTTTCTGTCAACATAGCTGAGCGAGGGTTTATTTGTGGGACAAGCTGTAGTTTTTTCGTACCATTTTGTATTCTCTACACACAGGTTCTCACTTTTTTCACCTGTAATAAAAAGCTATTCTGGCAATATTTTTTTCAGATTTTTTTTATGTGTTCACAGTATGATAATTTTCTGATTTGGATGGTTACACATTATGTGCACTTTTTCTGTCAAGATAGGGATCTGTTTGGAAAAAATTGATTTTTTTTTTTGTGAAACTTATTTGAAGTTTTATTTACAATATTTCTTGTCTCACAGGGGACTTGTACATGTGATCATTTGATGACAGGCCTAATAGGCATCCATACATGCCAGCATTGGAAGCCATTGTTAGGCTGGTATGGCAGACTATTGACACTGGTGTATTTGGGCCAATTGGGTGCAAAGGAAAACCCCCCTTACTCAAACATCACTTAAATATCATGGTCACTAATGACTGTAGAATATAAGTGGTTAAACAGTCGGCTTGAATTGATACCTGGCTGTTATAGGAAGTACCAGCTGACATTAGCCAGTCCAGCATCTGTAATTTCCTGGGTTTGTAAAGCAGTGCAGTGAAAAGACATATGGGGTGGTTTTGGGCCACTTTAATAAAGTAGTGGTTAAGCAAAATTGTCCATATTTACCTCTGTTAGCTTTACTATTATAATCCACAAGGCTGTACAGAGATTATCACACACATTAGTCCGTGTCCCCAGTAGAGCTCACATATCATTTCTCTCTCAGAAACTTTCAAGAAACTCATTAATCTGCAAGTATGTTTTTTGCTAGTGTAAGAGACAGCCAATGTTGTCCTAAGCTTCATTTGTCTGTATAAACTGTTAATGTTGAATGTATTTCTGTGATTCTGTTCCTTTAAGACAGCAGCCATTGTAATTGTGACATGATGCTGGAGTGAGACCCCCCCCCCCCTTTTATGTCAGCTTGCCTGTTCTGCAGACAGAGTGTGAGCAGAGAAGCAGGAAGTGACGAGACAGAGAGCAGCAGCCATCTTGGCAAGTGTTGTATTGAACTGGTGTGGAGAATTTTCTGTACAGCTAAGCTGTATCTTGGTCCAGAGACAAACAGAGTGTAAAGAGACAACAGGACTAGTGAGTCCACGTGAAAGGAACTGTGCTCAGTGGCTGATCAGTGAGACTGACATTGTGACTGTGTATATGGATACCACAGATAGAGACTCGCAGTGCTGTTGATGTACTGGACAGCACCTGCTAAATCCCGGTTTACATCCCAGCTCAGTGTATGGATTCGGCAGGACTGTCAGTGTGCTGAGTGGAATCTGCTGTTGGATTACATTGCATTCAGTTGGTTTCCCTGTCTGTTAAAGAGGACTTCATTTCTCCCAAGATCCTGATAACCGTGAGGAGAGGACGCTTCACTATAAAAGAAAAGACCGACTTTGGGCCCCACCGCGCGCTTCTACGGACTGTAAGCGGTCCACCTGGACCACTGGGGAAAAGGGGGTGCACCCAAATGTGAAGTCAGGGTCAGTTAGGGATAGTTTTGAGTATATTGTTCATTCAGTGTCCATACTGCAGAAGTGGACAGAGTAAAAGTAGAAACCATTGCAGAATTTGCCTTGAAATTGTTCATGCTATATTGTATATTTTGCTTGTCTTTAGCCCTGTCATTTTACCTTTAACTAGCCTTTATTAACTTATAGTAAATATATATTTTTTTCTTGAACTACCGCGTGTGCGTTCATTTCTGGTTGCGGAGTCCAAACCACCTGCCTTGCTCTCGGTTCACACTAGTATGAGTCTGGGAAAAAAATGGATAACTCATGCAGATGTTGCCACTATATCTCTTATATATATAAAAATGAGTTCCTGTCTGTCTGTCTGTCTGTTCTTTATGCGCGACCAAACGACTAGACCGATCCTCACCAAATTTGGCACACATGTACATCAGGTGTCCGGGAATATTATAGACTGGGTCTCAGCTCTCTTGGACGTACCGTTCCTGAGGTACAGTATTCCCAAAAAATGACCAGCATTAGTCTATACAAGCCTGCAAGTCTTTCACTCATATTTCAACTGCCATACACACGGTCACATGTCCCTTATCAGCCAATAACAGCTCGCAGGCGCTTACTCTCCTCAGGCACACAGGTTTCCATAGCAACCAAGCTATGCATGACCTGTATTAGTGAATAGCAGTTCACAGGACCTTAAATATTCAGTCATATCACGTGTATCAGCCAATATAAGTTCACATTTAATTTACCAGGTTTCCATAACAACACAGCCATAAATAGACTGTACCTATACTGGACTCAGTGGCATAACTAGCAATGGCAGGGCCCCAAGGCGAGCATTTGACATGGGACCCCCCCCCCCCGGCAACCCCCCCCCCGCACAAACTGCATTCCTGCACACACTATTATGCCCCATAGTGGCCCCTGCATACACTATTAGGCCCCATAGTGGCCCTTGCACACAGTATTCTGCCCCATAGTGGCCCCTGCACACAGTATCATAGAGGCTCCTTCATATAGTATTATGCGCACTTCCCGCTACTTCTTCAATGTTGGACCAGATGTCACGTGAGCCAGGCATGTATCACAACGCATAATGACGTCGGACTGGCCCACCGACATCTGGGACACCACCAAGGAGGCCCGAAGCCTGCTGAAAAGACCCCAGAGTATAATGATAGCAGTGTTTGTGGGGTTCACGGCCCACAGCCATACTTACTGATCCCCGCTCCTGCTCAAAGCCGCCTCTGCAGAAGGTGAAGTGCAGGCGGCCATGAGCAGGAGTGGGGATCAGTAAGTAAATAGGGCCCCTTACCTGCTGGTGTTAAAAAAAAAAAAAAACATCAGAGGCCCGCCAGGTCCCCTAATGTCCCGGGCCCTGTGGCAGCTGCTACCACTGCTAAACCGGTATTTACGCCACTGACTGGACTGCCATACTGGATTTCAGCATTCTTATAAATTGAAACGTTTTTTAAACTACTCATGTCCCCTGCAGCAAAACGCATGGCTACTGCTCGAGCTAATGAAAACTCTCAGCAGACCCAAGCCTGTCTCCAATCTGATAAGGCATGTTACAGACAACAGCGAGCTGCTGAAACTCCCCAGCAGACCCAAGCCCGTCTCCAATCTGACAAGGCATTGTCAGCCACATGCACACAGCTGCACTCCAGGTTTCAATAACAACCCAGCCATTTTTCTTCACTGCTGTAGGTCAGCTTTAAAGGGGCAGGGCGCTGTGGATGACACTGTTACACAAGGTCACATACACACAGCTTTACTCCAGGTTTTCCATAACAACCGATCACAGGTTTTTCACTGATATCCAAACTGAGATGCACATGATCACATGACACTTATGGACCAATGGAAAATCGCAGGTTCAGTCTTGACATACACACAGTTTTACACCAGGTTTCCATAGCAACCAAGCTATTTATGTCCTGTATGAGTCAATAGCAGTTCGCAGGTCCTTAAATATTCAGTCATATGACGTGTATTAGCCAATGTAAGTTCACATTTCACTTACCAGGTTTCCATAGCAACACAGCCATAAATAGACTATACCTATACTGGACTTCCATACTGGATGTCAAGTGCAAAACTGGCCAATTCTTATGGGGTCACTACACAAACAAAAAATGAAATATACCCGTGCGAAGCCGGGTCCTTCCTCTAGTCTCTTATATATATAAAAATGAGTTTTTGGCTGTCTGTCTGTCTGTTCTTTATGCGAGACCAAATGACTGGACCGATCCTCACCAAACTTGGCACACAGGTACATCAGGTGTCCGGGAATATTTTAGACGGGGTCTCAGCTCTCTTGGATATACCGTTCCTGAGATACAGTATTCCCAAAAGATGACCAACATTAGCTAATACAAGCCTGCAAGTCTTTCACTCATATTCCAACTGCCATACACACGGTCACATGTCCCTTATCAGCCAATAAGAGCTTGCAGGCGCTTACTCTCCTCAGGCACACAGGTTTCCATAGCAACCAAGCTATTGATAACCTGTATTAGTCAATAGCAGTTCACAGGTCCTTAAATATTCAGTCGTATCACGTGTATCAGCCAATATAAGTTCACATTTAATTTACTAAACTTACTATATAGATATGGTACTAGAATCAAGATTATCAAATAGATATAGGGTACTGAAACCAGAACCAGGCTCATCTGCAGAAATGGTAAAAGAACAAAGCTTAATACATAATGAAGAAAAATCGATAAAAGATAACTCCTTTATTGGAAGTAGCAAACACCACGTATCGAGCCTCACAGGGGCCTTTCAAGTGTAAAGAGATGCCTGTGAAGGACGATACTTGGTGTTTGCTACGTCCAATAAAGGAGTTACCATCTTTTGGCAAAATGCTGGCGGAATCGATTTTTCTTCATTGGTTTATCACTCGAAGGTTGGAGACGGGATATTGCCATGCATTTTGAAGGGAGCAAGTATTCCTTATATTGCTAGTGCTGCTAAGCTTTGTTTTATCAAGCTTACTACACAGATATGGTAATAGAACCTAACTTACAGTGGGGAAAAAAGTATTTAGTCAGCCACCAATTATGCAAGTTCTCCCACTTGAAAAGATGAGAGAGGCCTGTTAGTGACATCATAGTTAGACCTCAACTATGAGAGACAAAATGAGAAAACATATCTAGAAAATCACAGTCTGATTTTTTAAGAATTTATTTTCAAATTATGGTGGAAAATAAGTATTTGGTCTGTGAGAGCCAGAAATCTTGCTTGTTTGTAGGTGACCAAATACTTATTTTCCACCATAATTTGCAAATAAATTCTTAAAAAATCAGACAATGCGATTTTCTAGATATGTTTTCTAATTTTGTCTCTCATAGTTGAGGTCTATCTATTATGTCAATTACAGGCCTCTCTCATCTTTTTAAGTGGGAGAACATGCACAATTGGTGGCTGACTAAATAATTTTTTTCCCCACTATACACATATTCTACTGTTTACCAAAAACGGAATGAGGCCTACAAAGAAAAGAACACAGTACCAATAGTTAAATATGGTTGAGGTTTAAAGATGTCTTGGGGTTGTTTTGCTACCTCTGGCACTGAGTGCATCATGAAATCTGAAGATTACAAAAGGATTTGGGTCGCAATGTTGGGCCCAGTGTCAGACATCTGGGTTTGCATCCTAGGTCATGGGTCTTCCAGCAGGTCAATGACCCAATGCATACAGTGCCTTGCAAAAGTATTCGGCCCCCTTGAACTTTTCAACCTTTTGCCACATTTCAGGCTTCAAACATAAGGATATAAAATTTAAATTTTTTAGTGAAGAATCAACAACAAGTGGGACACAATCGTGAAGTGGAATGAAATTTATTGGTTATTTTAAACTTTTGTAAAAAATAAAAAACTGAAAAGTGGAGCGTGCAATATTATTCGGCCCCTTTACTTTCAGTGCAGCAAACTCACTCCAGAAGTTCAGTGAGGATCTCTGAATGATCCAATGTTGTCCTAAATGACTGATGATGATAAATATAATCCACCTGTGTGTAATCAAGTCTCCGTATAAATGCACCTGTTCTGTGATAGTCTCAGGGTTCTGTTTAGTTTCAATAGTTTTTATTCAAGTTTTCAAAGAATAAAGGTAAAATACAGTATTGACATATGTCACAATGTACATTGGTATGCATTATAGTATAGTATGCAAAATAACATATTACTTTCTTTTCCAAAATACATCTGTAAATCATACATCAATAAGACAGATATGCAACGTACTAACATAGTAAACCTTAACTATAACAATAACTTTCAGGCACAGTCAGCGGGCTATCTTGAATCATTCCTAGAACATGTTCCTCAGTATCAACCTTCCCTTGGTTGTAAGGCCTCTATTAGTGTGTAGACACCAAAACTCCATTTTGTCATTTCTGAATTCCCCCCCTCTTCTGCCTCCTCTACCCCGAGGTTGGCCGGTTTGACAGATTTGACTGGTTTGACCCCCCCTCGCCCATTTATTGCAGTCATTGCATCAGTGCATCCCCCCTCCCGGACTTCCTGCGACCCCCCAGTTCTCTTTCAGAATGAATCGAGAGTAAATCCACGCTTCCCAGATTTTCTCAAATCTGTGGAAAGAGTTATTTCCCAGGGCGATTATTCTTTCATAAGTGTATGTGCTATTTATGGCTGTTAACAGATCCGACATGAGCGGAGGAGCTACTGTCCTCCATCTTTGCACCAACATCAATTTGGCTATAGTCAGAATTTTGCAGATAAGTTTTTTGTATGCCTTTAGTGCACTGGGAATTCCGATTATCAGGATAGCCATGCTAGAGGTGTATGGGAGTCGGAAATCGAATAGCTCCGATAGCATCCTGAAGACCCCGTCCCAGTATCCTTGAATTATGGGGCAATTCCCCAAAATATGGATAAGGGATCCTCTACCCCCACATCCCCTCCAACAGTTTCCTGATTCAGAGGGATAGGCTAACTAGCATAGTCGGGGTCCTTTACCATCGTAATACTATTTTCATGGCCGTCTCAATGTGCGTGCTACACTTTAAGGATAGATGGATCAGCTTAATTGCCTGCTGCCAGTCCTCAAGGGTGATGACTATCCCCAAATCTCTCTCCCAATAACGGAATGGGGTAGATCTAGTGAAGGTCGATATTTCGTCCATTTTGTCATACAGAAAACGCAATCCTCTCACCTTGGTAGAAAGCCAAGTGAAAAGGGCGCCACTGTGGGGCAAAAGCGCCACGGGATGCTTAGACACCAAGTGCCATATTTGAAAATATTTAAGGAAGTCGCCTATAGGGAGCCCGTATTTCTGTCTAAGGTCTGCAAACAATATAGGTTGTTTAGTGTCAGAATATAATTGAGAAATCTGTGTGATCCCCCTCGACTCCCAATCCGAAATTCTCAAGTTGTCGATTACCCATGACATTAGTGACAAAGGCATCTCAGAAATATGAAAGTGTTTCATAGGGTTAGCTTTCCCGTGCATTATCTTCCATGCCGCCAATGAGGCAACCATGACCGGGGAGAAGGATCTAGGAGCTAAAATGTTCCAAAAGGGTAACCACAGCGCATCTTCCAGTTTTAGAGGAGTGATAAACGCCTGTTCTATGTGCAACAATGGAACCAAGGTGTCCATTGACTTCCACCTAGCGCACTGAGTGACCAGTGAGGCTATATAGTAGTTTCTTATCAACGGAACTCCCAGCCCTCCTGCCTCCTTTTGTTTGAATAGGCAGCTTTTGTTTATTCTGGGTCTCTTCCCATTCCATATAAATTTTGATATCACCCTTTGTGTTGTTTCAAAAAAGGAAACGGGAATGGGTATCGGGAGCGTGCGAAACAAATATAAAAGCCTAGGTAGTAGTAACATTTTAAAGGCCGCTACTCGGCCTATCCAGGAGGTATCTGTTTTTGACATTCGCTCCGTCTCTTCTTGTAGTAGTTTTAACATTGGTATGTAGTTACTTCTATAAAGGGTCCCTGGGGACGTTGTCATCTGTGTCCCCAGGTATTGGACATTGTCCTCCCTCCAGTCAAAGTCATAATTCGACTTCATTTGATGAAGCAAAGAAGGAGGGACATTCAAAGGTAGCGCCTGTGATTTGGCCATATTCAATTTGTAAAACGATAGTTGCCCAAACTTAGTAATAATATCCATTAGGCGGGGGGACAGAAGTTGGTGGCTTAGACAGGGTGAGAATAATATCATCAGCGTAGAGCGATATAAGGTGAGTTTTATTCCCTATATCAATGCCCCCTATGTTGGTATCTAGTCTGAGCGTTTGGGCCAATGGTTCCATGGAAAGAACAAATATCAGGGGCGACAGGGGGCATCCCTGTCTGGTCCCATTTGTTATCAGAAAAGGGTCCGATACTACTCCATTAGTGAACACTCTCGCAGAGGGTGCGGAGTATAATGCCTCTATCGCCTTCAAAATAGCTCCAGAGAACCCAATATTTCTGAGCACCGAGAAGGCAGACGACCAGCAAATGCGATCAAACGCCTTCTCAGCGTCCAACGCAAGGATCACCGCCTCTACTTTCCTACCGTCAATGTAATGCATGAGGTTCAAAATGCGTCTGGTATTGTCATAAGATTGCCTCCCCTTGACAAATCCCACCTGATCATTATTTATCAAGCTCGGGAGACAGGCTGCTAATCTGCTTGCTAGTAATTTGGCATAGATTTTCAGGTCAGAATTTAGCAAAGAGATAGGTCGGAAGTTTTGGGGCTCAGTGGTCGGTTTTCCGGGCTTTAGTAGCGTAACCACCAAAGCCTCTTGGTTCTCTTTTGGGATGGTACCGGAATCCATCGCGGCCGCCAAAAAGGACAGCAGCGGGTCTTTCAGGATTGGGAAAAATTGTTTGTATTATTCATTGGTAAGGCCATCAGGGCCCGGAGACTTGTGAGATGGCAGCGATTTGATAACTGACAACAATTCCTCTGAAGTAATGGGTGTGTTCAAAGAGTCCAGTTGTGACTCGGTGAGCTTGGGTAATTGGGCAGCTACAAGAAAGCGTTCAATGTCATCGCTCGTTGGGGGAGCAACCGCTGTGTCTTCCACGATATTATAGAGGCCTTCGTAAAATGACCTAAAGGCATCAGCTATGCCTCTAGGGTCATATATTTTATAAGTGCCATCTTTACTGTGAAGGAATTGAATTCTAGATTTCGCATGTTTTTGTTTGAGTTTGGGGGCTAGGAGTTTGCTTGCTTTATTGGACTGAGAATAATATGTAGCTTTGGTCCTTTTTAGATTTTTCTCATATTTATGCAATAAACAAGCTGTCAGTTGGTGGCGTAATGTCATCAATTTTGCTGCATTGGATGGAGAGGGAGACTTTTTATTGCTATTGTCGATGGATTTAATTTGGTGGAGCAATCTATCTATCTCTGCCAGTCTATTTTTCTTTTCTATATGCCCCAAGCGAATGAACGTTCCTCTAATAAAGGCCTTATGAGAGTTCCACAGGACATCAGGGCCAGGGGCAGAGGGGGCATTAATCATAAAGAATTCCTTCAGCTCATTCTCTAAAGTTGCTTTTAATTTCGGTTGTGACATTAAGAATTCGTTGCACCGCCATACAAACGCTCTTGGGCATTCATATTTTTCCGCTAGGGTTGAGGTTATTGCTGCATGATCTGACCAGGTGATTACTGAGATATCAGATTGCAAAACCATAGGGAGGCTGGATTGCTCAAGTAAAAATAGATCTATCCGTGAATAACTATTATGTGCAGAAGAAAAGTAAGTATAATCTCTTTCAGTATTGTGAAGGATACCCCAAGCGTCAAATAATTCATGGCGCTGTAAGAGACAGCCAATGTTGTCCTAAGCTTTATTTGTCTGTATAAACTGTTAATGTTGAATGTATTTCTGTGATTCTGTTCCTTTAAGACAGCAGCCATTGTAATTGTGACATGATGCTGGAGTGACTCACCCCCCTTTTATGTCAGCCTGCCTGTTCTGCAGACAGAATGTGAGCAGAGAAGCAGGAAGTGACGAGACAGAGAGCAGCAGCCATCTTAGCAAGTGTTGTATTGAACTGGTGTGGAGATTTTTCTGTACAGCTAAGCTGTATCTTGGTCCAGAGACAAACAGAGTGTAAAGAGACAACAGGACTAGTGAGTCCACGTGAAAGGAACTGTGCTCAGTGGCTGATCAGTGAGACTGACATTGTGACTGTGTATATGGATACCACAGATAGAGACTCGCAGTGCTGTTGATGTACTGGACAGCACCTGCTAAACCCCGGCTTACATCCCAGCTCAGTGTATGGATTCGGCAGGACTGTCAGTGTGCTGAGTGGAATCTGCTGTTGGATTACATTGCAATCATTGGGTTTCCCTGTTAAAGAGGACTTCATTTCTCCCAAGATCCTGATAACCGTGAGGAGAGGACGTTTCGCTATAAAAAGAAAGGAACGACTTTGGGCCCCACCGCGCGCTTCTACGGACTGTAAGCGGTCCACCTGGACCACTGGGGAAAAGGGGGTGCACCCAAATGTGATGTCAGGGTCAGTTAGGGATAGTTTTGAGTATATTGTTCATTCAGTGTCCATACTGCAGAATTGGACAGAGTAAAAGTAGAAACCATTGCAGAATTTGCCTTGAAATTGTTCATGCTATATTGTATATTTTGCTTGTCTTTATCCTGTCATTTTACCTTCAAATAGCCTTTATTAACTTATAGTAAATATATATTCTTTTCTTGAACTACCGCGTGTGCGTTCATTTCTGGTTGCGGAGACCAAACCACCTGCCTTGCTCTCGGTTCACAAATTGGCGTAGTCGGCAGGATCCGCTTACCAGAATGGACGGTGACGCACCCGTTCGGGAGAATGGTGCTGGAGGAAGAATGCCAGCAGGGGCTATAATGAGTCAGTTAGCTAAATTTGATGGCAATAATATGTCAGTGAGTATGTGGGTGGAACAGATACGAATGATACAGCGAATGTACCAGACCGCACCAGAAGTACTAGTAGAGCTAGCAATATTGACATTACAAGGGGATGCTAAGACCACGGTGATATTGAGGCCATTTGAACAAAGGCAGACATTTGAGCAAGTAGTCCAGATTCTAGAAACCATTTATGGAGAAACTGCATTGCTGGGGTCTCTGCAGGCTCGGTTCTTCCAGAGGGTACAACAGGAGAATGAAAGCCTTCCCCAATATGCAAATGCCCTACAAGAACTGCTCCGAGATATTCAAGTGAAGGAAAGAGGGGGCTCGCCAGCCTTCTGTAACCCTGATTGGACTCTCCGTGACCAGTTTGTCCTGGGGATACGTGACGGCAGTTTAACTGTGACTATGCAGGATTTTATACGACGAGAGACTGATGCTAAATTCCATGATGTACAGGTAGAGGCCATCTCCCGTGCCAATAGTATGGTCCCGAGGCCCCAGACCGCAGTTGGAGTTACTTTGTCACAGGGGGCTAGTTCTGGCTCAGAGACAGTAGAAAAGGGGACGGTTAAAGAAATTCTCACAGTAATGCAGAAACTGCAAGAGCAAATGGAACACTTGCACACCCGTTGTGATGAACATTCTATGAAAATTGCAGACTTCCAGAAAACTGGAGGTGAAAGGGTGAGCCGTCCATACCCAGAAAATCAGAATCACCCACCACCCCGCTGGAGGGATGAGGATAGGACCTACCGAAGGGGTCCAAATCAGTTAATGCAGTGCTCAGGAGAAATCGAAGGGGCTTACCGAAGGGGCCCAAACAGATGGCCAGAACGACGGGAGATACGCTGCTGGGAGTGTGGACGGATGGGCCACGTTGCTGCTAGATGTCCAGAGCAGCGACAAACTTATGAGAGACCGCCGTTAAACTGAAGTCCCCTGCTGCTGTAGGGCGTGTAGTAGGGGAGACTGACAAGGAGACTATGTGGGGAGAATGCCCTAATGATGACCTGATCGCTGCAAGTCCTGTTATACAGGTGGAAATGGAGGGTATTCCGGTTACCGGGATGATTGACACGGGTTCCCAAGTAACGACCTTGAGTAGAGACTGTTATGAACGGTACTTCCAGCAACATGTGAAATATGATCCCCATACATTCGTACGAGTGGTCGCAGCTAACCAGTTACCAGTTCCAGTCGTGGGAGTGGCCTGGATGAATGTCCGGGTATGTGGCCAAGATCTGGGTAGGAAAGGCATTGTGGTGGTACAGGAGTCACATGAAGTAAAGGTCCCTGTCATTTTGGGGATGAATGTGTTAAAAGAATTAGATCAGATCCTCTTTGAAAAGAAAGGTCACGGTTATTGGAAAGAAACCACCACCCATCGGCCTACTCAAACAGCTTTCCAGCGGCTGATCCGGACATGTGGCTTACAGAAAAGTTCGGATGCGCAGCGTCCTCTGGCTCGAATTTCAGTTCCTTTGCATACAAAAGTTACACTGCCACCCAGTCGGGAGACAATAGTGTCTATGCCCGTAGGCACCTGTCGGAAACTAGAGGGCATAGCTGTGTTGGTAGAACCACTGCAGGCAGCCGAAGGAGGTGTTGATCCGCTAGTGGCCCGTTCCTTGGCAATAGTTCGCAATGGAAGAGTACCACTTCGATGTGTAAACACTCAGGACCAGAGTGTGGACCTGACCCCAGGGAGGCTGCTGGCTAACATCTATGTGACTCCGGAGGAAGTAAGGAAAGTAACTCCAATGCAGCTGAAGCCGACTGAAAGGGATGAGTGGACCGTAACTGTGTCCATGGGAGAAGATGAGGAACCCACCTCTGAATGGAATGGCCGTGCAATTCGAGAACAGATGAAGATGGATGCAAGTTCATGTTCTCTGGAATGTGTGCAGAAGGTAGATGAACTGTTGTGGGAGAACCGAGCCGCCTTTTCACGGTATGCTGAAGATTTTGGATGTACCACAGGGATCTACCATGAGATTCCCACAGGAGACACCCCTCCAATTAGAGAGCGCTACCGACAAATTCCTCCACAGTTGTATCAGGAAGTAAAAGAACTGTTAGCTAAGATGCTACAGGGTGGGATCATCCAAGAAAGCCAGAGTCCCTGGGCAGCTCCTGTGGTGTTAGTAAGAAAAAAAGATGGGTCCATCCGATTTTGCGTAGACTATCGGAAGTTAAACGCTTGCACCGTACGAGATTCCTACCCCTTGCCACGGATTGAGGAGTCCCTCTCAGCGCTGGGGAGAGCCCGGTACTTCTCCTCACTAGATCTGGCTAGTGGGTATTGGCAGGTGCCGATGGCCACAAAAGACAAGGAGAAGACGGCATTCATCTTGCCCATGGGACTATACGAATTTAACCGGATGCCCTTCGGGTTGACAAATGCACCCGGAACGTTTCAGCGGTTGATGGAGAAATGTCTCGGTGACTTCAACTTTGAGTTCACTCTCATCTACTTGGATGACATTATAGTGTATTCTGCGACCTTTGAAGACCATCTCCACCAGTTGGGGCAAGTATTTCGAAGATTGCGGGAACATGGGCTCAAATTGAAACCCAGTAAATGTCGGTTGTTCCAATCTGAAATTGATTACTTGGGTCACCGCGTATCAGGAGAAGGGGTGAGACCATCAAGAGACAAGATAGCGGCTGTTCAAGATTGGCCAATACCGACTACCCTGCGAGAAGTGAGGGCGTTCCTTGGAGTAGCCGGTTACTATCGACGGTTTATTAAGGATTTCGCCAAGGTAGCAGCACCACTTAATGCTCTCCTACGAGGCACATCCGGTGGTCCAAAGAACCGGTCCGTGAAGTGGGGACCTGAACAGGAACAAGCCTTCCAGGCATTAAAGGATGCACTGACAACAGCCCCAATCTTGGCATATGCTGATTACCACTTGCCGTTCCAGCTGTATACGGATGCAAGCCTGTATGGTCTTGGAGCAGTGCTTTCCCAGCTTCAGGATGGCCAGGAGAGGGTCATAGCGTACGGCAGCCGGTCTTTGAGAGATTCTGAAAGAAACCCCGAGAATTATAGTTCATTTAAGTTGGAGCTGTTGGCACTGGTATGGGCCATGACCGAGAAATTCTCTGAATATTTGACCGGTGCTGAAGTTTTAGTACTGACTGACAACAACCCACTAGCTCACCTGGAAAATGCCAAGCTCGGGGCGTTAGAGCAGAGGTGGATAGCCCGAATGACTAAGTTCAATTACCGCATTAAGTATCGGTCCAAGACAGAGAACCAGAATGCTGACGGGCTTTCTAGGGTAACCGCCCAGACCCCCACAGTAGACGTGGATCATGAGTTGGAGCATGTGGAGGTGCCCGACTTCAGCAGATTTTCACAGGCCTTGACCGCCACTAATCAGTTTGAGATGGAGGGGACTGAAATGGCTCCTTTCTTTGGTCCCTCACGACAGGAATGGGCACAGATACAACAGACCCATGAGGGGCTGGCACAGATGATCAAGTGTGTTGAGAAAGGCCAGAAGCCCTGTAGAGAGGAAAGAGAACGACTGACACGTGAGATATTATCTGTTCTGAGTCAGTGGGAAAAGTTGGAGATGAAAAATGGAGTGCTATGCCGAAAGGTCTATTTACCTTCTGAGATCGACATTCGATACCAAATTGTGGTGCCTAGTGAACTGGCTCGCTCGTTGGCAGTTGAGGCTCATAATAAGAATGGACATTTTGGTCATGAGAAGACCTTTCGTTGGTTACAGCGACTGATTTACTGCCCTGGTCTTCGTCAAATGGTCGAAGAAGTATGCCGCAGCTGTCGAACTTGTGAGATCCATAAGGCAATAGAACAGAGAGCTCCCCTGCAAACCATCGTGACCCAGGAACCTTTAGAAATCGTCATGATAGACTATCTAATGGTGGGCCCATCCAATAGCGGACACCAGTATTGCCTCGTAATGGTGGATCACTTCACCAAATTTGCGGTGGTAACCGCCACCAAGGACCAGACAGCTGAGTCAGCAGCTCGTGCTCTGTGCCAAGATTTCATTCGAGTATATGGGTGCCCTAAACGCATCCACTCCGACCAGGGTGCCTGCTTTGAGGGACACGTAATGAAAGAAGTTCAACGTATCTACGGGATAAAGAAGTCGCACACGACTCCATACCACCCTCAGGGAAATGGGGCCTGTGAAAGATTCAACAGAACTCTGCTACAGATGCTGCGGACTCTGGAGGAAGACAAGAAGTTACAGTGGCCTCAGTTCTTGTCTGAAATGGTGTGGGCCTATAACAATCAGGTCCATTCTACAACGGGGTACTCTCCTTATACACTTCTCTTTGGGCGGTCTGGGCGAAGTGTAGGAGAATTACAGTTGGATGATGTGGATGGGTTCCCTCCGAGGGATCCAACCTCTTGGGTGCGGGCGCATCGGCAGAGACTTGAGACGATCCATCGATTGGTGCGGCAGCGCCTGCAAGAACATCCCCATCCTGATAAGACCCCAGTGCAAGAAGCACCATTGCAACCAGGCGACCTGGTGCTAGTTCGTGTCAAGAAACCCCAAGGGAAATTGGAAAGCAGATGGGAGGCTTTGCTGTATCGTGT